>VXBU01016440.1:294358-389269 GCA_013400315.1 Bombycilla garrulus | reverse complement strand
AACAAACATAAAAAACCACCCCAAAACTCTATGAACCTGTCTAACCCTGGGAATTCCATTCTTCATCCTTTTCTCTTCACTTTGTGCCCTCTCATCAAGACACACTCTCCTCCCTACCTTCTGTCCACTCTCACCTTCTTACTTGTTTTATTAAGTTTCCCAAAGACTTCCTCAGGCTTCTTAAAAGTTCACTTCCATCTCCCTGTGTGCCTATGTGTTCATAAATATCTCTTTGTCCCTCTTTACCTTGTCTAATCAGTTCAGCCTTGTGCGGCATCTGATACTCAGCACCTGACCTATTTTGGGGGAAAAATTCCCTTTGCAGGAAAGAATAAGAATTCTCTCTTGGAAAATTTTGTGGATACGGTTTTAAGTGTATGTTTGTATATGGCAGTCTAACCAGAAGATGTCCAAAACAAAGACTTAAATACACCTCTTCATTGAATATTTGTTAAACCTAAGACTCTAAAATTTATCTTCTTTTCTTAGATGGTGGTAAATAAACTTGAATCTCAGGTGTTGATTAACTAGACCTGATGTTGGGTTGCCTTAGATTTCTGTTAGATTTAATTATACAGGAAGTTCAGTTTGTTTCATTGTTTTGACACTACAAGAAAGCCTGAATACATTAAAGTCAGTATCAGACAAAATAAGAAACCCAAAATAGTGTAATTACAGGACTTGTACAGAGTTGAGAAACAGAAATATGGTAATGAAATGCTGAAAAATGCTCAAGAAAGCAGAAAAGTGTTTGTTTTGGCTTTTTTAAAGAAAATATTATGAAGAAATAAAGAATCATGAGGTCATTGAGTTGAAATAGGAATAGAGCAGAGGTTAAGCAAAGAGCAAGACTGAGCAGACTCAAGAAGTGTTGCAAGGATATATGGAACAAATTACTTTACTTTTTAGAAATGATTAATCCCTAGGTTTACTTCAGCAGTGGGCATTAGGACTGGGATTAGGACAGGATTGCATTAAGACTGAGTGGCTGCACTGCTGCTGGTGGCACACGGACGGATATGAACAATGGGTGGATCTTTTTAGGAGCTATTAATCATCCTGTTTTCACTTCAGTGCTGTGATGTGTACCTGGGCCAATGTGCCTCCACCAGTGTCTTTTTAGTCAAGGTAGTCTTGTACCTCAGGTACCTCCTGCTATTCCTCACTTCTGCTTCAGCACTTCTGTTGGCTTCTCCATCCTCTGCTGGATGGAGAAATCATTAAAAAAAAATCATCAAAAAAAATAGCAGTAGATCTCACAACCCACTTTTGAGCTACAAATGCAGAATGTGATCCAGTGTTTTTGACAGGA
The DNA here is from genome assembly GCA_013400315.1 of Bombycilla garrulus. Lineage (NCBI taxonomy): Eukaryota > Metazoa > Chordata > Aves > Passeriformes > Bombycillidae > Bombycilla > Bombycilla garrulus. The sequence continues at coordinate 387,957 of VXBU01016440.1, read as the reverse complement.
GAAACTTAGCCTAAAATGGGAAACATAGCAGTCCTGGGAGAGGAGAGCCAGAGAACATGGTGATCTATCCTATTTCATCAGCTTTCCTCAACCAGGGAGAGTCCCTTGCAACACCTCTGAAAGCTGCTCTCCCTTCTGTTGAAGAGAAGCTGAGTAAAGGAGAAAGTTTTCTGAAAGGTAAGCTCCCAGTGAACAGTTGTAGGTGCACTGGATGCATTCTGGTGTCAGTTGTGCCATCTGGAAGAAAGACTGCTTTGGACTTTTTTATAGTCACTATGAGTTTTCTAAATCTGAGGAGGAAAATCATTTTGTTTTCTTGAGTGACTTGGTCAAAAGAGTGCTTTATTCTTCTACAAGAGTATGAGATTTTAACTGTAGGGTAATTGCAGCAATGCTAATGTAAAAAGAACACCATGAAACAACCATGAAAACATTTTAGTAGGTATCACTTGAACAAGTACAAAACTAAAACCTGAAGTGCTAAATTACTTCAACAAGTTAACAGATAACGTTTCTATAAAACCTCAGATAGTGAAAAAGAGCTGAAGGAATTTAGAGCGAAATAGAATTTTAGCTTCTAAATAAAATGAAAGAATCATCCTCTACAGGAAAAAAAAAAAGAAAAATACTAGAAAATAATTCTAGAATACGTGTAAGTCTTCTAAGAAAAGATGTAGTAAGAGCAAGCTCAGATAAACTAATCTTCTGAATTTTGATGACAGAACTATTATGCAGGAGTTGATTACTTTCCAGTAAAGGAAAAATGAAAATAGTTGCAGGCATGATGAGGAAGAATGGACTGATTAAGTCAACACAGTAGTCTTTCTAATAACTGAGGAGAATAAAAATTTTGTGAAGCCTTATCAAGGAAAAGTAAGCAGAGGTGCAGACTAACTGTCCACTACCGATCAATACTAACTAATACTGAATTTTCCTCCTGAGAGAGTAGGTAGGATGCCTACTCTATGATATATTCAGTGTAGGAGCCTGATCTAGAATCTTTTTACCTTCGGAAAATCAATAGTTAGTCTTGGCAGAAGTACTACATGTGGGATATGTAAGTACAGGATTCATTCCTAAAGTTGGAATACCTTTAAGTAGTTTCCCTGGAATATTGAGCCACATCTATGGAAGGTGCTCAGTCTCTTGAAAGCACTGGTCTGCTGCTTATTGCAGTACAATATTCCCTGGCCACATTTTCCCTAGGAAACGCAGTCTGTTATTGATTTGTAAATGGCTTATTTAAGAAGCTGGTTTATTGAATCTTTGTTGGGCAAGAGAGAAGCTTTCTGGAAGTATAACATTAATGTGGAACCAGTACATCTCATTAGTTTAAATTAATTTCTAATTTTTGTCTCTTTAATGACCACTTTAAGTAGAACTGAATTTAATTTTTTTATACTCAACAAAGCTGGAAAAGAGGGCTATTTTTATCTATTTGTAATGACTGAGCTTCATATAAAATCTGTAGGAAATCTTATATGTTCACTGGGGTATCATTCTTAGAGATAAAAAGGGTTTTATTCATCTTTCCATGTGCTCATATTCTTCCCTTTTAATTTTATTTGCTTAACAAAAAATAATCCCCCTTTCAGTATAGTACCTTGTTTGGAAAAGTCTATGGTGCAATTAAATGAAAGCCACTGATCCTTTTTATATTATTTCATAAGTTAACACAGTAAATTTAAGTTTGAAAAGTTTTATGAAATATACTTATGGTATTCTTGAACAACAGATGGTGGATAAACACTCTACACTTTGAAATTTGGTATTCATAGCACTTGTTCTGTCGGAGCTGTGGGTTCACTCTCTGTGGATGACTCACACAAATATGCATTCACAGATAATGCAGAACAAACTTAAGTTTAGATCTGAATTTTTTATGCTTTCCTGTGTGTCTAAATGTTCCTAATGAAGCAGTCTGACTTGCAGCTTTGTGTATGCCATGCTACTTTGTTGAAAGAAAGATATTTTTCTTAATTATCATAATGATTTTCATCTTCACATTTCAGTGTGCTGGCATTTAAAAAGAAGTCCTATTAATTAAGAATAATTGTGTGAAGCCAGGGTGACAGTGAGAAGATACTAATTTGTTCTTATAAGTCAGTAAATTTTAAAAGGCGTTCCTCGGTAAAGACACATGCTTGCTCTGTTTCACTGAAGTAGTCTTTATCCATTATTGTTAAATTTGATTGGGAAGTAATTTTTTAAAAATAATTTCAAACAACTGTTGTGGAAATACTTGAATGTAAAGCAAACCAAGCTCTTTAAGCATCTTGTTTCAAAATGTGTATCGAACACTTTGAGAGAACAGAGGGTGGGTGGTGATGCCAGACATGCAACATGTTCTGTTCTCTCTGTGGTGTTGGCACATGTGATGGTGGTGTAGGTTCAAAGATGGGCATGTTTAAAATCAGGCTTTTTAGAAAGGGTCAAGTCAAATATTTTTTACTTAAGTGCCCAAGCATTCTGTTTGTCTGGTGTAATATTAATTCCTGTGTAAAATTATATCTCTAAGATCTCAGTATCATGTTGCAGCTTTTGGCACAGATTTAACAGTTGCTTGAGGCATAGGTTGGATCCTTGTCTACTAGAGTCACATGCAACACTTTTAATTTGATTTCAAAAGCTTCAGAAATTTCTCTCATATTATTCCAAATCCTCATACTGTTTTTTCCTCATACTGTTGTTTCAATAGCATATCTTTAATTCAATAGCATATCTTTAATTCTACAAAGAATTTCCTTGAAGCCATTTGTTACATTAATTGTAATGCATATTGTGGCATGTTGTTAATTTTGTGAATTAATTCAGTATTGAGTAACTACGTTTCTGTCTCACTGAACTGAACTATTAATTGGAATTAGAACTTACTTCTGTTTAGCTACATAATTATAAAATAATTTTTCTGGTTCTATATTTCTGTGGCTTAAAAGTGTTAGATCATTAAATGCATTGAAATCTATTACCCCCTCTGTACTGATGCATATAATTGTAATAATTCAGAATAGGCGAAGCCCTGATGTGTTTCTGAATATTGAACAGGGGAAGGGGACAGGCTAATACATGCTTATCATTGTGTGCCATTGTCCTCTTGTGCAAACTTTATCTTGTAGGAGAGAAAGTTTTAAACCTTATAAATCTCTATGGAAGTTCACTGCAGGGGGTTATGGAAGTGAATGCCGGAGGGAAATATCTAGGGGAGATGCATATGGATTAAGAGTCTGTAAATTGCTACAGCTGTATTGGCAAATGTCCCACCTAAATTTAAAAGGAATCAAGAAAAAAGCATCTAGATATATTTTACTTACATATACACACCCACTGTTTTTTCCAAATGACTCAAAAAAAATCTTTGTCAGATATAAAGCATTTTCTATTATTCAGTTGAAATCTTGGGGACACGCAGTGTGCACTGAAATATTTCAGGTATTGTTAAAGCGGTCACATTGCTATATAGAGAAATCTGAGGCAGCCATTGAGATGGATTGCTGCATGTAGAACAGTCATCTCCTCTCTCCTGTTCATGTGTCCCACGACATCCGATTACTAAGAAAACAAATATCTTTTTAAAGTTTTTCCATCTTAGGATCAGCCTTTAACAGCCATTTCATTTGGCAATTGAAAAGCTGTTGGTTAACTCACTGATCGTTGCTTTTATTCAGAGTCTAACTCCTTCCGATGGTGTCAGCTTTGGCATAAAAGAAGCATATGCATAACTTAGAGATTTTGGTCATGTCGTATTACCACTGTGACAATGCATCCCACAGGCTTCCTCTTTCAAATGTACCGTTCAGTGCTGAGATTCTTTTGATTATGTATCCCACGAGTTTCTCAATAAAAAAACTTCATCTTTAACTTCTGCATGGATCTTTTTATTTGTTGGATAACCCTTTGGAGACAATGAAAAGCTTTAATAGATACTGAAAAATAATATTACACAATACCTACATTTTTCTTTGACAGATTTCTACCTTTCACATATATTTGTAAAGAAGTAGCTTACATTGCAATGACAATGTGTAATTTATTTTCTAGCTGTTGAAATTTAATGACAAATCTTATTTCAGCTGGAAAATTCTGTCCCCCTCCATTGCTTTCTAAGGAGATTGCCATAATTAGCAGTGTGTTTATACAAGTATACTTAGGTATGTAAAATAAAATTCTGACACTGAAGAAAATTTGTGGATTTTACAAAGCATAATGACAATATACTGTGGAAAAAGCATATGCATTATTGTATGTTTAACTTTAGATTACATTGATACATATCTTGGGAACAAGGAGACTCTCTTGCTTGTGCTTTGAATAGGATTTTAAACCTAAAAACAAAAGAAAAGAAATATTTAATATGTGTTAATGAAAATAATACAGATTCCTTGTGTTAAATGTTTTGGGACAATACCTGCTAACTCTGTAGTGAATTTCCAGAAGGAATCTTGAGAAAAACAAGCCAAGGTACTGGGGATGATTTCTCCTAATTGTTTCTACCTTTGGCTGTATGTAACAGAGGGCAGGGTAAGAGTTGGATGCAGAACATTCATCAGCAACTTTTTTGAGGTATCTTGTTTTTTTTTCTTTTTTTTTTACTTCTACTTCACTCTGGCAGAAATTTTCTCTTTCACAAGTTTCTTGGGGGAAATATGTAAAGTGGAAAGAAGAGCATTCACAGTCATAAGAATACTTATCCAGGGTGTGGGAAAATGGGATTGACTTGCCTCCTCTGGCTGATCTGTAACAGGGATTTGTCTGTGATGAATGCCTACTTTCGCTCAGGTGTGTCTTTCTCCTGTTGGACCTGTTCCACTTTGAATATGCAATTATATATTCATTAGATCAGAGATAGTGTGCCTAGTGATTAGGGCACTCCTTTGAAATGTAAACCCCAGTGGTGCCTGTTCAGAGCAGTAGTTTGGTTCAGGTTTTGCAGCACAGATGAGTTCCTCATCACCAACCTGCTGGTTATTCTGATCTGATTCTCTCTCTTTCTTGCGTTTTAAAACCCCTTCTTACCTCAATTTCTCTCTCATTTTAGAGCACAAAATTGCATGCCAGGACTAAGAAACTATTAAATGAAGGTTGATTGCAACTGATAAATGTATGTGAAACATTTTGACTTGTGCCAATTTGCATGTTGATGAATTGCAATGCAGAAGTTTCTTTCTACACGGTGTAGAGAAAGGGTATGTGGCATGCTTACCCTAACTGAAAATGTTCTACTGAACATGTTTTAAAAGACAGGTAAAATGGATTACACTTATTTTGTACAAAGAAGGCACAATCATCCAAAATAAGATAAGATTCTTTCCACATTCTTGCAGCTCCGTATATTTTGCTGATCAGGATTTTAGAGGTGTTATTCCTTAGCGTTTTAGTGTGGTGGTAATATTCAGTGCCATGCTTCAAAACAAGTACAATTCCTTAGCTCTGAAGGGGATACGAGAATTCCCTCTCCTTAAGCAGGAGGACATGGGAATTACCAAGTCTTGAAGTAGGAGTAGCTAATATGCATGTTCATGAGTAAAACAAAGAGGGAAAGCTTCACTGCTAGGGGTACTTACAAATGCCAAGTTAGTAATAATTTTCTTTTGAGCTGAAATTTCTTCCTTCTCTAAATTTTTCTAGTCTTGTTGGAAAGTTAGCATGAGAGGCTATAGTATCAGGAATATCCTGCTTATTTTCTGTGATTATTTTATGAGTAAAATTTCAAATCCATTCACATTGCTGAAGTATGCTCACAGATTCACAAAGTTCTTTTCAGTTCCTGAAGGGTTATTTTTTCTAGGTTTTAGTTTTCATTGTTAGTTTACAGTCTAGGTGATATGTGGAATATGTTCTGGGAACACAGTAGAAGCTGGACTTTCGTGTTTTGTTCATGCTGCCAATAACAGGAATCTCGGCATTATTTCTGATACTGTTTACTCATAAAATGGACCAATAAAATGGAGTCTTCAGTGACAAAAACAATACAGCTAATACTAAAAGAACTAGATCTGAAGTGTTAGGAACTAAGATAAAAGATTGGATTTTCAAAAAGTGTTTACCTGTAGCCTGTCTGTTTCTTTTGAAATAGATGGCATTTCTATCAGACATCAATAGGAATAGGTTTATTCTTTTGAAAATTCTCCTCATCAAGCTTGTTACTGCACTTAAATGTGCTTAAATATGTTATGGCTTGCTCATCTGTGTTTGACTCAGAGGCATGTCAAACTGTGGTCTTTCCATGGAGGGTCTGAGATGAAGTGAAAATGTCTTTGTTGACTTTTGCCTCTCTTCTTAAGAAGTGTGGATTGGTAATTTCTACTCTAACCTCCTTTCTTCTGGTAGGAAACTTGGCTCAGCCTGAGTTCCTACCACTTCCAAAAAGGCAAAAGTGGCATCTGTAAAGGTGGAGAGGAAAGGATTTTCTTTTTTTCCATGAATCACAAGACCATTATTCTCCACCAGTGAATCACTAACACCTTTAAAATAATATTATTAAACTTGAAAATTGCTATTAACTTATCCTAGGTATTTTCAATATGACTCAATATGGTTCATTACCATGGCACTTATAAGAAGTAGGACATGGGAACTTTAAAATTCCTTTGAATTTCCAAAAAATAAAAAAATAAATCTGATATTGTATGCTATTAGGTGGCTGCTTTGGGGTGTGGTAGTCTAGCTCTGTTGCACAGCATTGTGTGTACTGGTTTATATATGTGCTTAGTGCATTGAGAACACCACCAAACATTTGGCAAGTGTTGATGTAGATAAAGGAACAGAGAATCTTATCTTAACTGATTTCTAGATAGACAGGGGAATATTGCCTAAAGAATATTTTACCCAACTTTGGCAAACATACACCTGGTTAAAGATTTCCTCTTCTCTTCTTTCCCCCAGAAGGACACTTGTAGAATTGTTTTTTTCTAATGTAAAGAATTATGCACTTCCCATTTGACAAAATTGGGTTGTTTAGTTCCAAAGAACTGTATGCAAGTTATACAAGGTGCAGTTTTAGCCATGAGTTTCATCTGAAATTTATAGAGATCATGTCAAAAAAAGTCTCTGCATNATACATATATATATATATACGAAACATTTCAGCATCATGTTATTTTTAAGATAAAATTAAGAAGGAAAGTTTTTAGTGACTGGGCTGGCAGCAGATTTTGAAACGTGTTTTGTATTTTTGACGCTTGTGTTTCATAGAAGCAGAGAATAATTCAGTTTGGAAGGATTCTCTGGAGGTCATCTTGTCCAAGCTCTTTCTCAGAAACAGATATCTTTGAAGCCGCTTTAGATTGCTCAGGGTCGTAGTCAGTCAGGTTTACTAAGAATAAGGAAAAAAGTGAACACTGAAATGAAATCTTACAACAAAATAGGGTCACCACAAAATTATGAAAATTGTATTTAGATGTGTGTATGCAAATATGAATGAATTGCATTTTTATTTATCCTTCTTTGTATTTCTTCTCAATAAAATCTATAAGTGAGCATCATGGGAAGTGCCTGAAAGAAGTTGTCAGTGTTATTCAACATATGAATGTGTTTCAAAAGCTTGCTTTAATTTATATTAAAAGAGAAGGTAATGCTAAGCTCTGCATGCTTAGCCACTGGAATAGTGCAGTGGTGGAAAGGTAAGTGATGCAACAGCAAGAGTACTCAGTTATTTGCCTCTAGGATTTGTGCTTGGACTTCTAAGCCCTAGGGGACTTTTAGTTCATTAATAGTTTACCTTTTTATTCCAATTACATGCCCTGGAGATCATGATTTTGAATAAGGCAGCAAATGAGGAATTTTACTCATGTATTTGCTTTGATGCAAGATTAAACAAGAGTTGGAAAGAAACTATTATCAAAAGCTTACAATGGATGTAAACATTTCAGACTTTTAACCTTAATGATTAGGCATATGTCTATTCCAGTAAAGAAATTTAACCCAAGAAATTCTAGAAATACGTTAAGAAGATGCTAAACAAAAGCCTCCAATCAAACTGCAGGAACTAAATGCACTCATTTCACATCTGTGAATATGACAGTCAAATGGAAAAGAACAATAGATTAGACAGTAGCTTAGAATTTGGGTTTATTCCAGTGCTTGTGATACTTCAGGGGTCTCAAATTCCCTTAAGTGCTTTGCACAGCAATGCTGTAGTGATCGTGCAGTCTATCAAAATAAACCCATTTAGGCATGCAGTAGTTTTTCAACACTAAGACTTAGAGCTACAAACCGGTTTAACCAAGGAGTTTCCGCATAGTCTCAAGGCATTCAGTGGGGTTTTCATAGTGCTGAATTGTCAGCAGAAGGGGATGAGAGGTGTCATCATTAGAAAGGAACTGGAGTCAGCAGTAGGAGTTTTCTTCTTTCCTTTTAATTGCTAACACTATGTACTAAAACCCTATTGGTTTCCATGGCTTCAGTAAAATCAGGTTTCTGTTCCCTACGTCCTTGTACAAGATGTGACTGTCTCCTTCTGTCATACAGTTACATTTAAACATGTCTTAATTTCCTCAGTTTTTGCAGGTAATTGCATTGTGAAAGTTTCGGTGATGATCCTGTCAAAGTTTTATAAGTGGCTTGCTACTTGAAGAAGCTTTGCTGTTCTTTCAATTCTTTTTAGTGTTTTACTCTATCTCCTGTTCTTCCCCACCCCCCTTTTGTCAAGTTGCTATTATCATTTAGTGAGTGCTTTCCTTTCCTTGGTCTGACTATTTCACTTTGTATTGTGTAGCCCTGGGAGCTCAGAAAGCTCTCCGGTCTGGCTGTGAGAAGTGTACAGCTAGCCTGGAGTGACACCACATGACAAAGACACATATATGTTTTTCTTTTTTCTTTTTCTTTTTTTTCCCCAAGTGAAGTGAAACTTTCACACCCGAGGACCAGCATTTCTCTGCTCCAATTTTGTGATAAAAATTTTTGAATATTTACTTTTCGCTCATACTACTTTTCACATACCCATCAGAGTGCTTTTTGTGACATTTGTTTGCTATCACTGTAGCCAGCTAAAGGAGGACATATGTTGCCCCACTTCGCTGTCTGAGATAGAACAGGCAAGGTCATAATGCTGGAAAAGACAATTCCTACAGATATCACTGAAGTAGGACAAGAAATACATTGAAGAAAAAACTAGGCATACATGTGTGGCACAGCTCAGAATCTGTTACTGTGAGCTTAATTGAGACAAAATAGTGAAAACCCAACCTGGAGAGAATTCATATCTATTCTTTCGCTTCAATCTGTGTAGAAACACTATTCACTTTTTCGTGAGTTGCTTCACTTTGGAAGTGGTTTCATTCCTTGTCTAGATATGCTGTTTTACAGTGTTGTAGATTTCATGTGCATTATGAAAAATAAAATCTCTTGGATAATTTTTTGAAGTACATCTTATTTGAATACTATGCTTGGTCTGTGCAGCATTGAGAGAACAATATCACTCTACAGCTATCAAGTGAGAGTAAGCATAGGAAGCAGTTGTAATCAGGTGTATTGTGGTTTGCAATGAATGTGCTGAGCCTGATAAGGGGCTTGAAAACAAATGGCATTGTGTGAGATGAAAATCTGTACCATATGGAACATGATATAACTATGGAGTCTCAAAACTCTGACTCTAGGAAGTGTGCCAGTGTACATGGGAGAAGTGAGAATTTCATGAATTATGTTCCTCTTGAGTAGATTTGAAAGTAAAAAAGAGTTCAACAGTACTCTGATAAATATGCAAATATTCTTGTTCTCTGAATGAGACATAAATGCAGCTTTAATGTTTAGGCTTTTGAATCTGGGGCTTTGGACAAAACACTGGAGAGGAGAAGTGCAATATAGTACAGCATGTGGAAATACCTGGAAACATTGGTGGAATGAATGAAGTCTAAAGACAGAACTAGATATGTCAGGATTAGTGTTAGAGTGGGAAAAGGCAAAAAATCAGACACTATGTGGCAGAAAATGGTTGGGTTATTTAGCGTGTAGCACTCTTTCTTCAGAACATAAAAAACAATGCCAGTATAATTGCGAGATTGTGACAGAATTGCAGAGCAGAATCCTGTCTTAAAGATCTTAATGCCTTGAGTAGGTGGGTTTAACAAACATTTTCTGTCAAAGTCCTGAATTGGATGAAAGTACCCTTCAGATTATAAAATCACCTGTTTGTTTCAGTGGGATGAAGCATTAACATGTTAAGCTTCAAGTTCAGTTGTTTGCAGTGTGGCTGTGTGCTGCTGAACTGGGCATTGCTGAGTGACGGGTAACACCCCCACTATATATGTGATGTTAATCTAAGTACGGCTGAGTGAAAAGTAGAAGAAAACCCTGTATAGGTTCACTGTCAGGTGAATAAAGGAGAGCTGTATTTTTTAGGTAAGAAGTACTTTGTGGAGAAGAATCTTACTGAACAAAGTCTGCAGAAATACTCAAGTCTTTACAGCAGTCTCACACGATCATCCTTTTTTGGCTTGGTAAATCTAGAGGTATTTCCTCCTTATAACTATCTTAGGTGCCAAACTAAATAATCTTATCTGCATTAATACAGAGAGAAAGAGAAAGTCTTTCACAGACTGTTTCAGAGCCATAGCAAATCCTGGTCCATATCTAGTCCTCCTATGCCAGTTAGAGGCAGAGTTGTCAATCTTTTGTCTCGTTTTTAGATGGTTTTACTTGATTCACTCTTCTTGCCAGCAGCAGTTTATATTTTTTTCTCCTGTCCATTTCAAAAAAATTAATTCCCCACGATTTTCTAAGTTTGTCATTCTCAGTCTCATTCTCAGCTTTCACTTTCTCATGCTTGTCATGTACTTCTCACAATAACCTGGTCTTGTAGAACAAGAGTGAATGTGATTTTTGGAAGGAGTTTTGCGGTTTTGTTGGGTTTTTGTTTTGGTTGGTATTTTGTGTCATGGGAGAAGGTGCTGTCTTTTTCATCAACAGAAGTATCCTGAGGCAAGAACCCAAAGCCGGAGATGATAACAACCTTAGCCAATATTCAGATAGTGGTGTTTTATTACAAAGTACTCTGTGAGAGATTAATTTTGGACATAATAAAAGTTTGCTGAGTAGTTCAGGCTAACTGCTTTGAATATCTGCGGAAAACAAGTATTGATTTCATATTTTACTTTTTAAAGAAAGCTATGACTTTGCTTAAGCAGAAATGTGAAAATTAAAAATGAGTACAAAAAGATCTAAAAAATTGCAAAAATGTATAACAGCAAGTTTCAAATGAAAGTGTTTCACACTATGTTTCATAGTGCAAGGGGATGTTTTTCCAGCACTTGAAATAAACTCAACAGTAGTTTATGAATGAAAGTTTCTTGCAGCAACGTTTATTTAAAGGAATGTGCTACATTAGATGACTTTAAAAGCAAAGCCAATTTTTTTTTAAGAGCATTTCTAAACCAGCACCATATCAGAAAAGTGTGCCTTACAGAGTAAGAAAGCGTCCTGACTCTGGTAGCCAAAGCTGAAAAGCTTTAGCATTTTCATGCATGTATGTGGAATGAAGAAATTCTGACAAATGAATGCCAAGCCTACACTGCCTTCACAGGACGTAGCTTATCTTTGTATTTAAGTATTTTGAAATTTTGCATAAATAAGATAAAACCAGCATTGTTTAGACTAAGGAAAGGTTAGGATTTTCTGAACCTTCAGATCATGAGTGCTCTTGAAAAGATGAAGGATAATTCCCACTGTAAAAGGCAACAGACAACTTTTTAAGGAGCACCAGTAGCAAAGTTGATGTGGTCTTTAACAATTGTAACAATGGAAGACAATAAAAAATATAGCATGTCTTTAGGAATCTAGGAATGAGTCACCAATCATTCTGTGAGTATTCTCTTGACTAAACTTGCTCTGACCAAACCTGCAAGTTTAGGCAACAATTTATACTTTAAAGTCATCTGTAAAAGATGTGAGAAAGAAAAGCATCCCACAAATTTGGCTGTGAACACCAGAACAGAGGTAGGAAGTCTACAGGGAAAAAAAATCCCTTAAAACACTGGGGAAAAAAATCCAGAATTAAACACAAAGGTCATTTCAGTAATGGAGACTTTGGCAGTATGTGTTGTCACCTGAAACAGCTTTCAACCTCTAGAAAACATTTTGCTAAATACAATAACTCCTTTTGTCTTAGACTTTTCTCTGACTGATGGACTCTGAAACAGGCTTGCTGATATGCTGCAGCGTCAGGACGAGGTTGCAGCAACAGTTAAGTGAATTCTGTGAAGTTCAATCTTATTTTCATACTTGAATGCTAGAGGTTTTCAAAATCATGTCACTTCAGAAGATTATGAGAAATTATTTTAGGTGCACTGAAATAATTAACTCATTCAAAAAGCATCTATTTGAGTTTTGCTGTCACCTTACTGATTAGAATTAAAAAGAAATTAAAATGGAGAACAATTTCCATTGTGAGTGTGGTAAGCCTGTTTAATACAATAAAATACAAATCACTTATATTGTAAAATACAATCCCTTTTTCAAGGAAGTACTCAGTCTGCTCTTGATATGCATTTCTGATATACTTTCTGCTTCTTGGACTTACATTCTTCCATGATTTTGTTAAAGACTGAAGGACTACATAATTTTAAGTCAAACTTTCAAACTAAGGCAAATGCAGCCCTTGAGCAGAAGAAAAACCAGAGAACTGAGACACTATAAGGACAGAATAGGAGAAAAGGGAATTTTAGTGAAGACTATCATCCATGGTCATGCATCATGAGCTGCAGTGTCATGGGAAAATAATTTAAGTAGCTCTTGGTGTCAGCTAAAGTTCCTACAGAAGTCAGTGTGGAGTACTTCTGTCAATTACTGACAAAATAAAAATACTGCAGGCTATGAAGTTGCAGCCTGATATATGGCTGCTCATGGAGGTGTGTAAAAGGAGAACACAAAATGGAAGGCTAAGCAAGAAGAAGGATAGGTCTCAAGCCTTCTGGCTACCCAAAACCAGTACCTGCTGGGGGTTCTTATTTATTTTTGTGATCCTTATTTGTAAGTATAGCAGTCTTCAGGGAAGAGATTCAAACTGGCCACAACTTAAAAGTTTTATTTTCTTTCCCTAGTATGTGAATAATCTGTCATCTTACTCTGTCCCCAAGTGTTGTGTTTCAGTGCTTGGAGGAGGTGTAACACCAGTCATCTGCAATCATGCTGTGCGGCTTTTGGAGGTTGTCTGCCACCCCAGGGCCAGGAGAAATACAGCCAGGCCTTTTCTCTGCTCAGACTGAGCTATAAAGAATTCAGATGGTCCTTGTAGCGTGCAAAGCCCCATTTGAGAAAGGCATAAAGGAGGCAGGCAGGTGTAATAAACCTCAAGACAAAGTGCTGACCTTCCCTTCACAGGAGTGCAGGAAGGCGGCCTCAGGGGCTGGGCTGTGAGAAATTGTTTTGATGTGGTAGTTTGACCTAATATTCTGTGTTTGAAAAGTAAAGCCGAGCCAAAAGACAAATTTCAGCTTGGTGGTAAATCTCTGAGAAGCATGAGATATCCAGCATGAATAGGAGGAAACTCTGGCAGTATTTTGTTTAAACCAAACTGTGCATGTTGTGCTATGGCTAAGCCTTTTTTCAGTCTGTATGCATGACTTCAACCTTGCAACAAAAGGCAGGGAAGGTAGTAAGAAACTAAACTAACAATTTAAAAGTACATTCATCCATCTATTGCTGTGCAATTTTATGCAAATCTTCCTTGTGCAGTCAGTAACTAATTATATGAGGTTTTTATAGTAGTAGAAATTGAGGGTTTGGACAAAGAGATGAAAAGATTTAGGTCAAGAGATAATTTAGCTTATAACAATTGAAGACAAAATAATTTGGATTTGAACCCTTATATAGAATCATGGAATCATATAGAATTATGTATGCGTATATATATATTTGTTTGGACATGCTAATAGTGATGTTTGGGCAATACCATTAAAAGTTTGTAAGTCTGAGGCTTGTTCAAGCTTCTTTTGTCCCTTATGTGTGATAGGATTTTTTGCATAGATTTCTTCTACTAAAGGATCCTGGAATAAAACAGGCAAGCATATTTAGGCCTAAATATGAATCTCAATTAAGAAGTATCAGTGAGGTATTCCAAAAGAGGAAGACATTTTCTCCTCTGTATCAGCTGCTATTAGTTCTCATTAAGTATTTATCTGCATTGTCACCAGGCCTCTGAGCTCATTGTTAACTTGCTTTGTAAGCATCCAAGAGATGTAAGGCTTGGAGTAGAAAGAGTACAGTGAATTAACTTGACATATATTTATGGGGAACCACTCCCAAACATGAATCAGCATGAGAGAAAGCATGAATGTTCCACCTTGGAAAATGCCGTGGCTAAGTGATGGTTCAGTTGTTGTTTTGGGCTTAGGGATGGCATTTTCATTGGTTAACATGAAATGGGAGGGAGACACCTACACCAAGAAAAGCTGTGAAGATAATTACCACACGCTTGTTTTGGTTTTGTTTTTTGTTTTTTGTTTTTTTTTTCTGGAATGGGGACAAAGGAGGTGCAAAAATTAAAGGGTGGGAAACCAAGCCTTGTGGAAATGCTCAGGAAGTATTGCAGTAGTAAACAGTACTTACTGGAACTTGGAGTTACAACTTGACAAGGGCAGTGAGATTTTAGTACAGCAGCAATATGCTGGTGAACCTGCATACTCAGTGCAGAGAATGGAGAGAAGCACAAGGCATGAAGAGGCATCTGCACGTCAGTATTGCTGCTCAGAACTGAAATACAGTAGCTTTTAACCAGAAATGTTCCCATTGCATTATTTTTCTAACCGAGGCTCTCAAAAAGCCATGAGTGATTGTAGCTATGCTTTTAGTCTTGTTGGCTTTGATCTGAGGTACAAAGATTTTTTTCCTTGTAGGCAAAGCAGACCCTTCAGATACCATCATGGGGAAAAGAAGTGTGATTGCTTTTAACTTCTGTGGTGAGTTTCTGGTGCAGTAAAGCCTTGCAGGGATGTACCGATTTGTGGAGGCAGCTTGTGCCTGACAGCTTGTAGATCCTGTTGATCAAGTCGAGGACTGCAGGCAGAATAATTGCTTGAAATTTTCTGGATACAGAAGTGCCACTGAGGAGTGCTACCCTGTGTTTTTAAAAGGTTGCTCCTAAGGGGCAGAATCAGAATAGTTTTGCAGTGTAACAGATGCACATTTATGGATAAATGTCAAGGATAGCACTAATTCTCCTGAGAAACGTGTGGCAGTGTTACCACATCACTCCTTATACCCAGCATTGCTGTAGCATTTTTTTAGCTCTAAAATGTTAATGGAAAAAAAATGATAGGAGGAAAAGAGTGCAGAAATTATTTCCTCCTAAAAGATCAAATGCATTTTATGTGATGAATTGTAACAACTAAGCATATCCCATATAGCAGACAAGCTTTGATAGTTTTTTAAAGCTCTTCAGACACATTTTTTTTAAATTATGGTGTAACTGTTTGTGTCTTGTGCCAATAATTACGCCCAGATTTGTCCTTGTTACCCTCTTCTTTGCTTTCCCTATGAAAACTAGGTTTTGGGGATTTGGAACTCTACCTCTTTTCAGAAACATAGATTACTGCATACTTTTAAACTTTCTTTGATGTTAAGAATAAACACAACAATTTTACTTTTAGAGATTTGTTGGTTTTTTTGTTGGTTTTTTTAAATTGTAAATCAGATATGACTCAAAATTTCTAGAAATTTGCCCTTGGTTTTAATAATGTTTTAGAGTTTTTGTTCCAGGCTTCCTGAAGTATGTACAAGTAGTCATTTTTTCTTTCCTATGTATTGGACAGTTAGATTAATTAATAATAGGACATACAGAAAGGATTTCAGGAACATACTCTTAAAGTGTTTAGAGAGTCCTTGTTACTGTAAAATATGCTGTATAATTAGGCATATGTTAAAATACTGGGAGAATAACCTGAATCCGAAATGATCCTAATGATGAAAGGGAGATTAAATCAAAGATTTATAATGCTGGCCTGGAGGTGTTTGCTAACTACAGAAAATATATACAGAGTGTTTCAGTGCTATAATGATTTCCATATTATAGCTGGCTGAGAAGAATTACAATATGTGCAGTCCTAAATCCATTTCCTTGGATTATAAATTAGTTCACAATTATATGCTGATAGCAGAGCTGCACATTGCATGCACATCTCTTGGGTAATGAGAACTATGTCTCTTGTGAATGCAGAATACTGATAACAGCATTCAGAATCTGACATGCTCTGCAGGCAGGCAATACCTAGGCTTTCACACAAAAAATGCATTACATTGAATGCATTGAAGTACAGTTTAAAAATGCAGAAGTGACGTTTGATTTAAATAATTTAGGAAAAAATGTGTGGAGGTGCCTTTTTTATTAATAACTTTTCTCACTAGAACAGAGCTAGATACGTGACCACAAGCAGCAGTAAAAGAAACAAGCTCCCAAAAGTCTAAGAAGCTGAGAAAGTGTTTTAGTGCCCTAAATATATTTAATTTGCAGTGCATATTCTGCAATATATATGTAGTTTTATCACTGTAATAAATCTAAATACCTAATTTAAAATACTTCTGGCTGAGAGGCCCTTTAAGAATCAAGTAGTGCATTGAATATTATGACACTCTCTATACATAGGGGGTTCTTAAACCAGCATCTACCTTTCTATAAATAAGAAAGAATCCCTTGGGAAACAAGTTAATTCACACAGGAAAAAAAAAAAAAAGAAACATGTACTTAAGGTTGTCTTCTATGGAAAACATAACTGCTATATACTTCCAAAAAATAATTAGAATTGTGGTTTTGAAATGTGTGTGAAAAGCAGTGACATAATTTGCAAAACTATGTATGTATGTACATATCTATTTATCTTTCATGATATTCTCACAAATAGTAGAAACAATGTGAGATTATTGAGTAGTCTTATAATGTCTTTCAAACATTTTGTCCTAGCAGATCAGTAGGATGAAAGAAGTACTCTTGTTTTGTGAATTTTTTGTTTGTTTTTTAAAGCATGTCAGTCTTCAACAGAAACTAGTGTCAACAGAAAGTAGTGTATACTTCGGAGTTGAATGTTTTTCACTGTTTCTGTTTATAAATGACAGTCATTTTGAAAGTCTTTTTTCAAAGCTCTGAAATGTTTTTAGCCTCTAGCTCTCATTGACTTGGATGAATTAATATTGGAGTTCAGATGCTAATTTATGTGACTGCTTTTGAAAACAAATGTAGGTCAAATCCTGTTTCTGTAGGAATATCCATTAACTCTGTCATTAACTCCAGGAAATCTTTCTGTTCACAGCCTCTGTTCTTTAACTGACAATTTTTTCTGACTGAGTCACCTGCCTTCAAGTATGGAGTTGCCAAATAAAATGCTTCTTAAAGAGAAGCAAGGATGTTTTGTTCAAGCAATGCAAATGAATTCTGTAGAAATCTAACATCTGAATGATGGATTTACTTTTTATTGTTTTTCCAGGGAAATTCTGGCCTGGGGTTCAGTATTGCTGGAGGAACAGATAACCCGCACATTGGGGATGATCCTGGGATATTCATTACTAAGATTATACCAGGAGGAGCTGCAGCAGAGGATGGAAGACTCAGGTAAAAAAAACTTACTACGTGTGTTTGGAAACAAAATGCATAATTACTATAATTGTTCTCTGGGAGCCACATGCCAACTGGTTCTTTCATGGGGTCAGGGGAAGTAAATGACATGACTGGAGCCTCCTTTCTACTAGGACATGTGATTGAAGGAGCTTAGAGCAACTGAATAAGGGTAGTTAAATCCTGCATAATGGAGAGCATTTGATGGTGCCACCTCCTTCTTAGTAGCAGGTATTTACTGTAGTGCAGAAGGTAAGATGGGGGCAGGAGGAGGAAACCTGAGTATCAGCATGCAAGTCTCCTCTGCCTGGCGTTTGTGTGTTCATGGCTGAAGAACTACACATTGGTTTTACACATAAGGCTATCAAGACTTTCCAAACTACAAAGCCATTGCTAAATAATCACAGCTATTGGTAGATGCTTCCTGTTATTTGGCTGCAGCAGTGAGATGTGTTTACTGCTGTTTCTGAACATTCTTTTGTTCCGTGAGGATGTGGTGGCTGTGCTGTATGTTCTGAGTCATCTCCAGAGTGGTCTGTTGCTTTACGGATCACTTGATGGGTTCTCAAACACATGGCAGTATCTCCCTTAAACGAGGAACCACAGAAGTGCTTGTGCTTGTCTTTCCTTATAGACTGAATGCAGAAAGGCTTCCGTCTATCACAGAGACTGCCACCTTACTGTTGGTTGTGCAGCCTGCTAATGCTCCAGAAAACCAATTTAACTGGAGAAACTTGGGATAAAATTCTGAAGCTTTCATAGTCTCAGCAGAAATTGGCTCTGAGAGCCTTTGCCAAAAACAGATGGTCTAAAATTCATAAAATGTACCAGATGGTTGCAACATTTTTCCTGAAGCCTTTTCCTTTAATTCAAAGCTAAAAGTAAGGGTAGTTGGCCAGTTTAAATAGCAAATTTGGGATATTTATTATGCTACATTAATAATTTGATTTTGGAAATTATTGGATTTTTTTTTACTATGATAGTTATAAGGAGTCATAGTGGTTGCAGTGCCTGAAGAATTTAGTTTTAACTAAGATCGCAGTTAAAAGGAATGGGACTAATATCATGTAACTTTGAGGCTAAAATGCAGCTATCTGCCCCTGAGCTAGTCTCCTAACAGTGAAGAAAAACCTAAGCATTTCTAGGTTGTGATTAATTTCTTCTTAAATTCAATGCCTGAAATAGAATAGAAGAATAAAAGAGCCTGTATTTTCAATGGTGACTCAAATGAAAAGGAGTTTCTTTGTCTAGTCCAGCTGTATTGATCTGTACTGTAAATGTCTGCATTGGGCCCAATGAGCTTCATGGAAAACACAGCATGAACAGCAGTGTTTGGAAATCATGCTATAGAATTAGAAATTATGAACAGCATAAAGGGGTCTTAAATCTGAAACTGCCTTTCTACTAAAAAGAAAGATTTCTGTAAAAAAACAGTGATATCTTTTTAGCAGATTTTTTTAATTACATATGAAAGCTTTTTTAGTTTAAGCTGTTAAAAGGCAGAAGCAATTGCAGTATTTTGCTATATTTATTAAAAAAATGAATATTTCATAACTCATCCCTGTATTAAATAACTACTGTAGATTTAACTCATAATTATGTCTGTGTTGCAAACACCTTGGAAAGACCTTCTAAACCCACAAAAAGTATAATACTAAGGCATTTCATTAATCCATTATAAGATTAGTCATGGCAAACTTTGTGTTTTGTAATAAAAGTTTAGCAGTACAAGTATAGTTATCTTATTACTAAGACTTATATAAGTGTTTTACACATATATTTGGCATGGTCATTCTTTCTACACTCAGATTTTAGAAAGATTCCTTTTTCCTGTGTTTTATCTAGCAAATGGGTTTCACTTTGCTGCAAAGTCACAATCCTGCAACTTTTTAGGAGCACCTGAAAATGTATTTATCAGTGCCCATTACTGATATGCCACTGAAGGGCCATATCCTGGGGTAGTCTTCTGATTTACACAATAATTATTTTTTTCATAACAGAGAGTTTATCAGCTAGGGCAAATCTATAGGAACAAAAGCTTGACAACATGTAGTAACAACTACTAAGAGTAATGATAACATAGGTTTCTTAGCAAAATCCCAATTTTTAATTACCTGCAAATGAGAGATTGGTGTTTATAGACTGAAAAAACACATACTCTTTTTCTGCTTTTCTTTTACACTCTGCCCGCAGATACTCTACATTATACAGCAGTGTGGGCTGTCTGAACTGGCTTCTATATCTACAGTCTGGTTTTCATCATAAAAGCCTGTAAAATCGCTTCCACTGCATTTTGCATGATGGCTCTTTGATCTAACTTAGCTGAGTGAAGTTCTTCAAACAGAAAGTCTATGAAAGCGACCTGTAAGAAATTGACTTTGTGCTCCAGACTCTTGGGAATATTTTACATGAATGTATGGGTTGACAGGGGAGGAGTAGGTCAACTAGTTTCACCTAAGTCCAACAAAAGCAAGTGCAACGTACTGCACCTGGGAAGGGGTAACTCTCCAGTGGCAGATATATAGTTACGAGTACATAAACATCAGGTATAAACACCTGATGGGAGGGAGTGAAGATAAAAAGCTAGACTTTTATTAGTAGTGTCCAGTGACAGGGCAAGAAGCAATGGATAACAAGCACGTGAAACTTCATCTTATCATGGGGAAACTCTTTTTTTTATGGTAAGGGTTACTGGGCACAGTTAACTCAGAGAAGTTGTGGGGTGTCCATCCTTGGAGATATTTAAAACCTGACTAAACATGTTCCTGGACAGCCTGAAGCAAGTAAACTTGCTTCAGGGGAGATGGTTTGACAATGGAATCTCAAGAGGTGCTTTCCAATTTAAACGGCTTACTGTGATTCTTTAGTTTGGCCTGAGCCAGCAGTGTGCTCTGGCAGCACTGAAAACCAGCATCAAGGTGAGCAGAGATGCACAAAGCAAGGACTGGAGGAAACAGTCGCATGTTGCAATAGGGAAAATTTCAGTTGTGTATGAGGACAAAAAATATCTCTTTAATGTAACTGGTGATTCCATGAGATTATAGCATCTGTCTTCTCCAAGAAGTTCAAAATTCATCTGGAAGAAGTCCTAAGATATATGACTGAACTTTCAAGTTGGTCTTGCTTTGGACAGGAGATTGGACTAAATGACCTCCAAAGGTGCCTTTCAGCCTGAATTGTTCTCAGAATCAGCAGATTAGTCTTGTGAATAAAACCCATGTGTGAGACTGAAACAAAAGTGATTAAATTCCTGGGGTTTTCCTTTAGTGGAGAACAATACTTTTATTGACATTAGGTACAGTGCATAGTGCAGGTTTGTATCACTTCATGACCCATATCTCTGCTTAAAAAATAGCAATAATTATCAGCCACTTTAGACTACACTCATCTTAACAAAAAATTCCTCTTTTTTTAGAGACTTCCTGAACTTTCAAAAATCAGAGAAGCTCAGAACCACAGGATATCTCAAATTGGAAGGGACATAAGTATAATTGAATCCGACCCCCTACTTATCTCAGGACTACTGCTAAAACTAAACCATGTGACTGAGAGCACTGTCCAGAAGCTCCTTGAGCTCTGTCAGGTGTAATGCCACAGCACTTGGCTGAGAAGCCTCTTCCAGAGATGGACCATGCTCTGAGTGGACAATCTTTTCCTTATGTCTAGTCTGAATTTCCCCAGAGCAGCTTCATTCCTTTTCCTCATGTCGTATTGCTGGTCACCAGAGAGAGGTGGTCAGCACCCACTCCAGTGCTCTCCTCGAGGAGGTACTAATGGATATGTTTATGTACTATTCTCCCTGAAATGCCCTGACTTGTAGACCTAGGGTAAGAACCATCACACTGCACAGCTCAGATTTTAGAATACATTTAGGTCAGTACACTAACTCCTCATCTTGCAAAGTAAAGTTGTGGAATCTTTTATGAAGTCCATATAATATACAGAAAAATATTTTTATATATAGTAAATAATATAAAATGTAATTTGATGGAATTTTAAGAACTATTTTAGATTTAATTATTTAGCTAAATGTGACAATAATAACCTTTGAACCAAATGGAGATAACTTTTTCTCTGAATGCTTCATGCCATGTGTCTCTGAAGATTTGAGTTTCGAGTCAGGGATAGACAAAAAATATAAACCCTCTGAAAGTAGCAGTCATTCCCATTGAGTAGAAGAATTTCTCTCAAGAGTTTGATCTTTTAAGGCTCTTGATGCATAAAAACTTCTGATTCTATGTCATGTTGGTTGTCCATGGGCAAACATCTACTTTTTAATGAAGAAGCTCTGAATTTAGACTTCTTTTCTTCTCTGGAGGAAAGAGAATTCCAGTAATTATGGCTCAGTGCCTTTTTTTTGTTTTATTTGCATTTGTGTCAAAAACAAACAACCAACCAGTGTTCGTTACAGTTGCCTACATAAAGTAAAGAACTTCAATATAATATTCAGTGGGTGCTTCTTTTGGCTTATCGATCATTGGGGTGTCCATCCCTTCTAAAACGCAACACATATAAAACTGTTCATGATTCTTTGAGAGCAAGAGTGATCAGCATATGGAACTAAAAGCACAGTTTAGTGCAGAACTTGACTGAGGGGAAAACAAACTAAAAGAATAACGCAAAGCTTTCAATTACAATCAAGTTTAAAAGAGCACAGACTCACAAAATATTAATACATGTTTAACAATCATAAATCAAAACTATTTTGAGTCAAGAATCATTCTTGCTGATTATAGTTTCTCCTAGTCTGAATTTGATTTTATGGTAGAGATAGCTTTTTCATAAAGTTTTCTCACTCTGCAGGAATGAGAGGGTCATAACGAGTTCCTTATGTATTGCTATCAAAAATACACTTTTCCTTCTTGAGAAGAAAAGTTTGAAAATGAGAGTTTTAAAAGGTTTTGGGATCTAAAAAAATAAATAAAAGAATCTCGTATAGAACAAGAATTCAAATCTTAGATTTTATGCCAATCACATGGTCACAGGAATCTTACTGAAGCTGTGATACAAAAGTCAGTTATTACATATGTAATAGAATATGAATGAGTTAATTCACAGCACTGTGAGATAGATTTGGAAAGTCTTGAGCTTGATGTTCAAGGGTTAATGTTGTACCAGGGGTTATTTTGGTATTTAAGCCTAAGCTGTACTCGAGAAAAAAGAGAGTTGATGCGAGGGCTGACTCCAAGGGAAGAAATTGGTTGTGGATGGGAGAATGCACATTGTCCTTGTTAGCTGCCCAGACCTATGGCTATTTCATTCATTCTTTCTTCTAGGAAGAACAGTTTCTAGGAAACAGTCTCTTCCAATTTGTGAACCTATCAATTGTTTTTCCTTAAGAAACTGGACATTTGTAAGAAGAACTTGAACAGGTTGAGAAAATCAGATCAATTGTGAGTTACCTTTGGCAGACTGATCAGAAACAACACTGGTACCCCTAGCTATATGAATATCGTAGGTTAAAAAGTTCTAAGGCTGTGCATTGTTCATCTTTCCTTAGTTAATCTATCTTCCCTTTTCTTTAATTACTGATTTCTAGGAGGTTTAGCATTGTAAAACTGCAGAATTTTTTAGGCATGTTGCATTGTTCTACCATCATCCTGTCAGTTTTCCCCATTGGATCTCCCTCCCACCCTCAGCTCTCAAAGTGATTTGGTGTGAGGAAAGGAACATTATACACGTGCTAATGGCTGGAGGCAAGAAGCAAAATAACTTACCTTCAATCGTTGAGTAAATCAGGGAGAAAGCTTGGAACAGTGTAGTGATTCCTTCTCTCATGTTCCTGTGCCTTGAAGGCTTCAGTTAAATGCCTACCAGCAAAGGCTCTAAACAAATTAGATTGGTATTCTCTTCAGTTGTCATGCTAACATGCTGTGAAGTGTCAAGGATTATAAATTTAGCTAGCTATACGGAGCAAGAGAGGAACTCTGAAGACCCTTCTCATGGATATTTGTGGGGAAAAAAAAAAAAATTGTGTTCTGATCAAAATTTTAAAATTAAGTCTATGCTTCACAAAAATGAAACAGAGAGGACAAATTTTGATTTCATACTATTAATTCAAAGCTTGAAAACTGCAATTGAGAAACACTGGTATTGTGTGCAGTTTACCTGAGAAACTCAAAGGAAAGAACAAAGGGAGGAGAGGAAGCAGAAGTGAGTCCCCACCTGAGGGCTGGTTATATAACAGACTAATGGCCTATGGGCTGTGCTTTGCCTCTGAGAAAAAGTCTGAAGCCCAGATCTTTCCAGCAGCAGGCACACAGCTGTTGCCCATTGGTGTCCATTTGTAGCTCTAGATTGCTTGCTAATAACTGAATTGAGAATGATGCTGTGGGGCCTTTTCAGATTAATGTGAAGAGCCCTTCCCAGGAGAGATCATGTTTTTTACAAGCATGTCATGTGCCTCTAATACAGCTTGGGAATTGGCTTTATTCCACCATCCTTATATATCAAAACAGAAGTGTGTCTGCTTTGTGATTAGCTGCCTAAGTCCCTGTTAACTTCTGATCTTGTACTAAGCCTATCAGTACCAGGTCTAAGCTCATTGCAATGGCACACCGCTTGTTCAGGATGTTGTTATAATTACGGTGCTGCCACAAAACACTGATTCATATCTGCACTGTTTACAGGCCTCTGACAATGCTATTAGTTCAGTACATAATTTAGCAATAAGTTAATAAAGAGGCATTCACCCTATTAGGGAAAACATGCTTGCTTTGCAGACAGTCATAAATTAGATCATGAATTATTGACTGTTCACTCTGTCCTGGTTTGTGTTAGGAAGTTTGATCTTATTAACTCTGTTCGTCTGGGTAGCTGTGTGTATCTTTTTTGAGCTACCGTGGAATTGAAAAAAAATAATAATTACCATGGGCGATCTACATGAAAAAAAGGCAGGTCACAAAATCCAAATCTGATTTTCATACGTTATTTTCAAAGTTTAACATGTCTTACCACAGCTCACATTTTAACTTAACAACTTATATGTCTTATCAATGGAATATTTGACCACTTAATTTTGTTCTCTGTTGGCTGCACCGTTTCATTTTTTGTTGGCTGAATCCTTCTTTCTCTCATTTTCCTATGTGACATTTGCATTTGTTCAGTATTGCAGATCCCCAATGTGTCTCTGAATTGGTTTATACTGTATTATTTGTCATTATTTATATTATGCTTTTCATATTTTGAAAATAAGATGATAGGTTGTAAAAATTCTTTTGAGATACAAGGAAAGTAAAACTATGTTTTAACAGCTGAATTGTCAGGAAAAGAGAATAGAAGTTAATGAGTAATAAAAGGTACCTCTCTGGATTGTGGTATTTGAAACTGATGAATTTTAGGAACTTCTTTATAGACACCAGTGATGGACATTTTTATGGAAGTTTTCTTTTGTAACACAAAGCATTAGTACCTTTTCCCGTACATTTCTGAGCTGTTTTCCACTAACTGAATTCCTGTTGTGCTTGTGACTAACATTTCAGCAAATTAGCATGGTACTAGGACTCTAGCTTATGTAGTGCCAATTGCACTAGAAATTCCATGCAGTGGTGCTGAACTGGTTAACAGGTCTCTCTTCAAAGAGTTCCTTTATTACCCATCCTGCCTGAATTATAGTCCCCCCCAGAGTGCTGCAGTAGCAGAACAGCACCATGCAGCCAAATGCAAGTGATTATTTCATCAACATGTTTGCATTGATACTGCAGTTACGAGTTTAAATAGCTCAGTATAATTTATCTGGAGTGAGAAGCTTTCTGTGGTTGTATAGCTTAGAAATAAATCATCATCTTTCTGTGGATTCTAGTATTAGTCAGGGAAAAAATATTTCATATTTCTTCCTGTACTCAACAGGTACCCTCTTGGGTACTATTGAATTTTTTAGTTCTTTCAATTTCCATGAAACCTGAAAATAAGGTTTTAGATTAAAAAAGAAACTGACTAGAGTGACCATAAAAAAAAAAGTTCCTTTTGTGCCACAAAGACCTGATTTTAAAGCTTCTAAGAAAAAAACTTGGTCAACCTTTTGTTTCTGACAGCCAAAACCACTAGTACATGGTCTGACAGTTCATACTCTGTCAGAACTCCTGGCTGTGGCTTGCATAAACAATTTAGACTTTTGCCAAGCCGTATCTACTGACAGTACATCATCATTGTTACATTCCTTACTCCATTTGGAGTTCCCCACAACATAGGAGTTTTGGTATCAAACTTGCAAGATGTAGAAAATCTTTGTTTTGATATGCTGCTCGTGTCATGCCATCCTGTGTGTTACTCCGAACCATAGCAGCACAAGCAAAAAGCTTTGGCATTTTCTCTGTGGGGTACCTATTTGCGCTCTACTCTGAGTTGCAGCTGTGTTGCATGCAACCTAATGGTACTGATGGCTCTGAAGCCGGTAGAGTTTCTTACTGAACTTGAACAACGTGTTTTTCTCTTCCTCCATTCGTTTTAAGGCTGCACCTATGTTGGGAATAGCTATTCCAATCACACCAAAGCAGGAGGGAGGGTTTTCTGCTTGTCAGTGCAAGCACTGGGATGGCAGCACTGCTTCCTTTGGTGCTCAACTTGCTGGGCCTGATCTTTGGCAACACTTTTCTTCTTTTGTGCTCAAGTTTCCCCATTTGTAAAATGGATACAGTGATCATTATCTTTGCCTCACGGGGGTTGTTGTGAAGCTAGAACGAGTTCATATTTGCAAAGCACTTTGAGAGCCCCAGATGAAAAGTCCTTGTAAAAATCCTGAACTTGCGATTGCCTCCTGGGTTATCTGTTGTAACTGGTTTTCCTGCACAAACCTGAACGCGCTGCAGACACTCCTGGTGTCAGCTGGGAGGATTTTAACTTGGATTGAGGAACAGCTGAGCAGTTCGGTGCCTTCAGCAGGCAAAGCACACCTCGGTCCCAAGTCAGTGCCTTGGCTGTCCCCTGGCTGGACATGCCAGAGCCTGGCTAAGCTGCTGCCATTCCCCGGGCTCTGGGCCTTGCAGCCCCCGTGGTGCTGGGGACAGCCGGACCGGAGGGCTCCGAGGGTAAGTCAGGGCTGCAGAGCTGGAGCTGTCCCTGCCCTCTACCACACCTACAGCGCCTGGCCTGAGGCACTTTCCAGTACCTGCCAAGCAGCCCTGCAGCTGGGAGGAGTTTGGCTGCTTCCTGATGCCCTCATTCATCCCAGGCTTTACAGAGATTTGTTTTCTTTCCCTTTCCTTTACCCCAACACTTTCCTCTCACAACACCCCACAGCTACCTACACCTCCTTCTGCTCATCCTTCGCCTCTCCACTGTTCCTCTCCGGCCTCAGCTGTTGACGGGCAGATATGACTCCTTGTGCTATGAGAAGCAATTTTCCTTCTGGCCACCATTAGAGGCTGCCAGAGCCGCCTGGATCGAGCCAAGCCAGCAGCAGGGTCTGGATGTACTGGGAGTTCCAGCACTCGGTTGCTAGTAGGAGTAGTTTCTGAAGGAAAGCATCGTTCATGGCAGTGGCAGGAGACGAGACGCAGAGAGACTGAGGATAACTTGGGAGTTAGAGAACGGACAGAGGAATGGAAAAATGTGGTAAGAGCAAAGGATACCAAAAGTAAGGATTGAGCTGGATGAGAACTATAAAGGGAGAGGAGATGTGGGGTGGGAGAATATTTTGGGAGAGGGGAATAGAAAAAGTAAACATTAGTTCCTATAGATCTTGCAAGAAGTTAATAAAGAAAATTTGATTCCAGTTTGAGCCCATTTAAGAGACTGCTTATGGAGCCCCTACCAGTCCCAACATCCTGCCCACCCTTTGCATGCCCCCTCCGCTTCCTTCCCTGTCCCGCCCATGCTTCCCTGTCTGCTTCCTCAGCCATCCCTTTGCTGCCATGAACGCACCATTGAACACAGACATTTGAACACAACTGTGGGCTGGCCGGGGCTGCTGGCTGGGCAGTGTCTGACTGGGCATTTGGACAGTGTCTGACTGGGCATTTGGACAGTGACTGCTGGCTGGGCAGTGTCTGCAGGTGTTACCTGGTGCAGCTCCTGGACTGACCCTCTTTGTGCCTGTGTCTATGCTGCACTGCTGCAAATATTTTGCTTTTAGTAAAGTCATACTTCATTTCCAGTAAGTTGAGGTGGGAATGAAGTGTGCAAAGTGCAAAGTGGTCTTCTATGTTTGGACAGTTGTTTTGATTTGTCTTTTGTACTTGTGTATCTGGTTCATTTCCAACCCAGCAGCTTTGCCCTGACCTATGTTTGTGTATTGCAGTCCCAAACTCTGAAGAGGATGCTAATTATGCAGAGGACATTTTAAAATGAATAATGTGGGAAGTGTAAGATCATAAACTCTGTACAAAATTACCACAGGTGTGGCTTACCTAGCAAGAGAGTTAATTTGCCTTGAGTTTTTCTGGCCAAGCAATAACTGAGAGCTTGATGGCACAGAAAATAATTTCACTGTAAATGATTTAGAACATCTGTGCATCCAAAATCATTATACAGTGACAGGATATCATTCTGCTTTCAGATGTTTGTGATAAAATAAATGAAAGAACAGGTCCTCCTGTTGTAGATGTACTTAAACTTGACTTTTATTCTAGAAGTTTATGCTTGAATCTTTGTGCAAATTGAATGGGTGTCAGCTGCTCCTCCCTCAAACCCATATAGCTACACCCTGTGAGATGAGCTACCATTAGTTAATAACTACTCCCCATGCTCAAAGTATGCGTAAGGAGATGCAGCTCTTCTGGGGGGCATCCGACTGCGTGGGCTTTTGCTTCTCTCCTTGCACTGCATGGGGCTTGTATGTGAAGCATTTTTAACCTCTCTGATTTTTCTCAGACACAGAAAAAATGACACTTCTTTTTACTGTTGTTGGCTCAGCCATCAAGTAGATATACAAGAAATTTTATCTGACTGGGTTGTTTTTTGGTTTCTTTTTTTCCAAGGCAAGGATTTAGAGAATTACATTTGGAGCTGATTTAGAATTTACTGACATTTTTAGCACCTGAATATTATTGACTGTCTTGCATTCTGTCTTTATGAGTGGATTTGAAATAATACCAAGTCAATATTGTACCAAATTTCAAAATTAATATTGACTTAGAAATCAATAATGTGACACTATTATTATCATTATTTTTGTAAGAATTATTATTTGAAGCTGAAGTTTCTTAAATTATATGAATGTTCATTGCAGGATATTAGTTTTGACATTTTGGTAACAAATTCATTGCTACAGCTGAATTGCCCTGAATCTCTTTACCAAGTGGGGGATTTTTTTTTTAAATTTTTTTTTTAATCAGTAATTTAAAATAGAAATACTTAATGCATTTGGCAGCAGTACATTTTAAAAAGTTTTCAGTGCATGTGTCAACATATTTAAATTACACTGTTTCTTTATTTAGCTTGTAATAATTTAAATAACCTATTTTTTAAGTCTCCATTGCCCTTGCAATAATTTCTCAATGGAGTGCTGGGCTGCATCACTGCATAAATTTTGCTATCTTCAATTTCCAGGTCTAAAAAGACTTAAGAATATTATACTGAAGCTGAGCAAACATATTTTTGGTACAAAATTAGGTCCAAATTGCTTCTAAATGCCAAAGGGAAAGAGCAAATCAGGGCTGCCTTCATTCACAAAAGTAGTGGCAAAATCACCTTCCGAGGGAACCTGCATTCACTGTCCTTCTCTCTCTGGGAAACATGGGGCTCCAGCTTCCAGAGGAGTAGTCAGACCACTAAACAGTAGGGGCTGTGAAATCAATGTATTTTATTCTTTCCTCTCAAGGTTCTTTCACTTCCTCAAAGACAAGTAAAGGTCACTTGGGTCGGGGCAACCTTTCAGTGAGCATGGTGTTTTGAAATCCAGGTAGAGGCTGTGGACCACGGTCTCCTTTTTATGGATGCCCTGAGGACTGCTCATCAGCAATCTTACATGGACCTGTGGACATTACTATGGTTGTTAGAGTTCACATAGAATCACATAGAATCATGGAATGGTTTGGGTTAGAAGGTCCAAAGATACCCTATTCCAAGCCCTTTGCCATGGACAGGGACACCAAGTAGCTCAGAGCTCTATCCAGCCTGGCCTTGAACACTTCCAGGGGTGGGGCATCCACAGCTTCTCTGGGCAACTTGCACCTCACCACCCTTACAGTAAAGGGTGTCTCCAAAGGATCTTCTCAATATCTATTCTAAATCTACCCTCTTTCAATGTAAAGCCATTACTCCATGGCCTGTCACTATGAGCTCTTGTAAATTTCTGTAATGTATGTAAAGATTTCATCAAGTTGAAGCAGCAGGCAGAATTTCTGCCATCTTGCTATTGAGGATGCTTTCCTGTTGAGAATGAGTAATGGAATACTAAGACGGCAATCTAAGGACAGCATTACGTTATACAAAGTGCCACAGGTTAAATGATGGAAACAGAGGCAATGAAAGTGTTTTTCTGAGATGACATTGGAGGCAGCAGACTGTTGTTTTGATTTTTGTTTCTGTGACTGCCTATTCTTTTAGTTGATTCAGTTTTGCTTTCATTCAGAGCTTATTAGATTTTTTTTTGCTTAACTGGAAAATGTGTTCAACATGACCCAGTGTCATTTTTGTGAAGAAAAGAGGATCATAAGAAAAGATGACCTTAACTTTCTATTTTATTTCAGAGTTCAGTTGTAAATCTGTAGGTGTTACAGCCAAGAGGCATTCAGATATATGGAAAGATGGGTGGTGGTGTTTCTATCTCTGAAATTAAATCAGTGTTACCAGTAGTTCAGCTATATGCCTTTGGCTTGAAGAGCTTGTCTAGCAAGGGCTTTTAGGATGAAAAATCAGGTGTCATATGTAGGAGATTATGACAGCTAGGGA
The DNA here is from genome assembly GCA_013400315.1 of Bombycilla garrulus. NCBI lineage: Eukaryota > Metazoa > Chordata > Aves > Passeriformes > Bombycillidae > Bombycilla > Bombycilla garrulus. The sequence goes on along the minus strand of VXBU01016440.1, from coordinate 357,593 downwards.
ACCTATGTTTGCTCTCCTAACAAAAAGATTTGGGGACATAAAATAAAACTAATTAACAGCAGGTTAAAATAACCACAAGGAGAATTTTTTAACTGATAGTAAAGCTGTGAGATTCCTTGATAAAAAAGACTGAGGATGTTGAATTTACATGAGTTTTGAAAAAGGTTAAATTTGTGTAAAAATATTATCCAGGAATATTTAATGGAAAATAAGAAAAAAGTGGTTTTGGCTCAGGAAAGTCCAGCAGCTGAAAATGTATTCTGGGTAAAAAATGATGTTAGTATTTTTCCTTTGCCATCTGCTAAAGGCCACAGTTGGAAAGAAACCCCAGACTAGATGGCGCCCTGGTCTGGTTTATCACTTCATGTAGCTTTTATCTTTTAGATGAGCGAACACCTTATTCCACACATTTGAGCTCCGAGCTTCCCTATAAGCAGGATCATTTTGGCTGTAGGGGCAGCACTGTTTCCATTAGGCCAAGGGCTGGATCTCTCTGTGAGCCACTGGGTGTTTGGTAGGGATGTGGTCAGAAAGTTCAGCCAGGCACCTCCAGTACAAGTGTCCTTGCTGGCTGTCTTGCCTTGCTGCCTCGGTATGTGCCTGCAGGAGTCCTGCTACCAGGGGACAAGGTTTTAATCTACTGAACAGGGTTTTGCACTAAAGGTTTGTGATTGCTCTCTTTACTATTTCTGTTCCTGTTGGGGGCCACTAATGATCCCCTGTTGAAATCAATCTCTTCATGTCAGGATGTGCGGGAGCTAAAGGTAGTGCTAAACGAGCATTGCAGAGCTGCATTAATATTGCAATTTACCTGTGGTAATTGGCTGTAGACACATGGAAGATATTGATCTGGCTGGATTTCTACTCTAGATCTACTCTATCAGTGTCTGAGCTGGCTTGGATGTCTCTGCATGAGATTTCACTATGCCAGTTTTCATGTACTTTGAAGTGTCTTTGGGCTAAGATTACAGATATTAGGTTGGGGAATATTTTCAGCCAAGAGATGTGTGTGTGTGTGTATATATATATATACACACATATATACATACTCCCAAAACCAGACACCTTGTGATAAAGACGTTCCAAAGATATTTCACCTAAAAGGACAAAAGGATCTCTTAGGGGTGGCAGAAGGGGTTAACTCAGAGAGAGCCTCAGCTTTCTGCAGGAAGTTTTAGAAACAGAGTAGAACACAGAAAAGATCCAAAGTGCTTTAAACAATAAATAAACTGCATTTTAGCCAATTTTGTGTCTGGACTGTAGTCTTACAGCTGAGTTTAGGGCCTTTAAGAAAAAAAAAGAGAGAGAATAAATAAGAAGGAAATGCTGATGCATCCTCTATTGAAACTGTGTGAATAGGAACATAGTCAAGCTTCTAAATATATTTTCTTCTAAGAGTCTAAAGGCTGCAGGGACTTTTCCATTCCTAATTATATAGTGCAGTATGCTGTCTGTTTCTGACTTACAACTTCAAAAATAGAACTTAAAGTCATAAATGAAACAAGGAGAGGGATAAAGAGACATCATATATGATAAGAGAATGCTTTGCTAATATTTTTACTGATGTTGTAGCCAGTCACTTGGGTTTTTTAATTCAGTGAAGGTTATGCAAACCCTTTAATAACCTGACATTTCATTAAGAGGCTGTTTAAAAAAAAAAATCTGTGGGTAACTAAAGCAGTAGCAGAAGGAAAAGCAATGTTAATGTCTTATGACGGTTCTGTGGCTGTGCTGGTTGTGTCTCAGGTGTCAGCAAGGTCATGTCTCTAACATGGTATGGAAACATAGTCATTTCAGGCAGTAACATATTCTGAAATTCAGAAATATTTCCTGAAATCTGACTTATTCTCTGATAATTTGGGCTCCAGTCTCTGTTCTGGAAGTGAAATAAAGCTCAGAGTCCTCTGGTGGGACACCTGCATGTCATGGTGGTAGGACCTATAGCCTCCCTGAATGGGATCTGAAATTCTTGACTGCATTATAGATGGCACTTTGACCTCCAAAACCATCACTAGACTCCTGGTACACAAAGAAGGAATTTCACTGGTACTTTTTTATTTCTCATACAAACTGTGGGAGGACAAGAAGTAAGACTTAGTGCTAGGGTGTCACTAGATATGGGCATGAGAGAAGTGCCTGGGACTGCCCTGGTCTAGAGGGAGTGAGCTGGATCTCCACGGGCAGGCTTTTGTTGATGTTCACCTTCTGCCATTTAGACAGGAATCCACTAGAAATCATTTTCACTTGGAACGGCAAGTGGCTATTTTCTACACCCAAAATACTGAAAAAATTCAAAGGAGTCAACTGTGGGGATAACCAACACAATTTCAAGTCCCTCTCCGAAACTTTGTGGGGTTTGGAGACTGTGGGCTGACCGCAGGTGGGGTGCTGTAGGACAGACTAGGTTTCCATTATATTGTAGTAAAATCTCCACACATACTTAAATGAGAAACATTTTATAAAAAGTTTGGTTTTTAATTTCAGTCTCTGGGATGATAATTCCAGTTGCTGGTATGAGTTGTGAGGCTGCAGAAGCACTGCACTAGGCTTGAGCAAGCACACTCTGCTTTTCAACAAGAATTGTTAGCTCAGCCATCCACCAACGTTTGGGCTCCTGGGGCCAACACATTGAAACTGGTTTGCCAGTGCAAGGAGAGAAACCATCTGCCTGCTTGAAGCTGCTTTAGGGAAATTCTGTGCAAGAGTTTAGTTCTGTCTTTGCACACACAGCTACCTTTGTGTTTGATTGAGGTGTTTGCCTTTCAACTCTGGCTTCTGAAGGCTTGCTGCAAGTGCAAGTGCAGCCAGGAACAGGCAGGAGACTGCTTTGTTTGGTTATACAATGTTTTTGCTGAGTATGCCTGGGAGCTGCAACAACGGCTAATCCCTGTTTGAGATGAGCCAAGAAGGTGTAGGCTCTCCTCTGGAAAGCTTATTTAGATTGTAAACAGGAGACAAAGGAAGCGGGATGCAGGTGAGGTTTTAATCCTACATTTGTAGACTATGAAAGAAGAACCTGGTGGAGGTTGCACATGAAGAGTTGGGATGGCACCAGGCCAGCATCGTTGGGGAAAGCTTGTATTTTGCTGAGTTTATTTCAATGCAATAGATTAATGCCATTCATTCAGAGGCTTGTATGATGATGTTTTTCTCTCAGAAATGAAAAATTGTAAGTTTAGTCTTTATTTATTTTCCTCAGAACTAAAGATAATTCTGTTCTTGCTAGAAGGAGAGGCTAGATTCAGTACTTCAAATAGTACCTTCAGATTAAATACAGATTGGTTTACCATTTTATTGCACCAATGTTTCCACATATTTTTAAATCAAAATCAATCCTAAGATTTAAAATTATTATTAAGTTCAGTTCCAGTTCTGGTTTGTCATTTGTAAGTTACAAAGCCCTCCTGCCCATTGTAAGTTTTATCAAGTAGTATTTTCAGTAGTAACCATGAGGTATCTCGAATTTCATTATAAATCACATAGGTGTCAAATTTTCAGTTAGGATTGGTTTTTACCTTCATCAGACATTTTCATAAGCACTAATTCCCCTCCAGCTTCCAGAGGCAGACAGGAATTTTCTTCCTCTGATAAATTTTATCTCTTTATTTTTGAAATAGACAGAGAAGTAGTTTTATACTACTTTACAATGTTAGGAAGGGGTCTAAGAGTATACATTAATTTACCACAGAAATTGGATCATGTCTCTAAGGATCATTATACATAAGGTGCATATATGTCATTGACATTTAGTGTTAGCTCTATATTCTGTGATTTTAAAGACAGATCTAAAGACTGCTGTAGTAGATGTGATATCCTTTATTGTGAATTCTTGGTAGAAATTAAAAACAAAAATAAATTACTTCTCTTTGGAGGAAGTTACATGAACCAGTATCTGTATGTACATTTTTTACCCCATGTCCTGTAAATTTTAGTTATTATGGAATAGGAGTGGTATGTGATTAATTAAAAAAAAAAAAATTTTTTAAAAAAGGCAAAGTAGGGGGGAGTCATCGTTCTCTAACTAATGGACTAGACGTTTTCTCTTAGGGTCAGATAATATAATTTTAATTATTTGCTGATCTCTTGAAGAAAAGATAATAATTCTTTCACCTTGCAACTTAGAATCTTGTGTTCTTGCCTAAGGTGCTGTGCTCTTGAGAATTCTGGAAGAAAGAAAATATCAACAGTTTTGTAGATAAACTTAGGCTAAAAAGGTTAGATAAAGGAGCATAAGATAAAGTTTAGTGTTTCTTTGTCTTACTTTTGTAGCCCAATATGTCCATGCTGATATATGGAGGTATATATCTACCTGATGTATTCCATAGTTTTGCACTCATTATCCCATTATAGCTATTTTTACCTTGATTTCTCTCTATGACTAAAGAATAAATAAAGTTCATATCAATTTAAGGTTTTTTTCTGAGGAGGCAACTAAAACAAATGTTAGCTTTGGTTAGGAAGACTCTATGAATGCTGTCCATTCTGCAATGGAAAGAAAAAAAAATTTTTTTTTGAAAAGTAGCGTTGTCCCACTAATATGACTAAGCTGGAGGTGTCTGGATGATAACGAAGACCTGTAGATTACTACAGGATTTAGTGTCATGATGTTGATCCATGCAGTATGGATTATTCTCTTTTCTTGAGTCTATAGTTGCTTCCAGGTAGCTTTGCTATGGAGCTGCAAGTGGGCTAATGTGTGTTGGCAGGACCATTTGGTCTTCTGGGGCTTATGGCTGCCACACTACATTGCTTTGGGTTTCCCTCCAGGGCACCATATTGCACAGAACAAGGGAACAGAATGATTATTACCACTTGTCACCTACTATATGTCCAGAAAGTGCCTAAGGATTCTACTCGTCTTCTTTACATACAGGTTGACTGAAGTGTTTATCCGCTTCACAAGGATGTCTGCAGTTTCTTGAAAACAGTAAAAATCAAACTCAGATGAATATAGTGAAGTTTCAACCCTTAAAAATAGGGTTTTTTTCTTTAATCAAGCCCTTATCTTTGAAGATAGCAACAACAATTGGTAAACCTCTGAGACACCAACCTTCCCCTTTAACAAAGTATCTCTGATGTTTCTTCTATCAGTTGTAACTGTTTTGGCATGACTGTTGCACGTGTTTTCTATTTAACTGTCCAGGGTCCTTCTTGTCGAATTTGTACTACAAAAGTTTTGTAGAATATGTTCATTGTGTTAAAGAACTGAGATGAGCCAGTGTGCCATACGAAGAGCTGCCTAATTCATTTTAATTTGTTACCTGTGGGGGGGGATTCTACAGACCTGAATCAATTTAGGTGGATGCCTAATATTTGAGAGCAGGCCTGAGGAGAAGAAGTTGGAGATATTGGTGGATGAGAAGCTCAACATGACCTGGCAATGTGCACTGGCAGCCCAAAAAGCCAAGATGTATGAGGTCCCTCCCAACCCAAACCTTTCTCTATATGACAATACAACAACTGCATGTATTGGTGAAACTACTTGGATCTCTTCTGTTGCACTTGTGTTATCTTAGAGGATGAGGCAGATCTCCTGGGCACAGGTCTGTCACCATCTGAAACTAATTTACAGGTATAGTCCATATCCACCAATAAATGGGAATATAAATCACAAAAATAAAATTTTGCAATATACTTGCCACATTAATATGAAGTCAGGAAAATACATTGGAGAGCTGCTTGCAAGGACAGAATAATTTTATCCCTAAAGAGTAAGACCGTGCACTTAATAATCTGAAAGTATTTTATTAAACTGGGTTTGCTGACTTTTTTGCTATTATCCTTTTAGATTTATTTTGTTGCAGCATGTTTATTTTGTGCATACTTGTTCTTGAATATTTTATTTATTTATTAAGAAATGAAAAATTAAGCTCCTTATGAGAGAGAAAAAAAGCCTACAGGTGTGGAAAGGCACAGAATCATAGTAGCATAGTTTGGTTTGGATTGGAAGGGACTGTAAATATCCTTTAGTTCCATCATTCCCAGCCTTGGGCAGTGACACTTCCCATTAGACCAGGTTGCTTAAATCCTCTCCCCACCATGAAAACTTGCAGCATTGGTGTAAACCACCTTTGAATGATATCTGGAAACTTTGTGATATAGTACTTTTTCTCAGAAGGGAAGCATCAGCTTTGTGTCCTTTCCAAGCTTCAAATAACTGTGTACTTACTGTTATTTTGATTTGAGTTTGTTTTAAACAAAAGCAGCTGTGCAAGAGCATGACAAAAACCATCCTAAATTCTCAGAGTTCTGATAAACTTAGGTCAAGTTTTATTCTGCCTCCATGTGCTAAGAATCCTAATCAATACCCAGATCAAGGGTTCTTTTGCTGTAAAGAGTAACATTTGATAGTTGATTTTTATGTATAGAAAATACATTTATGTATATGTATAATTATGTATATATAGCAGAAATGGGAATATTTTTAGCAACCCATATTTACTTCGCTGATTTTCTTTTCAGACATGCAGAAGAACATATGCATTTACAATATGCCTTTTTCTTCTGTACCCAAAATACTTAGAGGCATCTCACAACAAATGTACTGCACAAGAGCAGTCGAGTTTCAATTAATGTAATTCTTTGGAATTTGCTCTTTTCACTTGTCCTTATTTGCAAAGAAAGGATTAAAGGTAGTTGAGTCCTTAGGCTGCTGCTTTGGAGATGGATTTTATTGCTCTTAAGTTGTAGATTTCCTTTTCAACTAGGACAAATCTGTCACATGAGGAGAAGGCAGCTCCATCTAGGAGCTCCATCCAGGACGTTGAGGGTGATTATATGTTTGTCCTCAGATATTGTAGTAAATGCGCCAAGTAAGTCTATGAGGGAATTTTATTAGTATTCTAATAAAAAAGAAATTGAGATTACCATACAGCAGATCTTGTAGCCTGAAGTCAGTGTTGAGAACATAAAGAATTTAACTTGAGTAAATTATTTAGCATCAAGCATTCTCTTTTAAGCTGTCTGCTTTTTTTAGGGGACAGCATTTTTACTATGACATCTTTCGTATCACGCTATGAGATTTCCTTAAGAGCAGCTGTAGTTGTCTCTATTATGGTCTATAGTAATAGCATGCAGCATGAATGTTTTAAAGCAATAATATTGTTTAGTCAAAACTGTTTTAATGAAGTCTGTAAAGACAAGTTATTACTGATTTCTATCACTGTAGTGCATGTAACCCCAATTTATGAAGGAGGATGGTGGATTTGAGTAAATGGGTAGACTCCAGTTTGAATCAGGTATGTCTTTTGGAAGGACTGAGTGCTCTGTCTCATCGCTTGTGAAATATGTTGTATTGAGTCTGTCATCTGGCAGATGATACTTGCGGGTCCCTTACAGCTCATCATATTCTGCAGGTCTGTGATTCCCAGTGAAGTATTCTTCATTTTACTGCACTGCTGACAAAACTTTGGTCCAAAGTAACAGCTGGAACATTTATTACCAGTGGGTCTTTGTTTTTCGTGTAGGGTCAACGACTGCATCTTGCGCGTGAACGAGGTTGACGTGTCAGAAGTCTCACACAGCAAAGCTGTGGAGGCCCTGAAGGAGGCTGGTTCCATTGTGCGCTTGTACGTCCGGCGAAGAAGACCTATACTGGAGACCGTCGTAGAGATCAAGCTGTTCAAAGGACCGAAAGGTAGATAAGAAAATCAAAAGGCATCCATTTTAAACTTACTCTTGTAGCTTAAATGGTATTTGACCTTGTTGATTTGCTCACTGGTTGACCTGTCAAATACTGAAATGTAGTTCATTTGGTCTGGTAGAACTTGAATTCATGGTCTCTTCCTGAAATATTAAGGTGTTCACGGAGTTGCTTCCTTTGATGTTTATTGCAGAGATGTCTTGTTACCTTCTAAAGAGACAAAGAGATAATATGCGGCAGCACATATACTACCTCTCAAGTTCCTCTGCTCAGACCTTTGACTTTCATTTAAGGTGCTGTTGAATGTGGAGTTTCTGCATTCTTCCTCTTTTCAGAAAGCTTTTTGATTATTCAGCATACCCTCTCTAGTTTCATGATGTTTTTTTCTAGTTATCTTTGGAATATGAAGACAAGAATGTCAACTTACCCAGATCCATAGAAGAATTTTGTAACAGCAGTTAATTTTTTGATCCATAACAGCTATTTCATAAGCAGATCTTATATATATACATATATATGAAATGAAGACATTTGCATCTTAATATATGCATTTCACATGAGATTACTCTCCCTGTTTTATCTATAGTGAATAATCTTCAGCTTTTTCAGTGTTCTCACTTACATGTGCCCTCATGTGAATATTATGCTATGCTTCTCCACAGGGGCATTTTTCAACAGTAGTGGTGCATATTTAATATATGGAGACATATTGTTGAGACTGACCTCTAATACTCAACAAAGGTAGTGCAACCCTGAAAACAGTGCACTCTTTGACCCTGCATTGTATTCATTATGCTCAGCTCTTGGAGAAGAGTAAGATATATTAAAACATGATGGTAAAAAAATCCCCGAAAGTCTGGATTCTTGTGGTCAATTACAATGCTGGTTTCTTTTTCTAAGAGAAAAGCATTTCTAATGGTATTTTGTATGCATGTGAATTCAGAGTAGAAGTGCAGGCAGTGTTTTTAAAAGATCTGGAATTAAACTAAGTGTGTGATATGATAGTCATTTTGAGAGAGACCTAAGGCTAAAGAAACTAAAATTAACTTGTCCTTTCTGGTTGTGATGAAACACTAAAAATGATTCACCGTGACCAAATTTTTGCTACATTGTGAAAACAGACAAGAGAGGCAATCATTATCTAATAATGGGTTTGTATCGTGTTTGTTTTGAGTGTATGCCTGAAACTATTTCTTTTTACAATTATTTTCATAAAACAGAATGGATACCAAAAAAGGGCCTTTTAGGACAAGCTGAAGAACTTTTCAGCTTACTGCTGAAAACATGATTTTGTATCAATATTCTTATATGAAGTTTACTAGAGATAAGTGCTATAAATAATGAATTTTATTGTTAAATTGAATATATTTTTTTATATTTTCACTTTTGTAGAAACAAGTTAGTTGGAAACTTGGATAAAAAATAAGTTGATGGGCTAGTTCTCTGCAAAAGCCAGGGGATTTACATTCATAATTCAGACAATAAGTAGACATGCTTGATTAGGCTTCCTGTATTCCATAGATAAAAAAGCAAAATTAAGAAAATAAATAATTTATAGTTGGTATGAAAACCTTATCAATGCAATTTTTAATATCTGGAACATTTTTTAATTTGATTTTTCTTTTCAAAATCTTCCATGAAAAAATTATCTGTTGAGAGGCATCAAACTCTTAGCAGAAGTTGAGGATAAAACTCTTGGCTGTAGTCACTCCTGTGATGCTTGTCTCCTCATATTTCAGGTGATTTAACTGTGAACTGGTCTTTCACACCATTCCTATGCAGAGTAAGGACCACTTAATATTTATATAAACACTATTTCTTACTTCTCAGAGTGAAATTGGGATGTTTTGGTGTCCAGAGCAGGATCTGAATACCAGCATGGTAGATTCCACACCATTCCTTCTTTCCTACTCAAAAAATTATTACAGAAAGTAAATCTGTTTTTTAGACAAGAAGGTTGTTCCATACCAAACTTGGAGTAGCAAATATCTTTTCAATTCTTTTCCTGACTGTCTCTGTCAGTATATAATCCAGCATTTACTGAATTCGTTCCTTACTCCCCTGAGAATTTACCACATGAAAGCAAGTTTTGGTTTCCATAATATCAGGTAAACTCACAGATCCCTAACTTGCCCTTTTAAGTGTAGTAGATTATGTGTCTCAGCCCTTGAAGTTGGTAAAGAAGGAAATTTGCTAGGCTTTATATGTAGAGATCCTTTTAATTTCATCTGAGATAGTCAGGATGAGGGCTTTTCCAAGTTATTAGTCCATATAGGTTAGTTGGATTTTTTAATGGATGTTAATTTTTCTAGCTAGCAACCACCATATAAAAGACATGGATTAATTTGGTGAATGTATTTTAGGCATCAGATATTAAATAAGTATTCTCTGGCAATGGTTTTGGGCATGTGACAGGGGGAAGGACATGGTTGTGTGCTGCCATGAGGTCCCTTCTCAATGCAGATTCCCCATGCAGTTGTTCCTGTTGCTGTACAAAAAGGCTCTCCTAGTGTCATATGTGCTAAACCTGTAAGCCTTTAGTTTTATTTTCCACGGGAGAAGAGGTAAACAAAGATACGAATGAGTTGTGTAATAGGAAAATCAGGGGTTCAAAGAGAGCTGCAGCTGTGTAGGCATTTAAACTGATCATCACTTTGACACACCTGATTGCAAATACTGGCAAATAGCCATAGTCTGTGTCTTGAAGAAAATTGCCAACTATCATCCTTGCAAGCTCTTCCTCCCTTTCATGTGCTTGAGAGATTGTCTTTTCTATGCCTTTTGCATGTCTCTTCAGTCAGGCATGCAATTCACTGTATTGCTTTGCAAAGGATTGAGTGGCCAACATGTTCTTTCAGTCACTCCCAGGGCGCTGCAGATTTTAGCAGCCAGCATCTCTACAGTGGCTGACAGCTGTAACAGAGGAAAGATAAACTTCAGCTTTCTTATTTAAATCGTTGGGATTTAGACACTACTGAAAATCCTGTCATTAGGTGATATGCTTTTCTTGCTCTATATTGAAACAAGACTAGCACTAATGAGAATGGATTGCAGTGTTTGTTCCTGGGGAGTAAAATGCAGGCATTCAAAACAAAGCAATTTAATGGTGCTGTCTGGCTTTGTAACATAACTCATGCATTTGTTTCCTGTAAGACCCTGCAAAGAACTGTGTATGGGCAGTGAATTGTGAACTTCAGTCACTGTTCAGGGGCTCCAGTGCTCAGTCCCATTTCATTGCATTTGACTGGAGGATTTTAAACTGAAGTAGTTCCACTGACCTTAAGATCTTCATGCTGTCCTGTCACACTCCAAATATGCTTGTACTAAACCCAGAAGCACTGAGTAGTATGATGGTACACAATTAGTATGCACAAGTAATAGAAATTAAACTTGATGGTTTTAGATTTCATTTATTAAATGATCAGCAGAAAAATGTAATTCTACCATTGTAGAAAATTTCTGGCAGTCAGAAATTTGGGTAGTCACAGAGGTCATGTAAAATATTACCTACCTACTTGTCTACCTAGCTGATAATTTAAGCTCTGATATAATGTACCAGAAGAGACAAAAAAAAAAAAAAAGGCAGAAAATAAGGATTCTTGTAACTACAGCAAGTAGCAAGATCTCTTGGATCAGGTAATAAACTTTTGACCTCACTTCTATAGGATATCTGGTCTCTTAAAAGACATCAAAACTGCAGAAATGAAGTTCAGGGTATGTGAAGTGGAACAGCTGAGTACCAGGAAGCTTCAGAGGAAAAATGAAAAATGTCGGACTTAAAAACACCCAAAAAAGGAACAACATAAAGGATAGCTAATTTTGCTGTCTGGATATTCTGGTAAAATGACCATAAAGTCTTAGAGTTAGAGAAACAGGATTACTTTCCCACACCCTTCATGATAACAGTGCCAATCATTACAGTGTTTGAGCTGTGTCAGGATCTTGCCACGATAACTGGAGCTGCCCTTCTGTTCATGACATTTTAGATAGAAAGGCTCTGGACAGACCAGCAGCTCTGTCACCTTTTGATTTCTAAAACCATGCTTTTTGCTCCTTCCTGATGATTTCACATTAGGGGCACTTAATTCTCTACTCTTTCTGCTCTCAGAATTAGGGCCATATCAAAACTTTTCTTTTAATCCATTATATTTTGGGGCTTCAGATTAAAAATTAATGCATCTCTTAAGCACTGTGCAGCCCCATTCTGTGTCTCCCTCTGGATGGCTATCCTTCTTATCTGTAATTTCTTAATCAGCAAAGACTAAACTCCTAAACCAGACAGCTCAATGAAACAGGCAAAAAATTAAAAAAAAAAATTTAAAAAATGGGATTAATATAAAGGGCATAATGTGCATTTATTTTAAGAGTTATGAATATCTGTCTAAATGTTAGACTACGTCATTGGGCATAACCAGTTCCAGAGTTCCCATTTCACTGTGTTCTGTGCTGAACTGAAGCGACTCTGTGGCACATGGTAGATTTTCTTTTCCCGTAACTATTTGTTTTATTCTTGATGACACTGAATAAAGTCAGTGGATGGTAATGAAGTTTTCTTACTATACAAAAAAATAATCAGTATGGTTTAAGTAGTGTATTTTTTAACTCTCTGATAAGTTATGAGATTTTCTTGGGAAGATGCAGATTTTTCACCATCAATATAAGGTATGATTTCCCTGTACATTTATCTTGGATTGTTACTGAAATGTCCTCTAGTCCATTACTGTCTGTAGTTTCCTAGAAGGTCATGCTTCTTTTTTCATAAGAATAAATGTATTTTAATTTGGATTGATGGCTTTATTGGAAATATTTTGTGTGTTCTGTTGCGTAGATAATATCCTAGCTTGCAGTGTCAACTGAAATAGTCACAAAAGTACAGTTCAATTATGGGTATTTCAAATTGTCAGCTTAAAAAAAAAGTGTCCAGTTAAAAATAACATAATAGAGGGTTCATTTTAAAAAAATTAAAAGTGCTGCTTTCAGTAAAGAAAGGAGGAAAGTTACGACTTTTATCTAGCAAAGCAAAGTCAAAAGTTACCTTTTTATCTCAGGTAAGAGCTACAGCACTTAAAATGAAAGAAGAGGCTTTTTGCAAACAAAGAACCCCAATTATTTATTTCCCGGTTTCAGAGAACAGTGAGAGCTTTCAGATCTTGCTGTTTGATAACCAATTGCAGGTGCTTGCTTCAAATTGATGATGGTACATATTTTTTAATTATTTTTTTAATTGCATCTATCACTTCTACTGCTTTAATGATCTATTTTATATAGTTTAAGAGACACTAAGTATGCCATAGCAAACTTTAGCATGTGGGAATAGGGGGTTTTATGGCAATTTCAGCAGGTATTTTCTTAATTAAAAAAATAAATGTTTTGTAAGGTCCAAAGTGTTTTCAACAAAATTGTTTTTTCACATTTTGAACAGAACCTTTTCTTACAGTCTTTGAAGAATTTCAGTCTTATGATCCTATCAGCTGTGAATTTACTTCTGCTTTTCTATGTTCTATTCCTTCTGTGCTGTGTGAATCCTTATCTAAAACAGAGCAAAATTGGGCACATTAAAAGACAGAACTATTTAAAAATGAGGAAGCAGGCAAACTTTCTCAAGGCTGAGTTTAACAAACTATTTTGATTCTCAACTCTGATTTATGTGCTTCACTTCATGTTACTGTAACCATATCACTTACTTCAGGTATGAGTAGAAAACCACCATAAAATATAATTTTTTGTGAAATGTCTTTGCTTGAAGGAACTTGTATTTCCTCCAATTAACAGAAAGTGCTCCAAAAAACATTAAGACATAATTTTTGAGTTTTAAGATAGTGGCTCAAACCATCATTTATAAATGAACATCACTAAAAAACATGGCTTCCCTGCAGACTAGGATTGTCTAATGTAAGAATATGTGAGTCTCTGGTAGTTTATCACCTGAAAATTGTATTCTCTTGAAAATCATAAAATTAGAAAGCACTATGATAAAAGTGCTATAAAAGCCTCTGCTGTTTTCCAGCCAAGTTTTGACAAAATTGGGGTGCCAGTGCTTGATGTTGTAAAAGTGGTAGATTATATCTGCACCTTTATATTTCCCAGACTGAGGATCATGTTTTTTAATTTATGTGATAATAAATACATACAGTTGCTATTACCATATTTTTATTTATGGTATAACTAAAATATCAAATGTATTATCTGCCTTTTGTCACTAAAGACTTGCCATCTCATTTGTGTAAGCTACCATATATGAAGTTTTTCTTTAAAAAAACCTACATTGATTCTGTGAAGTGATTCCATCCATTCCTGAGGAAAAGTAGTTCTTGTATGCAATTTCACAAAGTAATAGTTATTATTAGAATGGCACTTCAGTTCTAGTTTTTCAGGCTTTTTCTAAAGTCTTTAATAGGGAAAGAAGGTAAATCTCTTATGGTTTTTTTGTTAGAAATGCAGGAAGTTGTAGAATCAGCTTGTCCTCACATCCGACCTAATTCAACCATCTTTGGAGATTACCAGTCAGTCATTAAATAAATTATTTTCCAAATCAAAAAGGATAATTTCAAAGGGAATTCAAAATCCCTCCTTCTGGCTGGTTGTCTCACCTAAAACTGGAGCTATCTTCTGAGCTGCTGGATATTACATGCTTGAAGATCTTTTATAATTTCATGATAACTATGATTTTCTCCTTTTCTATTTGACTGTCAGTTTCCATTAGCAGTAAAGAAGTAAACAACATGTCTGGGAAGACTGTGCAGCAATATTGTATGCACGTGTTTTGTCTGTTCTTCCCTTGAAACCATTAAGCTCTTAAGAACTCTCCAAGCAGGTCTGAAGAATCCTGTGTTCATATGCAAAATGAACATCTAATCTCGTAGTAGATTTTAAGTATAATTTTTCAGGAATAATTCACAAAGAGTAAGGTTTCCACCAGTATGAGCATTGCTCTCTGCAGTTCCATCATGCTAACTATTTCTGAAGTGGTGCAGTAGCAACTTCTAAGTGCCGTGCTGTATTTTAATAGCCAATTGAGATGGCTATAAAAATCCAGCACTGTGCATTAAGATCATTACTAAATTGCTTCAGCAATACTTACTGATGAGGCAGCTTCAGCAGAGCACATTTCATCTTAATGAACTGTGGCTGCAATAGAGCAGAAGCAGCAGCTCACAGAAAGATAGATGTGCAGGTAGGCTTGCATGCCAACAAACTGGAGATTTTGTTTCAAGAAAAATAAGCTTTGGTTGGTTATTTGTTTTCAGTGGAGAAAGAAAATCAATCTGTCATCTTTTTGATTACAATTGCAGTTAAATGGGAGAAGATGGTGCTGTGAAATTGTGTCACATCAGACTAAATTCAACTGTCTTTGGAGCTAAGTAGATCATTGACATTTCAATTGGTAAAATTTTCTGTGCTTGTCCTTTCTGAATTAGGTAGGAATTTTGTATTATTATCCAGTTGCCTAGATAGTTTCATCAACTCTGAGACATCAAAGGATATGGTGTTCCAGCGTGACCTTGTTTTTTATCGTTCTGTCATGGTGTTGGCCCTTTTGCTGTGGTCAAAGTTACGTCTGAGACTTTTGCTGCAAATCAAGATCTGTTACTTACTAGAAGATTCCCCTGATACTGATACCTTCACAGGTTTAACTCTGAACTTTTTTCTGAAAATTATAGAGAAGGAACATGTTGGGGTTTTTTTTTCTTTTCTTTTTTTTTTTTCCCTTTTTTTTTTTTTTGGGGATTGCTTCCTTCAGAGACAGGGCTTATTAATTTCTGTGCTCAGCTGTTGGATAAGTGATGGATGCATCTCCAGCTTTAGCTAATATGGCATCCTTCTGGGTGACAATAAAGCAGACCATTTAAAAATTCTTTACTTGATTTATCCCATCCTTGTGGAAATGCTTCAAAGGAACTTGCTTTCTAAATGGATTTCCCAGTTACATAATGATCTCCAGCACGCTGCTGAAAAGTTTCTTGGAACATCTTTTGTCTCAGGCTTGTATGAAAATCTGTGATGTGTGTGCTTTGGGATTCTACTTGACACTGTGTCATTTTAATCTCTGCAATTTTTAAAAATCCCAAAGATTAAGTTTCTTTTCTGGTTTGTTGTTATGTTTGGTTTCTTTTTGTCTATGCCAAGTGTGAGGAGTATTCCCCATGGACCTTGTCCAGCTTCTCTTTCAGTTCTAAGGTTTTCTCCTGACTAAATGTAATACAGTAGGTCTCATAATTCTGTCTTTATAGCATGCCTTTGTACTCCTTTTTTCCTCTAGGTTATAAATTTGTGTCAGAAAGTAGTTCCATCATTTCCCTCCCCATTCTAGAGTACTGTGTAAAAGATAAAAAAGGAGTTAGAGATCCCTTTTGTTCTGTTTGCCATTGCTATTTTCATCAGGAGGATAGGAGATGCAGCAGACAGTGTAGCAAGTGTTAATTGTCTCATCAGTATTTCAGGATACATGATAATCAAAAGAGAGGGAAGGACAGTGACATCATTTGCTAAACTGCTGTGCTGAGTGTGGAAAAAAGTCTTTCTGTAGACCAGAGGCAAACATAATCTTTTCTGGTTTTTAGTGGAGTACTGAGAATTTCCTAGGGAGTGGCAGTTTTCATGGACTTTTCCCCCTATCTGACCCTTGTTTTAAATTGTTCAGATAAATTTTAGAGAATTATTATTATGCTTGATCTTTCACCACTTTAATAATAAACAGTTATATGACAACTATTGCTGAAGCCTGATTGACATCATAATGCAACAGAAGATGGGGATTAGCCTGCTGTGTGGAATATATTCATTGACACAACATCTTTCATTTCATCTGGGTAGTCTGAAAATCCTTATGTTTTCTTATTCAGAGACTTTCATCCTTTTTTTGAATATAAAGCCTAATGTGCAAATTACTTGTGTGAAACTACAGAACAGTGTTTTCATCCTTTATTTTTCAATTAATTATCTATGTAGCAAGTTCTGTCTTCTTGAAATTTGAGTAGCAACTTACATGAACAAACAAAAAAAACTGCTCTTGGATTCTTTAGAAAAAAAAATTGTCCTGTCATTATTTGTTCATAGGAAGTAACAGTTGCAAAGCAAGATCTTGGAGCTTCATGACATGTAAAAAGGGTATAATGACACAAAAACTCTTTAGGATATGATAAAAGATATGTTGTATAAGCTACAAGAACAATAGCCCCAAGACATGCTTGACATGTTTATTTTGGAAAGTGATATTTGCAAATAAGGACATGATAGAGTTTTCTTTCTCAAAACTGTCTTTTGGTTTTTTGTTTGTTGTGTTTCTTATGTAAAACTATTTGTAGGCTCTCTCATGAAATTAATAGAAAGGCATATTATTCACTCCAACAGAGAAAACTGAAATAAGGAGACATAAAATTACAGCAAATAATTTCATAAAATTGTTTATTGTGGGCACATTTACATTTTATATACTCTAAATGAAAAATAAACTCAGTGTAAATTGTAGGCTAGGGGTAAATCTTATCCACAGTCTGTAGGTCAGATGTGTATCAGTTCTAAATTCAAATTATTACCAAATGTCATAAGCAAAATTTCTGAAAGTTATTTTTAAATTATATTTTTAAATACTACTGTAGCAAATCAGACCCCCTCTGTAAGGTAGGATTGTACTTTTAGAGTTGTACTTGGCAGTTACAGAGAGGCATTGTGATTGCAGTGCTTTCAAGACAAGATGTGAAAAGTGTCTGTCTTTTTGCTGGCATCAGTTGTCACAGAAGGGTTGTTTCTGATAAGATTGCTACCAGGATCAAAATCAGAAACAAAGGGACAAGATCTCAGCTTCAAACGAGGAAGCAATAGGTCTGGCAGCACTTAGAGGAGCTAGATACTCACACACTCACAAGTCCTGATGGTCTTGATGACATGCCACCAGAATTTATCTGATGAAATCTGAGCGCTGACAATGATCAGGCTTGAGCACCCATGGGGAAAGGTAAGGTGAGAAACTGGAAAGATGAAGCAGAAAATGCATCCTTATTGGAGTGAACAAGAGGAGCTGAGGAACTGTGAAGCCATCAGTATATTTTTAGAAACTCAGAAGAATATTTGAAAAAGTAGAAAATCTCTTCATAAGCGTCTAGGAAAAGGTTGAAAAGTAATGATAACCAGAAGAGACCAGACTTGTCTTCTACAACACTTCCTCATTTTTCTCAGATGACTCCATGTACAGGGAGAGTTCAACACTGAAAGTGGCCTGAAAGAGGAAAGATGTAATTGAGCAGGGTCAACTGCGAGGTGCTTTCAGCAGAAATAACCACATAATCTGCTAAATAGTGCTAACATAAAACTGTAGGAAAAAAATGACGTGGAAGAGTAGCTAGAACTTTGTTAGCTGTAACATCTTGTCTCTAACACATCCTGCTGTGATGAAACATTCAAATGCTATATTTGGTTTTATAAATTAAGGTATGGTTTATAAGACATAGCAGCATTCCTTTCATCCTTTACAGGTAAAGCTTTGAGTTCTATACTTCAAGAAGGGTGTATGCCAGTTGGAGGGACTCCAGGGGAAAGCTGTAAAAATGATCAGAGATTTAGAAAGCCTGTCCTACAATGAATAAATGAGTTATTTGAAGCCATTTATCTGAAATACCAAAGACTAAGTGGGAGGTGGGGGCATTTTATCGGCACCTGATAGCAATCTTGCCTTGCAGTGCATCTTTGAAGAGTTTGTTCTCTGTGCTACCTAGGGAGGGTGTGAAACAAAATTTAATAGACAAATAATAAACAAGATTTATACTAGATGTAGAAGAAGTGAGGACCAGGGAGCACATCAGGTCTGTAGCATGGGAAATACCCGGGTATGCCAGACGGCCATTTGTTAGACATAATGCAACTTTAGTTGCTTCTACCTCAGGTTGAGAAGAGTAATGATCCATTAAGTTTCTTCCTGTCGCAAGATTCATGAAAAAATTTTCTCATTTCACTATACTTTGAAGACAAAGAGTAAGCATCAGGCTATTTAAATCCTCCATCTGCAGAAATGGAGGAAATGTCTTCCAGACAAAAAAAAAAGTGTCCTTTGCCTGTCCTCAACAGTAATTTATATTTTTCATCATTTCCATCTCTTTCTGCTTTAGGAAGGATAAAACATTTTAGCAAAAACTTCTGTGCATGGGAAAATATTACTGAATATTAGAACAGATAATCTGGTATCTTAATCTGCATTTCTCTATCTTCTCAATTTTTCTGTTGCTCAAGTCAGAATCATGTTCCTTAGGAACAATTTGATCTGGTGGGTTCATGGTTCTTCACCAAAGGGTGTTTTCACAGAATGTTTCAGCATTTGCAGTTTGGTAAAATCTCCTTTGCTTTGGACTGCATCAAGTCTTTTAATGCTAAGTCTTGACTTCATATAAACAGTTTTGTCCAGCTCCAATCAGAGCTGTTTCTTTACAGCTAAAATCAGTCTTGTAGACTTTGTGTGAGTCTCACTGGTATGAATCTTTTCATTCAAATGGCTCCTGAATTTTCCAAATGGGGCCCAGAAATGGCCTGTGAATAAATCAAGATGTTAGTACATTCATTCTTTCCCCCAGGGTTTTATTTTTCATTGGAAATGCCGCATATATAGTTCCCAGAGACTGACCTACACCCTGGCTCTGGCATTGCAGGAAAGTTCAGGGTTTATTATTAGTTGAAATAGCTGATGGAAAGGCCATGTTAATATCCCTCCAAGCTAGAACCCCTCAAGGGACTATCAGCAGGGTCCTGTGTTATGCTATACCTCATTAACAGGGAAACTCTTACTCACAGAAAATTTGTAGTGTAACTCAGGCTTGAATAACCATATTTTTTGTTATCCCCTGCATTTCAATTCTATTAATTGCACAAGTTCTTAGACAATTTTTAATAATCTGGAACCAGTCTGAAAAAATCTGTAATTCTGTTTCAAATGTGAGTTCACATTGTATTTCTAGTTAGGTATNCAGTTCCCACATTATATCCAGAGCTCTTGTCCTCTGGAAACCAGTGAGTAAGGGCATCTTGTTCTGTCCCAATTCCCACATTATATCCAGGTGGGAATGCCCGGCTCCTCCCCCTGGGTGGAGCATCTCACAATGGGATTATGTAATTCTATGAGTCATGTGGTGGATCCTCACAATGGGCTGATGTCATTCTATGAGTCATGTGGTGGGTCCTTGATGGCCCATTAAACACAAAGGGCTCCCGGAGGGAGTTATCTATGACTCATAGGGCAAGGTGTTAATGGCCCATTAACAGGAGATAGTCCAGGGGAGGAGGCAAGGAAAACACTGCCCCTCCTTGGTTTCCACAGTTCATGAAGATGGAGATAGAATACAGACCCTCTGGCACATTTTTACATTGTAACCTAGGACAGTATACCAGAATACAATTCCCTTAGCAAATATTTGGCATAATTTCTGAGAAGTCATAGAACTATACAATGATTAAAGAATATTTTGGGTTGGAAGGGAGCTTTAAAGGTCATCTACTCAGCCTTCTTGCAATGATCAAGGACACCTTCAACTAGACCAGGTTTCTCAGACCCCCATCCAAACACACCCCCATCTTTGAACGCTTCCAGGGGTGGGGCATCCACAGCTTCTCTGGGCAATCTGTGCCTCACCACCCTTACAGCAAAGAGTTTCTTCTCATATCTAATCCAAATCTACCCTCTTTCAGTTTAAAGCCATTACCCACTGTACTGTCACTAGAGGTCCTGTCCTTATTTTTTTAGGAAGGCAAGAGTGTCTGACTTTACTCATTTTACTCTGTGAGAGTATAGGGTGCTTCTCACTGGCAAATAAAACATTTTTGCTTCACTTTGCTTCCAAGAGTGCTGCAAGACAGCATCATCAGTAAACTGAACTAAGGGGCCAAACTACAGTTTCAGAGAGACAAAAAGAATCAAAGCAAAGTGCAGTGACTCATGAATGCATTTTCAGACTGTCTTTGCCTTATTAGTTCTGTTCAATAACCACCATCTATTTTCCTTCCCTGTATCATTTATATACCTGTTCAACTTTTAATATCACAGCTCCATAAATTGCCTTACATAAAAAGCAAAAATGCATGTACATTTGTGCCTTGATTTCTCTGTGTTTTTAAGGAGGAAGTAACTGAACGGATGACTGATTATTTACGGGTTGATTGCAAATAGATAAGAGGCTGCAAGATGAATTTTGATTTCATTTTTTATTTTCAAGCTTCAACATAATTGACAGAGAGCTTTTCAATAAAGCATTTCTGTTCAGCTTTGCAACAGGGATGAGAAAATAAATGTTACATTTCCCTCATCAGATGGAGGACAAATAAAAGAAACTGATGAGTCTGTCCCTGACATGTATGGTTGTTAAACAGATCCCAAACTGACAGACGGCTCCTTCTGGCTCCATTTTATTGGTAACAAATTATTAAATATTTGTCTCAAAGAGCCATTTAACTTAGCAGAGACTCAGCTATACTCATTTCAAGATGTATCACCTAATGTTATACAAAGCAAATAGCATTTCTCCCTGAATTGGAATAATTTTCTCCTGTGTCAAATCTGTAGATTTCAAAAATGAATCTATATCAGAAAAAAAAAAAAAAGGCAGGAAAAGCACAGATTTACGTAGTACAAAGACTTAAAAATTAAACATCTCATCAAAAAGTAAAAACTACTTTAAGGCATATCTTGATGTGCTCATCTACAGGAACAAATGCTTTTCATTTGCATTATTAGGAGATGAAATATCTTGTTCTGCTGTCAGTAATTACAGTAATTTGTGCAGAAAATGACATAGGTACTATTTGTTAATGACTGGCAAACTGTTATCGACTGTCAGCATAAATTTGGTTCCTACATCTGAAAGAGCTTGTGTATTTTGTGCATGGAAAGTGAGCCATGTTTAAGGATTTGAACCCAGGTTAATATATAATGTAAAAACAATAACAGGCTCTGGATCTTCTCATTGCAGTCGTTCCAGGTGTCTGTAACTGCCTGTCTGTCTCTTGGGACTGCAGAGACAGACAGACTTTTTCCTTTGCCCAAACGTTATGTGTCTGAATTTCTGTAGCATCAGGAATTAAATAGGTCAAGTGAACTTTAGGAGCATGAACAGTGAGTGAAAAGAGGGAAAAAAAAAGCCTCCAAAATTTTGTTAAATTGTCCATGGAAGAGAGGAGACAGTCAGGGAAAGGGGACTTCTCTTGGTTTTACACCAGTAAGATCTACACCTGCCATGCTGATCCCATTTCCAGGTACTTGTCGTCAAAATGAAAACCTTAGAGAGCTGGTTGATTATTGGTTACATAGTAATGGAAAATGGCATTTTTAACAAGAGATGCAGTTAAAATAAATGTGGCCATAAAGGCATATTTATGGTAATGAGGCTAATTGCCTTAAAATTTGAAAAAAATGGGACAGGAGAGATAATTTGATTTCCCCCTTCTTTCAAACTGCATGCATAACTATTCTCTAGATTAGACATTCTCACAATGCACGTAAAGGTGGTTAAATCCAATATTATCAAGCATTGTGCTTCTCTTGAAAGGGTGGCTTAAAGATTTTGTATTTGATTCTCGAGTCAGGAAAAGAGATTCATAGTACCAGTGTATCTTTCAGAACAAAAAACTGCAGAAATATTGAATAAGCATTATTATTACTACA
The DNA here is from genome assembly GCA_013400315.1 of Bombycilla garrulus. NCBI lineage: Eukaryota > Metazoa > Chordata > Aves > Passeriformes > Bombycillidae > Bombycilla > Bombycilla garrulus. The sequence goes on along the minus strand of VXBU01016440.1, from coordinate 335,313 downwards.
CTATTTTCTTCCTTTGTAGATCTGGCTTAGCTCTCAAGAGCCTTACAAACCTATGATTTTTAATTCCTCTTTCTGTCTCTTAAGCTTAGGAGAGCAGTTTCATTTTTCCCTTTCTTCCCAGTAGGACTTGTACTATAAAGCCATAATTTTATTGACTGTTTTTCAGGTCATTACTAGCCTAAACAGCCATTTCTGTCCTACTCACTTCAGCTACTTCCTTACCTTCTTCCCATATCCTTCAAGTTGATTTTGCAGGGCAGCAGCGATGACCTTGCAGTGCTCTCCATAGGAGTCACAGATCTATAATTAGGGGCCACGTACAAAAATGTGCTGCCAGCAAAGGGGACATGTGAACCCAACACCATCCTCATCTGCCAGCTCTGACTGCTGCCATCTCTGTGAATGATGGTCAATATGCACCTGGTCTGTGACTCAGGTTAATTTGGCTTGGTTTTCATGACATTTTCAAAATGCCATTTGGCTAGAACATTTTCAAGGCAGGCAGTGGGAGAGGAGGCAAAGAGCACATTAGAGTTGTCTCTTTTGGTGTTAGTGAGTTTTTAGGTCAGTGTATGACAATTTTAAAAATGCACCCGGCAACCTCCTTTTGGCTTTTTTGCTGTTAATTAAGACAACTGGCTTAAACTCATGGAATTGGTTTAGGCTGAAAGGGACCCTAAAAATCATTGCATTCCATCCTACTTGCCATGGGCAGTGACACCTTCCATCAGACCAGGTTGCTGAAAGCCCCATTTAGCCTGGCTTCGGACACTTTCCCAGGATGTCTTTTTCATCTGTAATCTTGTTGATTTTTGCCCAATTGAATGAAAGAGCAGGGGTGAGGACGGGATTAAAAAACCCAAAACAAAACCAAAAACCTCTTGCCAACAAAAATGTTGGTAATGTAGAAAAAAGAAGTATGAGAAAAAATATGGGTAGCCTTTAGCAGTCCCTTCATATCACATTTAGCCATACTGGCCACTTATGCTGTGTTTAACATTATTCTCTGCAAGATAAAAAGGATTCTGTCACCAGCCAGCCAGCCAGATGATGTCTACCCTGATCAAAAATTCTGCTTTTTTTAGTGCCTCTGGATCTGATGATTATTTGTCCTTGTGGGTCCACCAAAAGTATGCATAAAGCTTCCTGCATGAAAAGGAAGTGACCATTCATTCTGTTCAGTTGTAGGCATATGGAGTTGTGAGAAAAGAAAGGCATTTAAAAACTTCAGATATAAGCAGTTAATCCTATTCCTAAGTGGCAGATCTTGGATATCTCTGTTTCAAAACACTAATCTTTATATATTTTTTTAAAACCTTATTTGACTGGTCTTAACATGAAATGTTTAGATTTGGTATATTATGTGTTTATTTCCAAAAGAACCAAACTGCTTGCTATAATTCTTGGAGTGTCAGTGTATGTCAAAAATGAAATAATTTTCTTTTTCTTGCACTTAACACTGGCAAAACTGTGACAGTGTGGTTTAATATGATTTTCAGTGAACTAGAATCCTCATTAATGCTTTGAAAGTCAGATTATTGTGAATAATTAGGAAAATTCCCTGATCTTTTTAAGTCAAATTTTAAAGTAATCTTAAGAATTACTGTTATGCAATTAGGCCACTGCTCATTGTCTATGCTTTCTGGGAATTTTATTCCTAATTAATTGGAATAAATGTAAAAATATAGAATAAACACAAATTCTAATGAGGCTCTACGTGTATTTTCCTGACTTGCTGTTTCCTTTCTTTTCTGCTATATCTGAGCAGAATATATCTTTAGGGATAAATATATGCAAACAAAAAATAATAATGGGAAAAACATTAAACTATAAAACAATACAAAAGAAGAAATTGTTTTCATTTGCATGTTAGAGAACTCTTTTTACAAATTCCTGCAAATAGCAGTGTAATTTAACAAGATGTGTTTCCAAGGCTTTATGAAAGATTATATAGAAAGATTAGCTTTACTATTATGATGATGTAAACCAATGCTTTATCTACTATACCTCCAGCATGACTGTTTTTAAGCATGCACTCACTGCCTTGCAGCTTTATTAACATTTGCATCATAATCTCAATTTCCCATCGTTTCCTTTCTGGCTGAAAATGTAAATGATTTTTTTTAAGCCAAGGAGTGTAACACTGTCTCCTGATAACAGCTTTCTTGAATTTGGCTGCAATGTTTGATTTTGATGCCCCAAAAATGAAAAAGTAGTTGAAAAGGAGTTTATGTTTATATTTGTTTCTGAGGCTAAAGCTGAGTAACTCAGCAAGAAAATCCCTGGAATATCCAGATGATGTATTTCCATATTCTGTACCCTTTTGTGGTTTTGACTTTTCTGGGTCTCAGATGACATTGATGAACCCTCTGTCCAAAGAGAAGATGCATTTCCCCTGCCCCCAGCAGAAGAGCAAGCTCAGAGAATGCAGCGGTGGGCAGGTATTTTCCAAGACATCTCAGCAGGAAGCTGGTTTGGAACAGATATAAGGATCTTTAGTTAGCAGCATGGTAGCCAAATTCTAAAATTACATATGCTGAAAACCTGCTCAGATATTCTAAATCAAAGGTATGGAAATGAGCCTGACTTCCCTCCATCACCAGATAGCAACTACCACCACAGTCTCTCCTCTGAGTTTTAGCTGGCTGCCATTTTTGCAAGCCTTCAGTCCTTCAGAGAACTCTTTGCCATAGTGTGAATGTACATATGCAGCAGTGTCTTGAAGACATTTTAATCTCTGCAAGATCAATATCTCTGTTTTCATCAAGAATCAACGACATGCCTCTGATCATTCTTGCACTGAGCTGTGCAGCAAGTTTCTGTTACTATAATGTTTTAAACGTCAATGATATTTTTTCTTTTTTATTAATCAAGAATAGTTAAAATAAGAACTAACTATACTATTGTAATTTACTTTGAAAATTTGAATTTTCAGAGATAAAAATCCAAGCAGATAAAGGCAAATAAGATGAAAAATGCTACTGTTAAATTTCTATTAAAACCGCAACCAAAATCTATCTCCATACAGAAAAGCATCAGTGATCATTTGCAAGAAAAGAATTTTCTTTGCCCACTACATGATTCCAGCTACCAAGCAGCATCCAGCCATAGCATCTCATGTGAGCACACTGGCTGTACTCGGTGGGAGTGCTGTGTGTCCTCCTCTGTAGAGGCTGTACTGTAATCTGGCATCCCTGTAGCTTCAGTATTGTGGAGAGGTGATGCACTGGGAGCCAGAATGTAGGGACTATTGAAAATAGTAACTGTAAAAATGGCTGTGGGCAAGAACAAAGGAAATGTGTAAAAACAGTTGGATAAATACCTGAAGGCACGAATATATAATGCCACACTGTGTAAGGGGAGCAATAATTTTCACTTTGTGTAAGGTGGTTTTGGACAATATTCTTCTTACCTACTGGCACTGTACATCATTTTTATTCTATCTGACACCAACTGGGAAATAACCTGAAACACTAGATATTTCTGGAAGAAAATGTCAAAACAATAAGGAAGATGCTTAAAGTTTTTAACCCAAGGCCATCAGAAATAAACACCAGATAACTATATGCTGTGTTAGATGTATAGGGACTTTTGCTTTCTTCATGGTCGAGGCTATTATCCAATTGTTAGTTACAAAAAGAGCGCTCTAAAGTGATTTGGGAGCAGATCAAGAAACAAGAATTAACAGTGGCAATGAAATTAGACAGCTTTTAAATACGTTATGAATATTAGTAAAAGTTTTATGAATCATACTGTACTCTAGATTGACTTTTTCATCCACACATAAAACGTAGCCAAATTTTATTCACTTAAGTCCTTCTGGCATAAGATGTCACAGGTATCAGGTGTAAGAATTACTGTAAGAACTCACTCAAATAAATTGATATTTGAGTCTACTGCTACAACATGAAGGAGATGAGATAAAGTGACTTCATATGCTTGGGATTAATAGTTTCTCCAGAACTGACTCATAGAATGACAAAGACAGAGCTCTCTAGAGGAAGACTAGTCTCTCTTTGTAGCATTGCATAATTATTGTGATGCAAAATTTAATTTTTATTTTGTGATGTATTTTATTTTTGTATGCACCCAGTAAAAGAGGAATCTGCCATCAATAATGAACAATAGTCGTAAGTCACAGCTACAACAAGTGTATTAAATGTCAACAGTTGTGAGGTGTTATTGTAAATATGTGCTGTATGTGTCCTCCAGGAAAGCTAAAACTGGCAACAAGAGGCTTGAGCAAAGGGCATGGAGAGACATTCCCTGGTACTCCTTTGTTTGTAATTAACATTTTTATAGTTTGTTTACTCATATAAACTGGACATAACAGTGGTAGCTGTCAAAACAAGTCAATCATTATATCAGTCAAAGCATTTTATATTACCCATGTTCCTTTTCTTCCCTGCAAGTGGAATTTGATTAATTAGAAACCTGGATTGGACATCATTGTTCCAGGTTTGACAGTTTTAACAAGCTACATCTTTTTGTAGCTGTGTTGTAGAAGTGGCTGGCCCTTGGAAAGGCAGGAGCTGCCCCAGCTTGGGTTCTTCATTGCCATGTCCAGTTATTAGCAGGAACATGGTTGATGTGTCAAATGCCACAGAGCAGCCAGGGAAGAGCCTCAGTGGGGCAACTCGTTGGGGGTCCTTTCTGGTGGTACTTTCTGTTTTGCTGCATGGAGTAGTTTCTTAAAATCTGGATTCACATGGTGCTCTGGAGCAAACCAGTTTGTTTCACACCTTTAGAAAATAAATTTGGCAGAAAGCAATGAGAGAATATATAGGGAGGGGTAGTGACATTTATTCATGAAATCTCTGAATAAGTTAACTATTTATGTTCTTCCTTTCATTTCTTTCATTCACTCTTCATTTCATCCACATCCCCCAGGGTGCATGTGCTGAGGTGATCTGGCTCACTTGTATGTGACACAGAGGGCATGAGACATCAAACCTTTATCACGTCTCTTGGCATTTTCTTGATTGGCAACCATGAACTGACAGATTATTGGATAAAATATTTATACCCTCCAGGAATCTACTATTGTTATGAGTGGTCCTTTATATTGAATACTTCTTTCTTCGGTCTTCAAGCCACAAGGTGGCTGCTCATCTGCTGATTTTTTTCATTTAGTAAACACACATTTTTATTGATATGATCTGCTTCCCTGTTGGGCTTACAGGCAAGAGAATGACAGATGTCACATGCTGCAGTCTTGCTGCCACCATCCCACTGTCATGGTACAGGGTCTTCTGCTGGCAAGACACCTGTTCAATGGTCTTACAAAGTCCAGACATTCTGTCCAGGCTTGACAGAAACAACTCATTTTGATTTTTATTGCTTGGAATGCTCTGTACTGTCAGTACACAGGATTTCTCTAACCTTTGGTCTTTACATTCCTACTTCCATTCACATTTCATTTGTTAATATGATAATATTGCTGTTAAAAGTCCTATATCTGTTGTGGTTTCACTAAGTCTGTCCTCACAGGTCAGGTATGAGGTAAGGTATAATGTGGTATAGCTAGGAATTGGGAATTGCCTGGTTTATATCTCTAAAGCACACTGTTTTGGTTAACAACCTGAAAATCAAACTTTTCTCAACTATATGTTAAGGTTATGAATTAAATGCTGCTTTCTTTGGCTTCCCCTTATTGGGAGCTGTGAAACTCGTGCTGGATTTGTGTTTTAAAATCCTCATTCTGTTTGCTGATTTAAAATAACTTGGTTCTCTGTGTAGGATAGTAGCAAAATGCAACATCCATTTTTGGCCTTCTGACTGAGTTTCTTTAACTTCTCATTAGAAAGCTGACATTATATAACTGCAGTTGACTTTTTTAGGCTTCCTCTCTGGTTACTGCAAAGTGATATGCCTGCAGTGTAATTAACCCACTGTGTATTTAACAGAGGTTTTATTATTTTCTCACTATTGTTATTCATTTTTATTAGTCTGACTTTGCTGGACTAATTATATGGGGAGCCTCCAAGCCCACTTTTACTAGAAAAGTAGTTAGAACATATTGTTTTACTCCTATAGTGACATATTTAAAACATGTATCTGATAGGGTAAATTATGCAAGATAGATGTAAATAGTAAAATATTTGAGCATGTTCTTGCTAATAATCCCAAGAAAAGATATGACTGAATATCTTTGACTTATTAATAGTAGCATTTTTTTCTGCAGTTTCCAGTTTTGATGGAATAGCTTTTGTCCCTGTCTCCCTCTTTCTGATACCAGAAGCGTCTGCTGTTTCATGGGATTATTACACATTATTATTCACAGGATCAGTGATCAGCATTTATGGCATTCAAAGGCAGATGAATTTTACAAACACATATCCAGTGGAAGTGGAAGGAAATGAGGTTTGACTCAACTTTCCTAAGTTTACACTTAGGGTCAATCTTATGTGGGCCTCTTCATTGATTTTGAATGAAGCTGCATTTTCCTTGGATGTGCAATAGTATTAAATCCAGTTCTCTCTTTTTTCCCTCTTGAAGTAGTCTTTTCTTCACTGAACTTCACTAATAGAAACATGGAATCGTTTGGATTGGAAGGGATCTTTAAGTTCCTACCCTGTTACTCATTAGAGCAGGTTGCTCAAGGTCCCCTTCAACCTGGCCTTGAACATTTCCAGGAATGGGACATCCACAACTTTTCAGGATAGCCTGTGCCAGTGCCTCACCACCATCATCGTAATACATTTCTTCCTCAACTCAATTATGAATTTATCCTCTGTCTAATTGCTGTTGTGAGGAATTTGAGTGCTCTGTCCAAGATCATCTCTTTCTGTTAAGCAGATTGCACATCAGCCAAAGAGGAAGTGACCAGCTCCTGATCTTCTGTGTTTTGATGGAAATGTTTTCCTAACCAAAGGGGTCAACAAGAAAAAGGTTCTGCAATTAAAAATGCCCTTTTATTTGAGGGGGCTTTAATTCAATGGAACAATGAAAAATACCATTTAGAAAACATACTTTGTTCCATTCTTCCCACTTGTCTAAATGTTTCTCTGCTTTTAAAACTAAGAATCTGATCTAACACTAAGCTGATATAGTGAGTGACCAGGGATGCACACCAGGGTTGAGCAAACCTTTCTGAAGTCTTAAAGCAGAAACCTTCAGTCTAAATGAACTCAGATTGTGAACTTTCATAGCACCGATCTTCCCACTCACCTCTTCCCACATCCAGACCCCAGCCTTTCAGAAACCAAAGTATGATTCATCTCATCTGTTTCAGATGTCTTGCTGAGATGTGATGAATCATACTTTAAAAGCTCTTAATGAATTTTCATTTATTGTACAGGTAGTATAAAGGATAAGCATAGTTGTTTGATGTCATTTGGCCATATGAATCCTACCCAAAATTTTTTGTGTAGTGTATTTTCCATGTGCCCTAGCAATTAGCAAAGTCATTTAAATAAAATTAAATGGGCCATTGTTCCATTCCCTTTTCTTTCTAGGAAATCTTTTTAAGAAGGCAAGTATGATTAAGCAATCAATTTAAGTCATTATTGATTGACATTGAAAATTTTTCTCTTCTCAGTTTTCTTTCATACTCACTCTCCCTTTGCTTCCCACAGTGTTACCCCATCTTGGCATGCTCTTTTAAATCTTTCTATAATCACTGCTGGGTTTTTGGATGCCCAAAGACAGGCCCTGCTTAGAAACACAATGTAGCCCCACTCATTGTATCACATCTAAATTTTATGTAGACTGTAGTAGAAAAAGTTACTTCTTTCACTACTGTAAGCTTCACTTTTCTAATGAGAGTAGCCTGTGATAGTTCTCTTTCATTTTACGATTTCACAAATCCATTGTGCTACAACCATGCAAACTGCAAGCCAAGCACCCACTCAGCACTGCAGAAAATGCAGGTGATTGTCTTGGCTATTACTTGCTTGTATTGCAGCAGGAGGAGGCTAAATTAGGACCCGCCTTTGTGCAAAGTACACACCAGTTGTGTNGTGATTGTCTTGGCTATTACTTGCTTGCATTGCAGCAGGAGGAGGCTGAATTAGGACCCGCTTTGTGCAAAGTACACATCAGTTGTGTGTGCAGAAATAAAAAAAAAACTCGCCCTTTACACGCATAGAGTGTCGATAAAGGGGAGAGGAGGGGATCGAAGTGCACCAGAACCTAATCTTCCCAAGGTCATGCCTTAGCTGGGCAGTGGAGCTGAGGAAAGGCCTCTGGCTGAGCTCTGGCCCCCACTCATTTGGTGCCACCAGCATTCTGGAATACTCTCACATCTTTACTGGTAGAAACTCATAGAGATGGGGTTTAGATCAAATTGATTACAATTATATCACCAAGAAATATTTTACTAACATTGCTCCTTGTCCATAACTAGTGTTTTAATGAAAATTTCCATTCTTAATGTTTTATTAGAATGTATTTTCTCTTCTTTTTTAGCAGTCTCAGGAAAAAATTCTTCCCTGCTGAAAAAAAAATCTTAATTTTTTTATTCTTGTAGTGACAGTAGCACATAAATACTAAGAGTGATTGCCAGCTTTAGCTGGAAATTCAATAAAGCTTTATTTTAATTATCCCATTCTTCTGAATTAACTTCATGTGTATTGTTAGTAGTCAGTTAATTAAGTAGGGTTTCAATTTGAGATATAAATTCAAAGATTTCTTTTTGTAATTTACTGGTGTGGCACTATCCATTAAGTAGTCCATTATGGTATCTGACCTCACATCTTTTTTAAGCCAAAATAATGATCAAATTAAAATAATGTTGGAAAAAAATTAAAATATTTAATTCAATCAAAAGCCCCCTTACCTCTGTACTCATAGAGCTGCTGAAAGTGTTGTGTGTATTAAATATACACTTTCCCTTAATTTTTATTGCCCAAGCAGTGTGCCTTTTGAGTTTGTGATGAAATTCCAGTTTTCAGGCAACTCAGTTTTTACTACTGTATTTTACTGCTCAGGCTGCAGCAATTACCAATATGTTTCTTTAGGAATGAGTGAACAGCATAGATTTCGTAGATAAAACCAGTGATTACTCCCTAAATAGATATAACTGTTTTTTTCTGTACAGCTAAAAGAGAAATCCCTAGTCAGAGCAATAATCTAAGCAAGTTATTGTCAGAAACGGCTTCTCAATTCAAATAGAAGTTGCCATTAGCTAGATAATCTCTGAAAAATTAGCTGTATGAAGTTAATTTGTATGGAAATCAAGCACAGTAATTTTTGTCTTTTCTTTGATTGAGAGATAAAAATTTTCCTAAAAATTAAAGCAATTATTTGCTTGTATGTGACGTATGTCAGAGGATAAGAAATATAGGAAAAGTGGAAAGCTTTTTTTCTTCCCCCAACATTTTCTTGAATCATATTGGCATGTACTATTGACCGTGTTCCAAAGTTTGTGTCTTTGAGTCTTTATCTAGGAATTTCAGAGATTACTGAATAGAAGTTAGATATTTACAAAGGACAATTGCTTTCTTACTTTATGCTCCACAGCCAAAGATTTGCGTCTTAGAAAAAAACTCCACACTTTAAGTCAAACACCTACACCTTTTGTCTCTTGCTTTCACTGACCCTTCACTGTGTTACTATACAAACTTGCAAAACCTGTGCTACACCTCTCCAAGTGTTTTTCAAATCATGTGGGCAGTCACAACGCCTTTCATTTTGTTCTTGTAGATGATGATGTATATGTAGCAATATTTAACAAAATAAACTCCAAGTTTCAGAGTTTGATTGCTTATCTTGGAAAGCTGCGCCATAACTTCTTGATTTAGGCTGTACTGGACACCTGTGAGGTGATTGCATAGAATCTTTACTAGTTCCATTATTTTTGTCTCTACCTTCCATTGTAAATGGCATAGGATTTCCTTGCTTTAGGTCTGTCCCTGACCCTTCGGGAAATGTGAAAGTATGTAAGTTGTATTTCTGTAAAAAATACTCAAAGTTTACGGTGTATATTCTACTCTTCCACTTCTCTTTAATGTTATATGTTGTATGGCTAATGTTTTGTTTGCAATATCTTTTCCAGGTCTAGGATTCAGTATTGCAGGAGGGGTGGGAAACCAACACATCCCTGGGGACAACAGCATTTATGTCACCAAGATTATTGATGGGGGAGCTGCACAAAAAGATGGGAGATTGCAGGTTGGAGATAGACTTCTTATGGTAAGTGTGACAAATTTAAATTCCATTTATTTAGCTGAAAATTGTTTCATATAAGTACTTCCATTCACCATACATCTTTCTGGAGCTAACCCAAACAACTGCTATAATAATTATATTTCCATCAGCTTCATTTTTCACATTTTTTAATATTTCTGAGACTGAAGTAAGAAAAAACATTCCTCTGGAAAACTAACATTTTATGAAGGCAGTGTATTATATTACTTTTAAAAACCTTTTACAGGGAAGAGAATAAGTGTATTATGCACTTAAGCAACAAGTCAAAATGCACCATAAAATTTAAGAGATTTTAGACAACCAGTTTATTAAGGTAGTACTGATTCTAGTGTTTGTTGTAAGTAAACTGAAAGAAGTCAAAACACACCAGTAACTGACTCCCATGTGGCAACTGTCAGTGGACTTCTACCTACATTTCAGTACCTGTAGGAATGATTTATGTGTATGTTCCATATAGATGTTTGAAAAAAAAGCCAAACGTTTTCCAGATTTTCCTTTGAGGAACTGTATTCTTCTGATGGAACTCAATTCAGGAAATTCTTCCTGCTATGTGCCATGCTGGTTCATTGTTTCTTATTGTTAATTCTTTCCCACACACTGAGATGGTTTAATTCCGCATTGAGGGGGAAATCCTGACCCTGGTGAATCAGCACAAGTTAATCTATGTCAAGCTGTATTCATGACAATGCATTTGCATAGATTTCAGCAGGAATAAGTGCAATAAAAAAGCTTGTACTGCTTTAGCCCTCTTTTGTGATGTGATATTTAAGCAGTAAAGAATTGCCTTGACCTTTTTTGCTGCCTGTGAAGATGTGCCTAATTGAGGTTTTCTTTATTTGGCTAGGGACACTGTGTTCCATTCACATATGAAGATGACCAGTAATTTTATACAGAGTACTAAACAGAACTGGAAAAGCACTTGGTTGCTTGGTTGGTGATTCTTTGTCTTTTTTAACTAACCCAAATGGATAGATAAAACAGCTGAAGGATCAACTGGTGCTAGCAAAATCAGGGCAAAATGAAACTATAACTCAAAATTTCTTTGGCATTTTTTCTCTGCACAGTCTCAGCATAGTGAAATTCAAGTCACTGTTGGATAATGAAGTGTTGGCTTATTTTGGTGCAGAAATGTATATTTTTATTTGGTAAATCTGCACTTCAGTTATTTTGCAACTTGTTGCAAATTTGCATCTGTTCAACTGTTGTTTGTTGCTTTTTACCCTCATGAGAATTCCTTGCAGTTTTTGTGTTATCTGCAATTGCTTGTTACTTTACTCTTAATTTCTTCCAATTCACATGAGGTGGTAAATATATATATATAAATAAAAGGACGTAAAATAGATGCAAACCCCCCACATTCACCCTCTCCAGTGCAATTTCTTAAGAATTAATTTAAAAGGAAATATTTTATATACCACTGTGCATGAATTTATGCTTTTCAGAATTGTATAGTAGTCTATTAAGCATTTCAACCTTCAACCTGTGATTCACTGCAGCCAGATATAGGTGTTTCTTCATTGTGACAAGTTTATACTTCTGAAAAGGAGCAGAGGTCATTTGCAGTATGTTTTATGTCTTGTTCTTCTTTCATTCCAGTCTGGACTGTTTCTTTACAAAGTGTTGTCTCCTTTTATCACTGCATGTAAAATGAGCAAAAAAAAAAATTAGTTCTAAGTGTTGCTCTCCTCTAGTTATGTACTTCCAGACCAAGCTTTTCACTATTGCATAAAAAAATACTACTCAGCTTACTCTTTGTTTACGTTAATCATTATGTACTTGGAGATATGTTTATAAGACAAAACCTGTTTCTAAAATTCTTGCAGATTGCAGCCATGTTTCCTGATTCTCTCCAAAAAGACGCCCTGATATGTTTATAACTTCTGTACCTTCAGTATTTTTTTATCCTAATTTCTGAATTATCTGTTCATGGCAGTAACTTCATGTTCCTTTATGAATTGTGAGTGAAAAAATTAATTACCTTCTTCTGGCTGTGTTTCAACACAATATTACCCTTGTCATCTGTATGGTCCTGCTTCTGCTTCACTGATTTCTTACTGACTGTATATTTGAACAGCTCCTCTTTTTTGTTTTTTGTTTCTCAGTAGTGCATCCTTTCTTGATCTTTGTTTTTTTTCTATCATTCTCTATAGAATTCAAAAGATTCATCATCCTTCTGGAATTCTTAGCAGCTGCTGGGGAGCTTTTTTAATTTTTGTATCTGTGTTTTGATAATTTTGTGTGAAATACTTTCAGATCCCAAAGAAAGTGCAAATCAAATTAATATAAATTTAAGATGTGATGAAAGTGTAGAGGCAAAATAAAAACTAATATTGAAATGTAAGACAAGACGGGACCATCTGAGCATTTTGCAGCTTGATGACCTTACTGTTATTAAATGCAGATTGTGCAGATTGCCCATAGTTTGTTAAGCATTTTAGAAGATATATTATGTAAATAGTACATTGTGATTATTGTGAAAATCTGTACCAAGGGCGTGTTAGGCAGTTATGTTTTTGTGGCACTGAGCCTGCACTTAAAACTTACTAACCTGAGCACTTGCACAGGAAAATGCTCCATTGTACAATAATCCCAAGGTACCTGTTTGGAAAATTACTGGTGAAAGCATGAGTGTTTAAACCAAAAAACTGAATGGTTTTTCTAGGTATATATGAATGGAAAAGACTAGAGCTCTCCTCTGAAGATTTACAGCTAGGAGGAAAATACTCCCTCTCTGTGTTCTGGGGGTAACACCTCTGTTAATGTCTCCTTCTGCTGGTGGTAATGCCAGCAGTGAGAATCCCACTGCAGTGGGTGTCTCAACTTGTCTCTGCAGTGGAAAGGAGCAAAAGTAAACCACGTTCAGAGCATCACAGACCACCATGGTAATTCAGGGTCTGCTACAGGGCCAGACAAGGTTGCTCAGGGATTTATCCAATTGCATCTCAAAAATCTCCAGGAATGGAGATTGCAGAGCCTTTCTAGGAAACCTGTTCCACAGCTCAGCTGTCCTCCTGAGGAAAATACTTCTGATAACCTGTTTGACCCTCTCTTGTTTCCACATCTGCCTGCTGTCACTCGTCCTGTTACCACATGTGACTCTGAAAAGCTTAGCTTTGCCTTGATGATCTTCCTATAAGCACTAGAGCTTTGTTATTAGTTGTCTTCAGAGGAACCCCTTCTCCAGGTTGAAAATGCCAAGATCCTCCATTTTTTCCTCAGCAAGTCAGTGCTCCATCCCCAGCCATCCCAGTAGCACACCTCTCATCTTGCCTCCTTTTGTTATTTTTCCTGTAGGAACCAAAACTGAGCACAGTTTCCAGGTACAGGCTAATGAGTGTGAACTATTGGGGAACAATCCTTTGCTCGTTTTCCAGCCTCTGCTCATCCAGCCCAGGATGCTGTTGATCTCTTTGCTGCCAGGACCCATAGCTGGCTCATGCCCAGCTTGCCATCTGTCAGGAGCCCCAAGCACTTTTTCATAGAGATGCTGCCAGGCTGTCACTGCCCACCCTGTGCTATTGATGGGAGTTAGCCTTTGCACATATAAAGTCGTCTTCAGGCCGTTCTTCCAGTCTATGGCAGCTCTGTCTTTAAGTATCTCGCAGTGAAATGAGGTGTCACCTCTTCAAAGTCACTGCTAATGATGATCAGGAAAAGCTGAAAAATTGTTTCCATTAATACAGCTCAGATAATATTTCCTTTTTTTTTATCTCATACCATCATCTTACTATGGATGAGCTTGTTATCTACAGGATGAATAATTGAGAAATCAGTATAAAACTGGTACTGGTAGTTTTTTTACCAATATATAACAACACTAATAGCTAGAAGCAAGGCATTTTTCAGGGAAAATGCTGGAACCATTAGGGTTTAAAGGAAAATTTATGTTAATATTTATCTTTTATAACTATTAGCTTTTCTGAAATATGTCTCATATGCCAATATACCCTTGCATCTTTGGGCCATATCCTGTTGCTTCTTGGCCCATGTAGTCACAGAGGTCAGTGATTGTATATAACAAGAGGTTAAATTTGATTCTGTTTTCTTGATGAAAACAGGAGGAGGAAACAGGAGTCACTTTCCTCTTCAGAAATTTATGTTTCCTTTTTGAAAAAAAATGTTATTTTCTGGTAATTTCATAGGACTGCAGTGGGGTTGTGATTGTGAAGTTGTTGATGTGTTCCTTAATGGGTCCCCTACCAGTATCTGTTTCTTTCAGACGGTGTATGAATGCAGCATCACGTTTGTATTAAAGTGCATAAAATCAGAGAATGTAATTCAAGATGCATCTACATTAGCATTTGATTCTGATCAGAGGTGTTCTTTTAAAGTGATTTTGCCTGCCTTTGTGGGATAGTCTTTTAGAAAACTGCCCAGCACTTGTGCAACAAACTCATGAGTCTATGGGATTGTAAGCATTTAGTTAATGCAAGCAGATTTATATCCTTTGTGCAAATGATTAGTCTTCAGCACTGGAAAGCATTTCACTTTCTGCAGCCTTTTTAAGTGAGTGAGTTTTGAAAAAGACTGTCAGAATTCTAGATTTACAGCTGGCAGGTTGCAGGTGTTTACTGGCAAATGTTCATCCAGGAAAATCCACTGTCTGAATGAAAAGTCAGATATTACAGAAAAGCAAACATTACTGGTGGTAAGGTAAAGATCCCCCCTTTGTCTTGTTCACTGAGTGAATCAAATCTTTCTTAGCCTAAATCAATAGAGGAAATGAACAAATCCCCTTTAAAAAAGGAAAATTAAATAAGACAGACTTATTTCTCTGGAGCTCTTATTCTCATATCAGCTTATATTGGTCTGAATGAAATTATTCTTTAGAGCACTTGTACAGTCATTTTGGGGGTTCTGAGCTTTTCTAGCTGCTTTTTGGGGCTTTTGATTTTGAGTATGAATCTAGGAAAACTTCCAAATAAAACATTCTTGCTTAGGTTTATAGTTCATTGCTATGATTATGCTATTTAGGAAAAAAAAACACATCAGTCTTTTTATATCTCTTTGGCATAGTTTCTTATTGATTTCCCCCATCACTCAAATGGCTTATTTGATTGCACTTGTATCTTTAATTTCCTTCTCTACTGCTATTTTATTTCTCTCTTTTATTCGTTTCTCATGTTATCAGTATGTCTTATATCCCATACTTTCTATTTAAAGAAAAAGCTTTCCTATTTTTTTTTTCTTCAGGTGCTGTTTGCATTTTTAAATTTGCACTTCATGGAATTTTTCCCATTAGAAAAGCCCCTCTTATTCCATGCTTTTTTCATTTCTTACTCCTGTCCCTTGGCTCCTGTCACAGCATTTTTTTGTCCCAAATATGCAACTTTGTGACTAATCTGACCACTTAGATAAATATATTTTTTAGCATTTGCCTTAAGGGTTTTTTCCCCCTTAATTAATTGCTACTTAAATTGGTTTCTTAGATCCAGAAAGTTGGCATGTGGTACCCATTCTACCCACTCAGAATTAAGTCAGCCCTTCTGCACTAAAATTCAGCCTCTCAGAGGATTGCATGCTTATATACACTTTGATTTCCTACTTTGTATGCATCTCCCACTCTTTATCTTCTTTATCTTTAACTCAACCCTTTTTTTTTTTCTGCAAGCCATATGCAAAAATATGTAAGGTTATCTCTACAGGAGGAAGTAAAGCTTTGCTATGATGCATTTATTGGGCCAAACTACCCAAAAAACCAGATTTAGTACTTGTGCTTCTGTTAAAATAGACATATTTTATGGAAGAAATAGCTCCAGAAATGGTCTCTCTTGACAAAATCTCACCATTAAAGTCAACTACAATATCATATTTCCTATTACTATCATCTCGGTACAGTATTTTAAGTAATGATGTCCAGAGATTCCCCTGCGAAAAAAAATTACATACTACAGTCATCTTGCAATAATAGCTATGGGGCTAAACAGTTGAATTCTTCTAAGTATTCAGCTTTTTTGTAAATCAGAATACATGCAGATGTCTTTATTTGTGATCATTGTTTTATGGTCAAAAAGTAGAAAATATATTGATAGATGCACATAGGATTAGTAGAAATTGTAGATCCAAAGCAAGGACTGCCTTCTGAAGGAAACCTGGAATTGCAAATCTAAGCTGGCAAATGACTAAGGAAGGTGATCTTACCTCCTTCTCAAACAACTCCCACTTAAAAGAGACCTTATGGCACCACTGAGGATCTTCGTTTTTTGAATGAAACAACAAGTTTGTTTGTTTTCTCTTGATGTATATTGAGTCTTTCTATATTTCTCTGTTCACTGAGAACTGAGCAGTCCAGGACAAAATGATTTTACATAAACTTTGCCATGAACTCTAGGATCCTTAGGTGTATAAACATAATGCTTAGCTGCATAGACATTAAATCTTAGTTTAGAATTCCTTGAACTCCTTAAGTCTTAACTTGCAGATGTCAGTAATTTGTACAGTGTTGGTAAAACGCCTGTCCCATAATGTTATTGTCAGAGAGAAGACACAGGACCTGCCATATCAGATATGTTTTCCATGTATCACACTTTCTTTCTGTTTCTAAAATGGCTTTTTGTCTTCTTTACTGCACAACTGTGACATCCAAGTATGTTGTGATTGATTTTTATCAGCCAGATTTACCGAAAAAAAAAGCCAACAAAACCAAAAACCAACACCTTTGGAAAAAAAGTTGCATCGAGTCAATTTGTGTCATCATTATTTTTATTCACTTCTAAAAAGACCAAAAATTCAAAATCCAGTCAGTTCTAAGATATTTCATTTTGTGTCTTGACTGAGAACATTTTTTTACAGCAGCTGTATAGTGGGTGAGGTTATGTGAGATTTTCTCTACTTCAAAAAAACTCAGGATGAAACACAAGAATACAATGTACAGACAGTGTGGGAAGGAGAAGAGGTAAAGGATAACCTTGTGGTCATCTTTCTAAAATGTGTGAATCTGAAGTGTCTGGCGGTTTTGAAATACATAAACAAGAAAGGCACCATTTCAGTCATCTTTTATTCCTGCCAGCCTATTAATTTTAGACATTTATTTATTACATGTATATGTAAGTTATTGCTCTTCATAACAAAGAAATATATAGAAATTTGTAGAATTTAGGTATAAAATTTTTATTTAAATAGAAGACCTGTCAAAATACAGCATACCCTGTCAGCAGCTCCCTTCTGAGTGTTAGGCTCTGTCACTGCTCTTCATGTCAAATTATCCTAATATACCTGCCATTGTCTATTTTAATTACCTTAAAACCAAGCCTGAGAATTATACAAGGAAAAAAGTTTAGACAGAATTGTTACATTCAGCAATACTGTCCAATAGCAATCATCTTTTCTTGGTGCTGATGAAATCACCTGGATATGAAGAGTCCTCCAGTGATTCATAATAGCTGCATTTCTTTCCAGTTGCCAAACCCTTTGACTGTTGCTTATTGTCACGCTCAGATTTCTGATAATTTGTTGATACTAGAGTTCCCTGGAAAGAATATATTTTTTTCTGTGATTCACTGTTATACTATAGTGAGGAGGAAATTCTGCTTCCATCTTGCATAAACTTTAGAAGGAATCCTTGCAGTAACTGTGGAAGTTGGAGGATGGCAATTTAAGTGACAGCAAAATGTTTCCATATGCAGCACTCACTGTGAAATGCAGGTCAGTGGAACAGGCTCCCCAGGGAAGTGGTCACAGCACCAAGCCTGCCAGAATTCAAGGAGCGGCTGGACGATGATTTCAGTCATATGACTCAGTTTCAGGCAGTACTGTGAGGAGCAGTTGGACTCAAGGATCCTTACGGGTCCCTTCCAACTCTCAAGGGGTTCTGTGATTCTGTTATTTCTCTTGTCTTATGCCAAAATAAAAGAAACCTGGATCTACACTCTTTACTTTTTTCCCCCTAACCTATAATTTCTCCATTCAGGAGGTTTATCCATTCTGTGGCTGGGAAAATTCACGGTTCTGTTTATATGAGGAGAACCTATTGTTGAAATTCTGTGAATACAGTGGATTTATATGTGAATAATTTTTATATGCCTCTACAATAAACCACTTCTGATACTTTTCTTTTGATTTTCTTTCTGTGGGAGTAAAGCATAAATAGGCAAAGCTTGCTGGTACTACATTCTCTTACTTTTTCAATGTCTTTTTCCTGCACTTCCAGAAAACTGTCAAACTTTCACACTGAAAAATACCTTTTCCCCATCCTGAACAGCTCTTTTTCAATTCCTGCACCTCATAGGTATATTACCTCTCCTTATTTCAATGGCAAGTGTCATTTCAGTGATGGAAAGATTTGGGTGAGTTGGGTATTTCTGAGGTCCCAGCTATGGAGGCTTAGAGGTGAATTAGGAAGCTTGTTTTGTTAGGTCAAATAATGTAGGCAGTTTCTGTAACTGATGTGGTGTATTTATTACTAAATACAGTTTTGTATTGGTGATTATACCAGTAGCAGAACATCACAAAGGACTTTTCTATTGTCAAAAACTAGTGCCTTCTTGACCCATTTTGGTTCTGTGTATCAATACTGCTACATCAGTCTTTGAATAGGTATATGCTAAGAAAACTGTGCTTTCTACCCTGCAGCAGTATTGCTTCTATAATCTTTAGTGCTCTTTGTTTACAGCAATGTTCCAAACATCTTGAAAACTGCGAGGATGTGTCATTTTTGTGTCTATTTCTGCATTTCAACTCACCTTTCTGATTTCTCCTCTAAGGTAAATAATTACAGTTTAGAAGAAGTTACCCATGAAGAGGCAGTAGCGATACTGAAGAACACATCAGATGTAGTGTATCTGAAAGTTGGAAAGCCCACCACCATTTACATGACAGATCCATATGGCCCACCTGATATTACTCACTGTAAGTGACTTCTGCAACTTATTTTACAAGAGATATTTCAGTTTGTCAGATGATTTTATTTTTTCATAGCTTGTTCAAAGTACCCCATTAAAGTTTATGAAACAGCTCGGAAGGCTACAAAAATGAAATGTTTATTGCCACCTAAGTATGCTACACTAAAGAAATATTGCAAATAGTGTAACTCTACTGAAGTATTTTTGCAGCAAGAGTAGAAATGCAGAAGAGACATGGCTGTGCTGGTTGCAATTAGCCATTGTCCAGGTGATCAGACTGAATTGTAACTCTTGTGAAGATTACAGCAATAAGTATATGGAAATGCATTTTGAAATATGATTAGATTTGTAGCCTGGAGTCTTCTGTCCACTGAAAAATTGGAACAAGCAGCAAACCATTTTATACAAACTCAGTAGAATCCTGAGGCAAATATATCTCATATTTGAATAAAATATGTTACTGGAATGTAAAAAACACTGCTCTATTACAAAACTTTACCTATTTTCTGTGGATATCCAATTCATGAAGTCACAGAATGGCTTGGGTTGAAAGGGACCTTAATAAACCTTAAGTCCCCTTGCCATGGACAGGGACACCTTCCCCTAGATCTGAGTGCTCAGAGCCACATGCAGCCTGGCCTTGAGCACTTCCAGGGATGGCATATCCATGGCTTCTCTGTTCCAGTGCTTCATTACTATCACAGTGAAGAATTCATAAATCATTGGTCCACTTTGCTTTATTCTCAGTCTATCCATTAACTTTATATATGTTCATCTGGTTTTGGTTTTTTGGGTTTTTTTGTTTTTTTTTTTGGTGGTTTTTTTTTTTTTTTTTTTTTTTGGTTTTTTTTGCAGAGGACCAAGACCTTATTTGTCCTTGCATTCAATGCACATTGCAAAATGGTAAAACTCAGTGAGGTATCCCATAGGAAAGGAAGATGTCCTCATTTTAAAACTTTTTGATTTCAATCAGGCTGTCATATCCATACACTCATGCACTCAAAAGCATCTAGGCTCTCACGTCCAGCACTCAGGTAGAAAGAGGTTGCATCCAGGTGCATCCCCAGGACTCCCTGAGGTGACCATGTACAAGAGTTGGTGTCTGGCTGTGGAGTCCTTATCATATGTATAGGTTTTATGTTGACAACTTCCTTGCTGGAGTCCTTTTTGTACTCTTTAGGCAATGACAGCAATAAGGATCTTCTGTCTCTGCCATCTGTCCCTACTATGCTTGTCTTTAGGATTTATTCACATCTCTGTTGTCTCCTTATCTGAGTGTCCTAGGGTCCAGCTTAGTCTTTATCTCCCGCCACCATCACTAATGGCTTGAATATTTGTTTTAGTTTTGGTGTAGGCTTTCCTGGCAAGTTGCATGTAATTATATTGAGTATTGATGACTTTTTGATTAATCTAGGTTTATTGACACATGCCATTCTTATGCCCCTCCTGCCAGTTCTCCTGGTGTCCATACCCAGGCATTTCTATTGCCTTGTCATTCACAGCAATCTTAACATTTCAACTGCACTCTTTATGTCACTGGTGCCTGTTAGTCTAAACAGTTCATTACTGAAAAACTCCCTTTCTTCGTTAGTTGTTCATTAAAAACTGTCTGCCTTGGGACTATCTGCACCATCTAACAACTGGATGGAAATGCAGTTTGTGACAAGAGCTTCAGGAGTCAATCCATATCCATCTTGATTTCCTGCTAACAATTCTGTGGGCACTTAAGGCAAACTTAGGGTGGGGAAATTTACAGAGAGCAGTAAATGCTAAGGATTTAAATTTTTCTGCACTTTAGCAGTCTTGCTACTGTGGACTGAAAAAGTTGAGGGAAAAGCTAAGTATTCCAAATCCTCCTTATTCAGTCTGCTCCATGAAAACAGAAGTAAAGGTTTTGTAACATACATGTCAGTGGTATGCTCAGCCATGCTGAGGATGCCTAGTTAGCAAATGTTAGGACAGATGGCAATCATGTTGGTCAGTAGCAGCCTGGTCTGGATCTTAGCAAAGCCCAGAAAGTAAAAATGCTAAATGTCCCTATCCAATCTCCAGCTTTGTAATACTTTCAAAATAATAATTTTCAGTTCTAAAATAGTGTGGTTTATTATGTCAGATTATAGATCAGCAGCATATGAGAAGACAAAAGCAATTCCAGTGGGAGAGTAAAGGTTGAAAAGATTTGCAGTAGCCCTTCCCAAGCTGTTGGTGCATACAGATTCATTTATCCTCAGGGAACCTTTCATTATACCTACATGTTCAGAGTATTTCAGAATGCATAATGGCCTTTCCCTGTAGAGAGATTTTGCTTTGAAGCATTCTGTATCTCAGCTTCTGAAAAAAAGACCAAAACTAATACTAGAAAGTTTAGCTGTCTCCTTCTCAGGAGAAAATTAATCACAGCTCATTGCAGAAGCATGTAACATTGCTTTTTCTATTTATAATTTCTTTTTCTAATTAAATTAACTAGAGATAGAATACAACTATTATTGCATCTCTCTAGTCATAAATGTCCCAGATAACTTCAGAAAAGCTAATAGCACATAAACATCAAAACCTGTAAACCCAATACAAAAACAGACAACATAGTACTGTAACTTTAATCATTAACAATTAATATGTAAGATATTTGCAATCTGTAAGAGATTTTCTATTTTAAGTATACAGATTTACCATGGTCTAAATATCATCTATGTTGATGCTGAAATTTCAATTATATTGGGGATTTGGGCACCTTTAGTAAATCACAGCGTTGAATTTATACATAGTTCTTGTGACACATAAAATTCCTGCTCTTTTTCTACATTGAGTTCGTACTATATTACTCCCATTACTGCACACCGGAGCCAAAAAAAGTGCTTTTAATGTCATTCTTTCCTAACTGCATTTCCTTCTGCAAGTTAGTCCTGAGTGAAGAAGATCTTTCCTGTCTCCCAAACAGGAGACTTATTCAGGCTCCCTCTTCAGGAACTAAAGATCCTCTAAAAAGTGAATACCTGCAAATAAGCCAGCATTACTACTACTACTACTATTATTATTATTATTACTATTATTTCTTTTTCAAGAAAACTCCAGCTGTTAATTCTTTCTTGTTATGTTTTAGGCTTTCTGAAGCTAGGATTGTTTGTTTTGATCTTATTTACAGCACGGAACATTTTTCTTGGTACTTAAATAAAAAAATTATGTTCTTGTGACATCTAATGAAACGTGAAAGTTGCTGACTAGAAATGTTCATTTTACCATCAGCTTATTCTCCACCAATGGAAAATCATATACTCTCTTCTGGAAACAATGGCACTTTAGAGTACAAGACATCCCTGGCCCCTATCTCACCAGGAAGATACTCACCCATTCCAAAGCACATGCTTGTGGAGGACGACTACACCAGGTCAGATGCTTCTCATTATTTGTTGCCTTTCATGCAATTGTAAAGGAAAGAAGTTAAGCATTCAGTGCATCTCAAATAGATTACAGCATAGTGTACATTTCTATTCAAATTTTTTTTTTAAATATCCCCAAAGAATTGTGACTACTATATGGAAGAGCAGTAGCAGAATCGGATCTGTGTGGTTAATTTCAAGGTAGAGGAGACATGTAGGAAAATGCTGGGAGGATTCTTTTATGCCTTGGTTTAGATGAACACTGAATGTCACTGATGAGACAGTATGTATTTATCTCTTTGTTTAAAGAGCACTACCATTCACTTAGAAGACAGAAGTTGTTCAGTTTGGAAAATGAGCCCTCATTATAATGTCTAATGCCACAGAAAATGAGATTTTTTTTTTTTTTAATTTTTTTTTTGGTGCTAGGAGGGGGCTGTTCTAATGCTCTAACCTGACTTGCTGTGCCTTACAAGTCAAAGAATCTCATCCACTTATGTATTCATCAGCTTCACAACCCACTAATTTGCATTTCATTTTTCTTGTTGCATGTGATTACTATCTAAAGCAGCTTAACTTGTTGGATCAGACAGCATCAGAGTAACTAAATCATGATACAGTGTTTAATAAGGATATAAATGTGGGGAAACCACACCTTTTTTCCATCTTGGTTAAAAGAGTTTCTCGTTTGTTTTGATTGAGAATGCAAAGCTGAAATTGATTTCCTTCAACTTATGAGCCATTCAATTAGGATGGATTTTCTCTGAATGATTCCAAGAAGTTATGTATTTAATTAATAGTTAAAACATTGATTTCATTAAATCTGCACCAATGTTTTTGCCTGATCTAATAATGATCTTATAATTTCTCAAATACCCATGTGTAGGGAGAATACTAATATTAAAATATCTAGTTGCAATGATAAAGGCTTTCTCAATAAGCTTGTAGGGCAGAATTGTCATCTTCTATAATGAGATGTCAACACCACTATTGCTGAGAAAGAGTTAGAAAAGTTTAAAAACAGCAAAAAAATTGCAGCATTAAAAGTAAATAGCTAAGGACATCACAAAGTCACAGAAAGTGAAGGGATTAATTCAAAAAAGGGAGATAAGCTGTCCTAGCAATGAAAAGACCGTTTAAACAGTTAGAAGGTCTGTAAGGTGACAAAGAAGTATTGTTAGTCCTGTTTCCTTGTGTTCATGTAGCTGATTTTAACTTTCCAGTTAGTTCTAAAAAAAAGAAAAAGAAAAAGAGTCATAGAAGGGAAGACAGTGACACTCTTAGCCCAATAGTTTAGCAGGTATCCAGTAGAAAGCTTACAAAGAACCATGCAGGATATGTATTGAAATTAATTAGGATATCCTTTTGACCTTTTTTTTTTTTTTAAGAAGAAAGATGTATTCCTGTGCTGATATTTTTAGAATGCTTTTAAACAAGTTAGTTATGCTGGTTTAGCTCCTGAGAGAAGAATGAAATACTGACAGTCTGTGTCTTGTCTGAGGTATTCACGGTAATGTCCATTTTGTATTATTTGGAGTGAAAAAAATGAATGCCCAGAGAAGCTCAGTATGTTCTGTGAAATCGTCCACTCCTGTGTTATTTTTCCTGTCTGGATTTCCAAATTAATCTGTTGCCTAATGAAGGTCTGCTATCCAAAGTCTTCTTGTGGCATAGGCACTATGGACAGGAGCTGCTGACTCTAAGAGCATGACCTTCTGTGGCAGGGTGTGGCAGCAGCAGGGCGTCAAGTGACAGGAGCAGGTTCCAAATGCCACAGCACAGATCAGATGGAAATCTCCTATTTGTGAACAAGTGTTAACTCTGACCTATTGGAAAAGAGAAGGCTGTTGTGAACTTAGTTTTATTAGTGATAATTGTCAATACGCTACATCAGGAAACAAAAGTACAAAGAGAAAGCGAACATTCTCGTAAGACAAATGACTCTTGCCATTGCATTTCCTCACTGGACTTGCCCATATATCTGAGAGACACCCAAGCAAGAGCCAAAGACCAGTTTTCTTCTCTGACTACTGTGACTGAGAAGCTCTGACCTTAAAAACCAAACCATTTAACCCTTAAATGCTGCTGAGATTTTTTTTTTCATGTCCATGTGTTAAATTATTGATTATTATTGATTCAAGTAGGACTACTGAATTGCAGCAGTTGATTCTCAGTCATTTTCACTGCT
Source organism: Bombycilla garrulus (assembly GCA_013400315.1). NCBI lineage: Eukaryota > Metazoa > Chordata > Aves > Passeriformes > Bombycillidae > Bombycilla > Bombycilla garrulus. The sequence goes on along the minus strand of VXBU01016440.1, from coordinate 310,759 downwards.
ATCAACTCAGAATAGTGAACGAACTCGTTCTGTTCAATGCCATAAGATTTGCTGATGAGTCTGCTATTAAAATAAGAAGATATTTCGGAAGTCTTTGTTGCTGACCAATTCAGAAAATCTTTTGGGAATTCAATTATCGTATTGATAACTTTAGTAGAACCTATAGACGCCTTGATTGCAGCATTTACAATTAGGTTTTCTCACCTAATGTTTTATAATTAAGATGTTTGCCAGCTACTGCAGTGCTATCCATTAAAACTACCTGGTTCTTGCTGTAATAGGTTTACAGGGCTAATTTACATTGTGCTCACATAAGGAAAATTATTACCCATGCAGTCTTGCAACAGTTTTGGGAGATTTTCATTTGTACTAGCTAAAAATATTTGGAACAGTAACTTCTCCACTAAAAAAAGCTTTTGCAATTTTGGAATTCTCTGTACAAGTGATTTTTAGGGAGGGAGATGACAAGCTTCCCTTTAACTTACTTGTGATAATGAATCTATTAGTAGAGCTTAAATGGTTGAACATTCAACTCAATTGTGCCCACTCCCCACTGCTTTTTGGTTTTATGTTTTTTGTTTGTTCGTTCCAGGATTTGGGGTTTTTTTTACCTAAATACATCTATTTTGCCTAACAAAAATAAGTATTTCAATTGAAAAAAATTTCTATTTTTTTATCTGATATTGAATCTGTGCATAAAAAAGAATTCAGTTTGGTCTATATAAAAAATAGCCTAATCTGAGCACAAGGGATAGAAAAGATAACAAATCATCTTCACCCATAAATTTTAATGAAGCTGAATGTTGTCTCTTAATTACTGAATTTTTTTTTAAATTGTGAGTATTGTTGGTACAAAATATTGTCAGTGATGAGCGTATTTTACCTATTGGTTTTTCTGGATTTATTTTAAATTCATTCAGAATGGAAACTTTGGTTTCCTGTATTTTTTACAGCCATTATCACTTTTTAAATTAAATAAAATAACACAAATTCAAGTTAGTAGAATGTGAGATCAAAAGCAGACAAAAACTATATGTCAAATAATTCTATCAGTACTTACGGCAAGTAAGACGCTGCTTGTTTTGGTTTCTAGTAAGATTAAATTGTGCAGGCAGTGCAGGGGATTCATTTATTGTGTTCCTGACCAGTCCTTGATACTGCTAGAGGGGAGAAACAGGATTTGTGGCAAGGGTGGTGATAAACAACAGCTGGGATCAGAGTGACCATGAGGTGGCTTAGTTCTTGATTCAAAGGAATTCTGGAAAGACAGCAAGTTATGGCTGTTAAGATTTCAGAAGAGCAGACTTCAGTGTTTTTAGAGTTGCTTAGCAAAATCTCTTGGGATGCTGCCACAGAAACAGAGGGCCCATGAAAGATGGATGGATTCTAAATAAAACTCAGGAAGGAGCCATCTTGTTGAGCGGAAATGAGGGGGACTCAGCAGAAGGCTTTCATGGCTGAGCAAAGAGCTTTCTGATGAGCTAAAACGCAAGATATGGACAAGCATTCCTTGACTGCTTAGCGACAAAATTAGAAAGCTGATTGATTTGAGCCAAGACTTACCCAAAACGGTCGTAAAGGGAAACAAAAGTGGTTCTGCAGATGTGTGCTACTTTAAAAAATGAAGGTAAAATTTGAGGAAGGAAAAAGGTGATGAATAGGAGGGAAATCGATTTAGTGACAGATAATATAGAAAAAGCTGAAGTACTCAACAACACACTTGCCAGGCACTTAGGGGCCCCAGAAGGTAATTGAAATAGTCAGCATAGATTGACTAAAAGCAGATTGCGTGCTTATCCAGACCAGTTGACTTTCCTGATGAAATTTCTAACTGCTTGGATGAGGGGAGCGGCTGCCCTTCACCAAACAGTACCACAGCACAGGTGCAGCATTGAGCAGGAGTGCCTCTTTGCTGAGGGAAAACACAGCCTAACTCCAAAGTCATACCTGACCCATGTCATAACTCCCACTAATGTGCATCTGGGATCTCCTGTGGGGCACATGGTGGTTCCTTTTCTCTCCTAGTTGTCATGGGGAGTGGCTGCAAAGGTATTTCTCACACCTCTTCTGTGGGTAGGAAAAGCTGTAACACTGGGAGCACCCTTTAAAACTCCTCCAACAGCCTCTCACCCAAACATGAGGAAGTGTTGGATCAACATGTACAGCTAATCAGAAATAAAATAATGGGTTGTAATGGTTTGGAAACCTTGTGGCTAGCTTTTTGGGTTTCCCCTGGATTGTGTGCTATATTACCTTGCCAGTTAGTGTTCTCCCAGCATGGTTATGCTCATTTGCACGCTGTGGTGTTGGTAAGGCTTTTGACCCAGCATCCCACACAGCATGCTTTGAAAGCTGAGGAAGAGTGGACTAAAAGAAGGCACTGAGTGGGGAGCTGACTTAACCAGTAGGCTCAAAGGGTGATGATCATCACTCAGCATGTGTCAAGTGGTCAGTGATGAGCGGAGGAGCTCAGGATACCTAGGGCGTCAGTGAATATCTTCATCAATGACCTAGATCATGACACACAGTGCACCCTCAGCAAATTTCAAGAGGATAATAAATTAAGAGGGAGTGGTTAACATGACAAATGGCAGAGCTGTATTCTAAAGGGCTCTTCATATACTTGAGGACTTGGCTAGCAGAAACCTCATAAAGTTCAGTAAGAAGTCTGCATCGCAGGTAGAAGAGCTGCACTCACTTGTGCAGGCCATGAACATCTGAATTGCATCTTCACTGAAAATGACCTGGATGTTACTGCAGACACCAAGCTGAACATGGACCCAGAAGTGCACTCTCACTACTAGTCAGGTAATCAGCATACCAGGCTATCCTTGGAGAAGTATGGACAGCAGAAAAATATGTTTTTTTCTATAAGCCTCTGACCAGTTCCTATTCTTTGACTTCAGTAGGGTTGTGGAGGGGGCCCAACATATTCTGAGAGCCCTAAATCACATGGGAGGTTGGAGGGGTGTTGAAGGAGATGGGGCTTGTTTAGTGTTGTGAAGAGGAAATTAAGGGGCAGTCTAAGAGCACCCTGTAAGCTGAGTATAAACTCAGAAGCAAAGATGATGAAACCAAACTCTTCTGTGTAGAGAAGCACCAGTGGCAACAGGCATTGGTCTTGGATGTTCTGATTTCAATTTAAGAAGAAATTAAAACTACTGGCATAGTGCTTGCTATGAGGGGCTGTGAAATATCCATCTTCAAGATTTTTAAGAATTTGCTAGGTAAAATCTATTGTTGTCAATAGTCCTAATTCAAGCCCAAGACTGGATCAGATGACCTGTAGAGATGCATTCCAACCAAATTTTATATGGTAGTAATAAGAAAAAAGATATTTTTTGCTTTCGTCATTTTGTGGAACATGTGTTACAGCAGAGAGAGATGTTACAATTTTCTCTTTAGCATATTTCTGCCCTCCTATTTTCAGAAATATTAAAATCATAGCCTAAAAATCTTGTAGCTTTTAGATATTGATTTATTCTGTCTTTAATGAACAACAGGAAAAGTTCCCTTAAAATAAAGAATTACCGTCTTAAGTTTTTACTTCCTCTTTGGCTTCAGATTATGGTAACATAAAACTTCTGTGCTTCAATTGATAAAAAAAATCACTTTAACACTTAACTTGGCTAGATAGTAAAGATGCTTGGATGAAAAAGCTGAGTTATCTGTTTTGCTGTGTTGATAATGTTTGATTTTTTTTTTTTTACATGCATTTTTTGCAAAATAGCATTTTCTGGATGGGGAAGAGATGCTGGGAATTGGATGGGAGAGAAAAGAGAACCATTAAGTTGAAGTCTCAGAGGATTTTTTCCCCTGTATTGAAAGTAGCATTCCTCAACTATTTCTTGCTTACTTACCTAAACCTGCTAGTTGAATTGACAGTGTTTTATGGAAACACTTTTAAGTTTCTGTTGTCACACAGATTTGACGTTTCAGTATTAAACCATTATAACAAATATTACTTTTTGTGTGTTATAAAATAATTATTAACAGTTTTCTGATGATGGTTTTAGGAATAAAAACAATAGGATAAAAGAACTGCAGCTTTTAACAACGAGTCCTGAAAACTACTCCTTTGGGATCTTTAGAGTTGACTTAGATCACAAGACATTCTGCGTGTTCCTAAAGTGTCTGCTTGCTGAAAGGGGTCAGCTGCATTTCCTGTCAGTCCTTGTGTGGGAACAGAGTTTACACTCATGTTTCATAGACAAGGTCTTGGCTGCTTAGGTAGAACCTTCAAATGGATTTTGCACCACATTTACTGTTACTGTACGTGTGATGAGTAAGAGATACATAGAAGCCCACTGATAGAGTTACAGGAACACATGCAATTGTGAGCTCACAACAGTCATTCACCATGCCTAACCCAAGTTTTAGCGTATTACCTCTACCCTAAAGGAAATAAACTGTGTATAGTAGTATGGGAAGATTGCTGATGCCTTTTATTTATTTCTCTTATTAAATAACTTGTAAATTTGACAGATTAGATGTTCAAGTCAATATTTTCATGCTTAGCTTTTGCCTGGGGCTGGATTTTTTTATAGGGATAGCAAAAGTTTTATGATTGTTTTTCTTTAAAAAATAATGTAAAATTTATCTGTTGTTGCTAAACTCACTTTAATTAACCATCATTATTATTTAATTAAATTGCATTTATTTTTAACTATTCTAGTATGATGATTTAAAGGATAGAGGGAGAATTACATGCCTTAGTTCATGTTTGATTTTTTCTAAGTTAGAATTTCTGTGTTAGAAATTGCTGTGCTATTATATTTCAAATACCATATTATTCCATACATTGCTTCAAAGTGTTAAGTTATAGGAGCAATGAAACTGAATCCAGACAGTATTTCTAATGCATTTATGAAAAGCTATGTAAAAGCCAACAAACGCAAGTCTTTGGGAAAACTGCAGTTCATTTATCCTCCAAAACGTATTTGATATGTTTTTTTGCAGTAGAACTCCTTCAGATTCTTTACTTACACTGCATTATATCAAACCTTGTCATAGTTTTGTTATGCTGACTAGATTATTTTAAAAAGCCTGCATGACTGAACACAGCATTAAATGGCCAAAGCTAGTTTTACTCTCTACTTATTTCTTCCATCCCTTTCTGACACAAGAACATAGTCAGGAGGGATTCTGTTCTGTGTTCTGAATGCCCAGTCCTGTTGCATTTGAATATTGAAGAGACTGGAGGAATACAGGGAGTGTGTTTAGAAGGATAAAAGAGGGAATGGGTGTGAAAAATGAGGGAGAAGTTGTCACTGGTATATGAGAATGGAAGTCACAAGAAGGGAAGAATGGTATATTTAATCAGGTAAGAAACAGGACAAGACAGGACATAACAAAAACAGGTGAAGATGCATGAAGAAGCAGTGGAGTAGGGCAGCAGTAGAGAAGGGATGTCAGGCTACTGAACCAGCAAATCCCTCAGAGAGTGACACATGAGGTTTGGGATAATCAGTAGTTGCACAAGTATACTGGCGAAGGAACAGAGATACAGAGCAGGTAGGAAAAGTTGCTGATAAGAGGCTGGCAGATCAGGCTTAGGCCATCTCCCTCTAGAGAAGTAGAGAAGCACCCAAGGTTTCTGCGGTGTGCATGATGTGGGTGTGATCCCACCAGGCAGTCTGTCATGTTAGTTCTTTGTCTGTCTGTCTGGAGGATGCCAGCCTGCTGCTGCCACCGGTTACTCACTGTCACTCACAAGCAGGGCTCTCATCTCTAGTTGTTAAGTTGGTGACATATTGAATCCAATATGGTATCCCAGAATAGAATTTCTTCTTGGTTTAGTCTTTGATCAATCTAAGAAATTATGGGTTGGTTTTTGTTTTTTTTTTAATGTTAATTAAAAGGAGATTATCCAAGTTACACATTAAATGTTCAGTTAAAAGGGAAAAGAAATTATCTGCATAACCTTAAATTGGACCCTTTGTGAAACACATTTCTTAGACTGAAGCTTGAAATTGCTAACTTGCAAATCAACTATTCTATATTTTTTTAAATTAATACACAAATTTAAACTAATTGTTAAACTCTACAGATGCATAATTGTCTGCCTAGAGTAAGATTTCATTTTGTTATCCACATTTATTTTAAGTATAAGTCTTGACTTGGGAGAATAACTTATATTAAACTAAAAATTTAGTCATTATCAAGTCACAGATAATCTCTTATTCCTGAGTTATACTTGCATATTTAAATAGGATCTGTCAGAGATCCCCAAGTAATAGGATTTGAATATTTCTGATACAATCACTGGCAGCTACTTAATACTTAACACTTACAAAAAACTAATCAAATTTTGGAATATGCTTTAGTGCTCATATGGAGATTTTTGAAACAAGTAGGATTGTCAGTGATAACACACAGAGAAATGGTAAGTAACCTTCAATAATGCACAGTGGAAAGGATAACATGAAGTGCATAAGAAATATAACATGGACATGGACCCTTCATGCAGCTCTTGCCACTTGAGAAAGACACCTTGGGGTGACTGTGGTTAGTTCTGTGACACTGTCAGCTCAGTACTCAGGAGCAATCAAGAAGGCAATTAAGAATGAAAATAGGAGCTGATAGGAAAGGACAAGAGTGCAAATTATAATGGTTTTCTCTGTGAATCTGTGGTGCATTCAAGTGTTGAATTTTACATAGAAGCAACTGAAAAAAAAATCTTAGAAGGGGGTGACAGAGATGAGCAGCGGTGTAGCGTGGTTTCCAGGGAGAGGTAAATACCGAATAATTCCAATATAGAAAAAAAGTGCCAGAGAGAGATTGAACAGAGATCTGCAAAGGCACAGAGAAGGCAACGGGCAAGAACTATTTCCACTTTCTTACAACTCAGATACAGGGAGTTTACAATGCGTTGCCAAATTTAAAATATGGAAATAGAAAGGTTTTTAAATGTTACCCCATGTTATCATGTGCAATCAAGTAATAGGCTTAGAGTACACAAATGTAGAGCTTTTTGGGTATGTCATGATCAGTTTGTGGGGCTCAGTGCCCCAGGGGCTTGTGAAGCATAAGAATATAAAAATGTTCAAATATGGATGAGAGTAACTGCTGATTCATGGTGGACAGGCCTACTGACTACAGTCTTCTTGGATTTAATTTCTGGTCTGTGTGGTCCTTGCTGATTTTCAGCAGCTGAGCAGGGAAGGGCCATGCTTTGCTTGTCATTGCTTCCTAAACAGTCACTGCAGGGGACTCCGGCCTTTGGTCTGACTATCTCCATTCCTGTGTGAAATAGCTTTCTTTTCCATTACTGCAACAGAAATAATTACTGATTTTTCTTTTTCAAATTAAGCAGTCATTTCATTTCCTATTCTTAATGGTTAAGAATAATGAGTGTAAAATTGGATGTAGAATATTAAAAGTTCTAAATTATACTTATGCCTTCCTGTAGGTCGTTTTGTTTGAAAACTCGATTAAAATGTTAAAATAGTATTGTTAAGAGGAACAAGGCAATCCTTAATCTTCATGACTGTGCTAAAATAGCACTTGTTTTGCAGTTAAAGAAATCTTTAAGGCATATGAAAACAGCAGTTAATAATGGAAAATCTGAGAAATTGTTAATTTTAGGGTTTCCAGAAAGAACTAAGATACTGCACGTCATGTATTTTTCCTCCAGCTCTTCATACTCCTCCTCTGTCTTTCATTTAGTTGAAATATGAGTCATTTGGTCTCATTTAAATTGCCAGGGCACAACCTATGAAATAAAATAACTATCAGTTCTAATTACCCTATTGAACAATGAAGTATGTGGTTCTCCTACAATGTTACATTAATAAGAAGCTCAGTTAAAGGACATGTATATAAAAAAAAAAAACACTGGTTATTAGAAGTGGAAGAATTTATTTGTATTAAATTGCCATTGATGTTTGGCTTAATAGTGAAATACTTCTTAAAAAAAGTTCTTTGTCTACTTCCCAGCAACATTATATTAGCAAAACTAATGTATTAGGTGTCTTTGTGGAACTTGGATACAATTAAGAATTGCTACTCAAAAAAAAAAAAAAGTAAACTTGTAGAATTGGAAGATTTATTTTCTCTCAGATTGAATTTATTTTCTCTCAGATTGTTTCCTGGCTATAGCGCTGCATACTTAATATGCTGTGAGAGCTAAACTGGTTTCTTTCCATATCATAAAAGGTTTTGAAATGTTTTAAAACTGGAAACTGTTAACACTAAAAGTGCTGTGTGTTGGCAATTGATTCCTACCAAACAGGTTTCCACGATTAAAAAAAACTTTTTTTTTTTTTTTTTAAATTTTAAATTGAGCACCCTGCATGATCTTGAGGAGAGAATGGTTTTTAAAAATGCCATTTTTGTATAACCTCTGCTCTACAATTAAGGCAGCCTGAAACAACAAAACAATGATAATCTAAGCAAGGAATAATAAGGACTGCAAATAACAAGAAAGATTTGCTTTACACAATCTGTTATGAAATACATAAAACCAGTGTTAGATCAATTTTCTACCTCCCACTGTTATTGTTATCTTTTTCCAATTAGTTCTACCTTTTTGTGAGAGGTACTGCTGTTATGTCTGTACTGAATGACAATTCCAGCTTTCAGTTTTTTATTTTCTTGCTGGAGGAGTGACTCTCTGCTGTTCATGTTACCACTGAAAAGGCTACCTTTGGCCTTAAGTGACTTGATTCTCTGTTCTGTGAGTTGAACTCTCTACCGAGGCATGTTCAAGCCACACTATGCTGTTGCTTGTGATTACTACTTACATTTTCTGTTGCCTTCCCTTTACTATTTTGTGCTTTATTCTCAAAATAATGTAGTTGTTACTGTCCATCCAGAACTAGTAGTTGCTGCTCTTATTTGTCACGAAGCTTTGTTTTTAGCTCACTGATAAGGACAAAGAACTGTGATGCCTGTTTGTCACTAAATAAACAGTTTTAAGGCAGAAGGGGAGCACGAGTTAGTTGCTGGTCAGAGTAGATCCACATTACATAATTACTCTTTAAAAGAGATATTGCAATTATCAAAGATGTATACAGTAATAGTCACACATTTGGCAATTTAAGGGGATTTTTTTATGCATAGATATTAACAACATTGAAGGTAATAGAGAGAAGAAATTCCATAATATAATTCTTTGTTCTTCCTCAAAAAAAGTTTCAAAAACTTCTTAGCTTTTTTTTTTTAATTAAACCTCTGAAGCTATACTTGCTATATCTGAAAGAGATGCAATTGCACATAAACTGCAGTGAAACAGCCCTTAAATAATATATATCTAGCCTTTATGCTTTTCTTAAAGCATGTTAAATGGCTTGCTACATTTTTTAAAATTCATTTGAAGAATTAGTGCATCATATAGTAAGGCTGCAATGTTTATGTTCAGTCTGGCTCTTAATTATTTTTGCAAGAGAAGTTGAGGTGACCTTGGCTGTATTTTTTCATAATGGCCCATTAAAAACTCTTTCTAAATAGCATTCTCATTATCCCATGCTCTGAGAGAGGACAATCTGTCTCTGTCATAGCACTGGAGAGGATGTGCGAGACAGGATTTGTCAGGTGGGCTGATCTCTTTGGAAATAAGTTCTTTCTTCTTTCTGTAAGGAGAAATATAAATGACACAAGAAAATGCTGCATTAGAACAATTATTTAATAAAGCTAGGTGGTCTTAATAAATTTCTTTTTTTAAAACAGGGTATTGTTTTATTCCAGTAGGTGGCCACTATTGCAGTTAAGTACTAGTGTGCTGTAGAGAACATGAAGAATGAGGAGGATATTTGAAGACAGGCTGTTGCAGCAAGTATCTCTTATTACGTTTTGTGATTAATGGCCTACATGGAGCACAGTTTGTATGAGCAGGACAGTGATCTGCCCCATATAATTTTAGTAATTCCTATACTTTGTCTTTTTTATCTCAACTTTCAAATATTTTTACACTACTTAATTCATATTTACTACACCAAATTGAGAGAGAAAAGATTATACTTATCCTGGGCACTAAATGTTATGTACCAGGTTTTTTTTCAAATTCTTGTTTTTCTGTGCCGATAAAACATGCAGTCAGAGCCCAGCTATGCAGCTGGTAGTTGTTAGCCTATGCATCTGAACAGGATGGAGGCGTCAAAAGGACCAGCACAGTCGGTGTTCTCCATGACCTTGAAGAGAGTGACATCTGAGGGGAAGGAGGTGGCTGTGCTGATCTCAGACCATTTCATAGGCCTTATGAGAAGTGCACTCATAACTAGAATTAGCTGATATCCCAAATCCTCTTCTAACCAAAGAGTCCAAGTTTTAAAAGGATAAGAAGTATAAATTCCTTTTCTTAACCTTAAGACCTCTCTCTCTCTCAGCTCGAATACAGAGAGTATTATGTTAACTAGGTCACAATGTCACTTATATAATAACAGTGAGTACAGGACTTTATACTGAGACTTGTTCCAGTTTCCTGTTATCTTACCACCCAGGAACACTGAATGGAGTGAAAAATCTCTCAAACATGTTAACATTTGCTAAATGTTTTAAAATTTCCTGGTCCTCGTAAGACAATTTTTTAGGACTCTTGTGTTTATATTTGAAGGACTAATTTGGTGTCAATATCTAGGTAGATGCTGAATGTTTAACTTCATTTTGCTTTTGTAGGCAGCTTGTAACTGTCAATTAACAAAGGAATTCCTCATATCTACCCATCTCTGTGGCATGATTTGTATCTCAGCATGAGGTTAGATGGTCACTGACTGATGACTCAGTGTAGTTTGAGCATTCACAGTATATCCTAGGGGCAGCAACACTGATGTCGTCTATAACTCAGAGAAGACAACTTGAATATAGGACACTAAAACTTTTTTTATGGATTGGTTAGTGTTTTAAGCCACGGAGGAATCTTCAGTTTTTATTCATCTTCCTGTACTGGGGCAGTATTTCTTCAGTTTTCTTAGTAGGTAAAATTTATATTTGATATTTGTACTTGTTTTTTCATATATAGCCTAAAAGCAAAAGTGGTTTCTAAGGGAATAAAAGGCAGTATTGGACAAAAGTGAATAGTTTTTATCTCCTTTTTTTTTTTTAATTGAAAGCAACAATTGATTTAGTAAACAAATTAAATCCAGCCCTCTGAAACAAGTGAAATATACTGGTAGAAAATGATTGCTACCTTTAAAATTTTTAAAGGGATTTTACTAAGTGCTTGACACAATGCTTTAAAACCAAATCAGTGACAGCTTTGCTATTTTGCTATTTGGTAATCTTAAATTGCCAGGTTTTTAGCTGTAAAGTTTTTCCTGGGAAATTCCGGCACAGAGAGTTCTCAAATCATGTGGCAGATAGCTTTGAATAATGTTATTAACATTAAGACCAATTTTTAAGTAAAGCAGCTACTCCTTTTCCCCCAAAGGACAAACCCAGAAGCTAACAAAGGAAATTAGATTCTCTGTATCTGCCAGCACATCCACAACTATAATAAATTCTGGTACCTGTGAAAGTCACAGCAAAATCCACACCCATGTAGGCACAGTGCAACCAGAAGAACAAAAAAAAAAGTTCATTAACTTCTTGGCCTTTTGATATTTTCAGGCTTCTGAAATAAGATTTCCATCTAGCTAATGTTGTATGACAGTGATGAAAGGCAGAGGCATAGCCTGTATCTTCTTGCAGAAGTGTGGATATGATAGCAATTGCCCCTTGGCCCTCTTCAAAGCAGAAATGTCAGGAAACAATGGGTCAAATTTCACAGTGCCAGTGGGCCCCAAGGTGTGTCCTGGGGCCAAGGCAGGGAAGTTACAAGGTGGGAGATTTACTGTGGATGTGGTGCAGGTTTGTTTTGCAAACTGCTCGCCGTTTGTTTCCCGCGGATCCCTGGCTGGTTGGCACTAAAGGCTGCATTCCTCTCTCCCCTCTCCCAGACGGCTCCTGGGAGGGCTATGGTAAGTATTGCCTCCCTGGGCAGGTGGCTCTAGGCAGCAGGACAGAAATTTTAATTTTAAGATCTTACTCTTTGTATCTAACTTCACAGGCTGCTGTTTGCAACTTGGAGCAGCATTGCGAGCGCGATTGAGGTTGCCTTGGCAATGCGGTTAACTGTTTCAGATGCTGTCTGTATAATCAGGTTTTGAAGGCTGAATCTGGAAAAGGTGCAAAGAACTCTTGAAACGCAACGAATTGCCTGCCAATGAGATTAATTGCTCACACATTTTTTTTTTACCATCAGTGTTATTCTAGTATATGGGTCAATTTGACAACAGCTCTACTTGTGAAATCCCAGCTTGCTAGGACAGGGGTATGTTGTATTAACGAGTAATATGTACTTCAATTTTATTATAAATTAATGTGTAAAAAATACTTATTTTTCAGAAAACAAACATATTTTCTTCTCTGCTGTACTCAAAATCAAGATCACCGAAAGCTGTGTAGATGTTAGATTAAAAAAAAATAAGAAATAAAGGATTGTGGGAGGAAATGTCTCACTTTCTCCATTTCAGAGATAAGATACTACCTTTCAGTGCCACTTTATGGTCCACTTTTATTGTGTATATCTTTATATGCAGCTGCTTGAATGCCATACTACTATTATCAAACTCTAACCATTCCTTTAACAGCACACTTTACTTCTTGGAAAAACCCCACTGAAAAGGTCTTGACAGATTTGCTATGCATGTTTTTAAAATGATTGCTGTTTTTTCTTTATATTCTCAGCAACTAATATGCACCTGATCTTTTACTCTTGTCTCTGTATCACCAGGCCTCCTGAACCTGTTTACAGCACTGTGAACAAACTGTGTGATAAACCACCTTCTCCTAGGCACTATTCCCCTGTCGAGTGTGACAAAAGCTTCCTTCTTTCAGCTCCCTACCCCCACTACCACGTAGGCCTGCTCCCTGACTCTGAGATCACCAGGTACTGCATGCGCTTCTTCCTCACCTCCTTTGTTAGAGTGCATGAACATCACTGGATTTATCTCATAGTTTGCATCTTCACCGTAGATCTTCTTTTTCTACAGCTTGTGCTTATTTTTAACCATGCTCTCACATCTGCACCGCTGGGAGATACATGCTGCCTTGGTATATAATTTTGGTCATCCAAAATCCAGTGATGAACACAGGCAATGTTTTGATCCATTGGAATGGTGCTCTAAAATAGGTTACATAATATGTACTGCATTTTGCAACTGAATTCAGTGTTTGTTTCTCTTTGAGTATGGAAAGTGACCAAGACTTCATGGAAAGCTGTAGTAATTTGTTTTGTTTCAGTCACTTTATTCTTTTGTTGTGCATACTTAGTTCACTGAGCATCATTGGGTTTATAGGACAGCTGCCTAAGCCATTCAGAAGAAATAGAGCAAAAAATAATCACCTCCCTCACCAAATCATGGTTAAGAATGCATCTAAAATTTAGCATTCCCTAGGCTAGCTGTGCTTTGAGAGGACAGTTAGGAAAGCCTAAAATGATGAACATTTCCGTAACTGAAATAATGGAAAATCTTTCTGTAAAACATTGTCAGTGATTGCCTCATGATAAATATCTAATGAAGGAAAGCAGACTGTCGAAAACCACTAGTATAACCCAGCTATTCTTCCACAGACTACAAGGATAGTAGTAAACCATTTGCAAACAATATTTGGGAGATAGAGGAAAAGTCAGGCACAATTTTTCTAGAGTGCTTCCTTTGTTAGGAAGAATTCTATCACCTTTTATATTCTAGAATAGAAGAAAAATAATTATGTTTGGAGCTTTGATCATAGACATTTTCTACAGAAAACATTTTTCAAAGCAAAGAATAATGTGGGAAGAGAAAAGAAGTGTGTAAGTGGAAAGTAAAATGGTAAATTAATGTAAGATACACTAACAGGAATGAAACCCCAGGGACTGGGAAGACAGCTTTGAAAGGCATTGCAGTGCTATGAAATAGAAAGCTCCATTAAAAAAGCAAGAAGACAAATTCTAGCAAAGAATATTACAGATGTGGAAAAACCATGCAGTTTATTAGAATGAAAACTGTGTAGCTTCTAGAATTTGTAAAAAGATGCTTGATCAAAGTGATTAGTCAAGCAGTTCAGCCCAGTTCGAGTGAAACACAGTGATTAGTACTGGGTTTTATAAAGGTGTAAATATCTGCACAAGGATGCGATACACTCACAGAGCTACCCACAATATTTTAATTTTCCTGCTAATGTTGCCTTAAATTCTATAAGTGGGCAAAAAAGTAGTAATATTACTCTGGTTCTTTAGGTAAAGTATAAATATGAGTAATTTATCTGTGCATGGCAGTGCTTCTGAGGTTTTAGAATAAGACAATGGAAGAGTTCATTGTGTAAAGACTTATATTGATCCCCTTAGAAAGAAAGGTTCCAACTTCACCTAGAAAGTTGAGTGAGTAGATTCTAGGGGATGCTGGGGCCATGAAGCTGAGTGCCTTGCTAACCACAGAGAGAGGTAATTCATTGCTAAATGGTTGATCTCTGTAGACATGACTACTGTGGAGAGAAGTTGGGGAAAAAGGTTATATTAAGGCTGCTTCCTGCAACCACATACTCAGAAGTCAATAATCAGTGGAGTTCTGGAGGGCTCATAAAACTAGGCCATTTTGGCACCTGAATGTATAATTCTGTACATTCTTTTGCTTTCTAATTGACTGAATGAATACTTGGTTATCAAATATTTAATGGCATGACGTCAGAACTTGGAAAGCTGGATATTATTCTACTGAGTGTGAGTTAAGAGTTCTCTTTAAGAGCAAGGTTTCGTTTATCTTCATTCTACTTTGATGTAATACTGAGTTCTAGTCCCTGTATATTTAATCAGTTTGTTTAAATCAACGGTCCAACAAAAACTGCAAAAGAACATAAAATATGAGAAAAGACACAACTCATGGTTAAATGCTCTGCGCTATACTCTGCTACATGCTGTTGCAGAGGCAACTGATTACTATAATTTGCACTTCCTTCACACTGTGAAATAACATTCAGATGGAAAATATGACAGTTTTCCATGTTCTCAGTACTGTCATCTTTTCCACAGGACTCTGAATAGTTGAGTGTGGAGGAAGACATTTGAAATAATATTTCAGCAAATGCCTTTGGTGAGGAAAGTGACAGCTTTACAACAGATCATGATTCAATTTCCAAATGGACTCAGTATTCACAGTTGGAGAACAGATTTTAGAAAAGTACTGATCTCATTTTTATCCTAATGCAAGTGGCTGCTCTTGCAAGAGTATTTAATGTACACAGCCCTAAATTTCCCAAAGGCAATGTGTTTCAGGGCTGTATTGTGTTGAAAATTTTGAAGACTTAATCCGGTAAAATACCCTGGTTTAAATCCATAGCTGGGATACCACCATCTCTATTGGAAGTTATACTAAAAAAAAAAAAAAATCTTCCAAACACTGACCAGGTATTTTGAAAGGTTCCCCTCTACTCACCTGAATTTCTCAAAGCTCGTTTCCTCCACGTTAAACACTTCAATGAGCTCCAGTCAGAAATAAAATTGTATCTCGTTTTCTTCATGCAGACTTCCTAGAAGGAGTTCTGTATCAGCATTTGTAAGCCTCAAGTCTGGGGAGGAAATGGCAGGGATTATTTACTTGCTTTAGTAATTAAGTTACTGCTGTATCTCAGTGTTTCAATACTGGGAATCTACTGTTGATCTGCAAGAAATTCAGTTTGATAAATTACTCTTCCAGAGGAAGAGGAACATGATGCCATATTCTCCCAACTGAAATATTTGTAAGCCAGCCAACGCCTTTCAAATTGCTGCTCCAGATAATTTGTCAGCTGCTCCTCAGATGATTGTTTTGTCAAGGCTCATTAACTTAATAGGCAGAGAATTCATAGGGCAAAGCTTTATTTGTCTATAATAAATTCAAGTTTATAACCCTAGGTTTTGTGGTGGCCTGTCAACTCCTGGGAGATTTGAAGGTCTAGAACAATGTACTTCCATTTTAGGATAAGTGTAATTAGTTTTTCGATTGAGTTATTGGTTCATATGAATTGATATTAAGAGGGCTATGTCAATGTGCAACAGCTGAAAATCTGTACCATTGAAGGCAGGAGTAGAGAGAGAATTTTGGAGTAGTAAGTTTTCCTTTGAGAGAATCATATGGGAGTAGATGTGGAGTATTCATGTTCTGGCCTCTGTCATTATTAACTATTATGTCTACAAAAGGAAGATTATTGGCAGTGAAAGGAAATCACAGCTCATGGATTTAACCCTCTTTCCACAAACATGAGACTTTATTTCAGCACTGTGTAGCACAAAATGCTCCCAGGCTTTGCACATTGCATTCACCTCTACAAAGACAAACTTGAAAAAATGCTTCGTTTTTTCCCAGAATTTGCTTCCTTGTTTTCACCAAAATCTTTCTGGTCCTCCTGTATACTTTTTGGTTAAGGGCTGCCCTGAAATTGTTGGCTTTTTTTTTTTTTTTTTTTTTT
>VXBU01016440.1:267908-294344 GCA_013400315.1 Bombycilla garrulus | reverse complement strand
TTTTTTTTTTTTTTTGTATTTACTCTATAGGTATTTACTATTTTTTATAAGTCTCTTATCATGTGATTGCATATTTGTTTTGAGTTTATGTAGAGAAAGAGCTAATGGTTAGGTTTGATTTCAAGATATTCGATGAATCAGTTTAATGATAGCAGTTTTTAGAGCCACCTCTATTTTTTTTGAGATGGGGATTAGGGAAAGTAGCATTGGCATGAGGCTTTAGAGCAGAGTCTTGCAGAAAACTGTGCCATTTGCACTGGTATTCAAGGGTAACTGAGAATTGTGTAACTCTTAAGAGCCACAGGAATAAAAGTGTGCTGAAATGGATGCAGCCTGTAATTCCAAAATGTTAATGATGTGTGATACTGCCTGCAGCGTGTGGCTGAGTCCCCACGGCCTCCCTGTCGGCACAGAAGGGTCACCACGCTGCTGTGGTCTCTGCAGCCAGCCTGGTGCATGTCTGCCCTAAGCACTGCTGCCTGTGGTCCCACATGTAGTTTTAGGCATTCCTGGGATCCCTCCACAGGCTATGAAGGCCGCTGAGGAGATGCTGATCACTTTCCACACACCCTGGGAGGAAGTCAAGGTAGCTGCACTCAGAGGTGTGAGTGGTGAATCTCTCTGGTGGTCACTCTCTCATTATTAATATCTGCAAAGCCTTTTCCTTCCCAGTAACCTGCTGGGAGCGAGCTTATTGTCAAAGTGATGCATATAACTGTACTTATGTGTGGCTGCCTTCCAGGGAGGCTCTTGTCATCTTTATTGAAATTCACACTGTACAGGAGTACTCATCGTCCCCTGTTCAATCCCATGTGTTTAATATGGGAATTATACCTCCCAAAACACATCTCACCATATTTTGTGTTTTTGAAATGCCTAGCAACCTGAAAATGGGGCCTATCAAACAAGTACTAAAATAGCAATGATATTTTGAAAATGAATCTTCAATTTGCCCCATATAAACACAACCACCTTTCTTGAGTTTAAAAGTAAATTCTAAAAAATATTGTCTACTGTTTAGTTCTGTTTGCCTTTTTTTCTTTTTAGGTAGAAATTTTAGAAATTTCATATACTAATTACAAAATGGGAAAATAGTCTGTTTGGGTCAAATGGATGTAAATGCTCAAATATTTAAAACAAGAATTGGAGCAGATTTGTGCTTCTTATTTTAACACCTTCATATCAGCTTCTGGATTGATCTGCATTTACACAATCCAACCACAGACAGTAAGTTTATATATAATGAAGTACTACTACTAAAAACATTGCTTAAAGACAGTGGAGGGGAATAAGTACACAATTCTTTCTGTGGATTTTTGAACATAAAAATAAGCAATACTATGGCTCAGCTTATTCAGTGTCAATTAAAACAAACTAACCTTATAATCACAAAAAGAAAAAAACCAAAAAAACACCATGTTTTGAAAATATGAGATACCTGGTTAAAGCAATCCTTAGTTAAGTAGTAGCTCCCTAAAATCATAAAGTGGCATTTTCAAAAGTGAATACTGTGGGGCCTTTTTTTTTTGAGAAGTGATTTTTAAGGCATACTTATACACAAATATAGGCATTCAGAGGCACAGAGCACATAGCAACCCCTAAGCAATTTGAGATTAATCTGGTCATCACAATGGTTGGCTTGGGTGCTGATGTTCATACTGATGGAAATTCAGGCATCTTGTTGCTGATTTCAGTGAGAATCAGCTGTGTAAGTGCCATAGCCTTCACTCCCTGAACAGCATCTTTAGCAATTAAAACACTTCTTTAATTCCTAGATCTCTCTAAAAATAAGCTTGGAGACCTTGACTCACTTGCAGGAGCACACATCACAGTGGGTGGCAGGATTCAGCCCAGATGCATACTACTACATGCACGATATGCTTGACGGAGTTGTGCTGCTTCTGAAAACACCTTCAGATCTGCAGTGTTTTATAGTTGTAAGGGAAAACACAATCAGCATAAACTGTGTGGATTAACTGTCTACAACTTAAATGCAGTGTTCAATGTAGATTGTCCCTGCTTGTGAATCAGCCTCCTAAGGCCTTTAAATTATTGAAGGATCTTTTGAAAATGATAGAAGTTAATTGTGGATTTTCTTTATCACCTTCAATTAACAAATTAGAAAGTCTTAACTGGAACAGTTTCCTATAATTTGTGTTTAATCCTGACTGAAGTGTTCTCTTCAAGTAAATTATCCAGTCATATAACTGTTAGGGTTAATGAAAGAAAAATGCTGCTGCTTTTCAGTCTCAGCTCTCATGCTATATTGTGTGTTTGAATCTCTGACCCTAATAAGCACAAACATTCCTATAAACTCACTTACGTGCTTTCATTTTTTTTAATGAGGAGTCTTCTATTTTGGACACTATTAATTAAAATTGCTAGGAAGATGCAATTTCAAAAAATCAGAGAGATGCTTGCAGAAGAATCTTAATAGGTGAAGGCATAAAACCTCTGCAGTTCAAGTGTTTAATTATGTAAAGTTGCAGAAGTGGTTCAGGTTAAGATGCGGTGCTTCAGGTTAGAGCTGCTGGGCTTTATTTGCAGTTGTGCTGCTGACTAATTTTCTTCAGTTGAGCAAGTCACTTAATTCTATTTGCTTTGCTTTGTCAGTAAAATAATCTTCTCAGTTATATTAAGAACAATAACTATAATCGTTAACCAGACTAGAATAAAATTTTAAATAGAGAAAAATTAAGGTATTTGTTCTGCTCTGTCATTTGGGAAACATTTTGTATTTTTTTAATATGGTTTGATTTTTCAGAGATAATGTGCTTTCTTGTGCTACAGATCTCTTTTTGTTCACAGTCTGCACCCAGGAAAATTAAACTGCATATTTTTAGCTCATAAAATAGACAGAAATATTAATTCAGTTCAGTTAAGTAGCAGTATTTTCTTTACTATGTCTTTACAGAAGAAAAAAAGAAAACGCAACAGTTCTCAGTAAGAAAACATCTTTAAATCACTACTATTAAAATTTTCCTGCTGTTTTGATTACAAGCAGAGCTACAGAGAGACATCTGTGAACAAAAGAAAGATCCTTTCCATGCCTGTCAGCAAGTTCTGAGTCTCAGTCTCTAAGTGAGTCACAGAAAATGTTCCCAAAGTATCAAAAGTCAGTTTCTGTGTGTCTTTTTTTTTTTTTTTTTTTTAATGGTGAGGTATGGAACCAGGAGACTAGACAAGTATCAGGCTATTTTTAATGGGTTTGTGCCTAAGGATTTTGGCCAGGGCTTTCAGTCACCAGGCATGGGGAGCTTGTGGTGGACCATGACCCTCCAATTTGAAGTTGTGCCTGATGTCTGCCCCAGAGGCTGCCATTCACCACTAACGCTGGCTACAGCACTTACTGCATGAATACATGGCATGAAAATATCTCATGAAAACCCAGTCAGTTCCTAACCAAGTTCACACAACGTCTTTCTTGTTTGAAATGGTCATTTCTGTGAGATGTGTTATTGTTTTCAATATACATAAACAGCCTTTCAAACATCTCATTCTGCTCTGAAAACCACCTTGAAACAGTCCTTCCAAAATGACAGAGCACTAAAACTCCAAACATAATCTTCAAATTCTTCTGAGTGTTGGGAGAAATTTAAACCCATGTATTGCTTCCCTATCTGGTTAAAATACATTCAGAATAAATGACAAAAATGTGTTAGAAAGTGTCACTCTGCTAAGGAGTGTTGCAGTAACAAGCTCCTGGAGCCATTCACTAAATTCAAACTTTGTCCACAGTGACAATTATTACCTGACAACTGTCTAAAGGCCTTTGTGAAAAATGGGTTTGGAGATTTCAGTTTCATTCCTGTGGACAAGTTTCTACATTATAAAAATCATCACTGCATCTGTCACAGTAATTGATAGAGTCTTGGCTCATCAGAAAAACCAAGAAACCAAGAATAAATTTAACCTGGAGAACAAATTACTTTTTTTTATCTCATGAGAGAATTGTTTGAGCTTAGAAATTAAATATTACTGTGGAGACATGGTAAATAAAGCTGTGGCATGGCTCCCTAAGCTGTGCCTGTTGGGAGAAGAATAGTTTCCAGAGTTGTAACTGCACAGAAAAGAGCAGGAAAACTTTCTGGTCAGAGAAAAGAGCTGGAAACTGAGAAATTTGCCTGTGCCACTGACAGGTTATATGACCTTGGAAAATTAAAACTTTATTTCCATTTTGTCCAATTGTAAAATGGGTGGCATGTGTCTACAGACACCCCCAGGAGCCCTTGGGGTTAAAAGATATTTCAAGCAGGTGGAGATGTGCAAGATTTTCTATGCTGCATAGAAAAGGAGGGATCATTAGTATAAGGTATTGTGGAAAGCAGGTGGGACCTCTTGTTACATCAGTGTAGTTTGTCAGGGAGATTTGAGAGAATTACAACAGTAATAATGGCCCTTCCCTCAGCCCTGCACTAGTCTTGTTTTGCACTACACTTATCCCAGTGGAATAATGTAGTGCTGACTCAGGCCTCCAGCTTGTGTCGTGTTTACTTTTATTTTTGTTGAAATAAGCTCTACATCTAGATACTTTCAAATATATCCAGTACTGTTCATCTTCTCAAGTCAAATAAGGTCCGATTTTACTCCAGGATATATCTAAAAGCATGTTTGTGATGCAGAAACAGGAGGAAGCAGTCTCTTGAGTCTGTGCTAGGCCAATGATACTGCAAGCCTATTGGAGGACCCTGTTGTGGGAGGCGTTGCAAAATTAAATGGGTTGTTTAAATTGGATCCTCCTCTCTTGTAGTTGGGGATTTCACTTTACGTCTTCAGTCCAAAAAGTATAAAATACTAATTAATGGAATAGCTAGAAACAGAAAAATACTAACTTTAAGAAAACTTCAGATGTGATGGGATTCATATCCTGAGTCCAGGGCTAAAATTTCTACATGATTTTGTTTTCCTTTCCTATTTTTCCCCCACTATCGCAACATGCAAGTACCTTCATGTGTCTATAAGGACAATAATTATTTCCCATTATAAAGGGAAAATTGATTTTAGTAACCAAACGTTGAAACACTGAGATCACATTTTCTGCCATTTCTTTGTTTCTAAAGGCCATGCAACCATCATTAAGAGAAATGTGTTGAAATCTATTGTTTATTTCTCATTTTACTTGATCAGTACTCTTTATATTTCCTGTTTCAAAAAAAAAAAAGCATTTGTTGCTCTTTGAAAATATTGACTATATAACTGGAACCATCTGCAGGGACTTCAGAGGTATACAAGTAATGAAAACTGTAACACCCAAAACTTTAAGGTGCTTGTTTAAATTTGAGCTGGACTGAAAGTCTCAACATAACTTTGGGGAGTTGTTGTACATTATTCCCTTATTCAGTCTGACAACACAAATACTAGAAAGGAGTTTATCAAAATGGGGAAAACAGCAGAGAAGAAAACAAGAAATTGTGGAAAAATGAACTCCCATTTACCTATATAATACATTTATGTACATGTGCTACAGTTAGCAAGTTGTTTTTAAATGCCATCTGAATAATTACTATCCTTATTTTAGGTTAAACTTTCATTTTGGTACAGAGAGGATTGTTGAACTTGTTGATTTAAATCTATTTTGATGTGAATAAATCTATGTTGTGAGTGAATTGACTGTTGTAAAATGAAATGAAAGATGGGCTTTCATATAATCTCATGAGTTAAAAGTCCAACTGACTTCTAGTAAGACACAGATTTGGAAGTACCTAAATTACATTCAGAAAGTGAAATTTGTGTCACTGAAATACAAGCCAAAGATCTATAGGCAAGAATCTCCATTTAAATTCCATGGTTTGGCATGCACTTGCTTTGCAAACTATGACAATTTTGCTCCATATCTCAGTTTGGTTTTTGAATTTTCCTTCACGTTTCAAACAGAAAGGAGCCTGAGCATATACTTGCTAGAGCCCTTTACCACCTCCCTTTAATTTCTTAATTAAATCTGTTTCACTTCAGTTCATTCATCTCAGTATTTTCTCACTTTCCTGTCTGGTGTGAGAAACAGTAACTCAGTCCTTCACAAAGAATATTTTAAAGTTATCACTGTGGGGTTTGGTTAGTTCGAGGTGTTATGTTTTTGACCACCAAAACTATCTTGTGATTACTTTAAAATTATTTGGTTTGTTGCTTTTTTATTTTGTTGTCTTCTAATGATATAACCTCAATGAGATCTGAATATTCAAATCTTAAAAATAACATTTGTAGATTTTATTTCAGTTCAGAATGTGCATTCAGAGTTGGAAGGATAATTTATGTTATCCCAGCTGACTAGGGTTGTGCCTGTTTTCAGTCAGTTTCTCTTCCAACTCCATAGCTTCTTTGACAAATTTGCACTGTAATTTTTTCATGTTAGTGCAATATTCTGAAAATGTGTGTCTGTATGAAATAACAAAGTCATGCTCTGAAGGAAGACAGCAAAGTTTAAGAACGTTGGTTCATTCCTGGGGGCTGTTCAGACACCTACTGTGCAGCTCTGAGGTTGTAGAGCTCACCTAACACTACTGTCTAGATACTTGCATCCAGAATTTTCCCCAAATGTAATTTTAAAAGAGCAACACAACAAAGGAAAGCTATTCTGGATTTACTGATTATCAATATCTCCAAAGGAGAGGGTCCTTTTCTTACTGCTGCCTGTGGAGGACCTTGGTACCTGAACCAAAATCCTTGGGAGTTTGCAAATACTGAAACCTTGTTTTGAAACTGAAAAAGAGAAGAGGGGAGATTCAGAGTTAAAATTTTTGGCAGTGTAAATTACACAGTTACTGTACTTCAATGTAGTTTCTTAAGTGTATTAATTTGAGAAGTAGTAAGGGGTGGGCAGAGGGCAGGGAACAGAGGAAAGGGGGAACAGAAAGATAGATGCTTATTTATTACACTCAAGTACAGGGGAAATGCCAAATCCTGAGCTTGAGTTTTGGTAGGAAACATTGAAAGGGCCAGGAAAGAAACTGCCCTTGATAAACATATGCACACATGCACAGATGTTCAGTGCCAGTTTGCAGTAGTAGGACACATAGACATAGGAGTTCATCATAAGCCATGGTGATTATAAGCCGCCATATCAATATGAAGTCACTGGGAAGAGGTTTTCTTTTTGTTCTGCCAGGAAAGAAAGAGAAAAAAAATAGAAAAAAAAGAACATGCATTAGGTATGCAGAAAGAGTTACAAGCTCAAAGATCCCTGAATTTTGTAAAGGTCTAGTTATGCAACTGACCTTTCTGGGTTGAACCTAAATTTTGCCAAGTTGTCATTCTAAATTTGTATGTAGAATTTGTTCATGTTTTGGGATTTAAAAGAATTAATTCTTTAAAAGGTTTTTATTTCATTTTTAAAGAACAGCACCAGAACCAACTACTTTATCTGATTAAAAAAAAATGCTTATAGTGCATAAAACTACTACTGTTACTGCAGAAAAAGCAAGGTCAGTAAAAGTGACAAGATACTAAAATAAATTGTTTAGCTGACAAAGGAAAGAGGAACTTTTAGTTTGACTTTCAAAATTAAAATCTCAGTATTGTTAAGGAAACACAGGAAGAGAAGCTTTACAGTCCCCAGGGAGATGCATAGACAATGACTTTTTCCAGAATATTTCCAAACTCCATGCAGAAAATGAATAGTTACACAGATAATTGGAGTTGTTTGCTTTATTTTTTGACAATCATTATAGTTCTTGCTTTTATGGTGTTGAAATCTCTACACTTATGGAGTGGGAAGAAGGGAAAAGAGTACAACTGTAACAGCTGAGTTCTCAATAGCAATGACTGACTGTGCAATCCAGCTTTCCTAAACAGCAGAGTGAAGCCATCATAGTGTAGAAAGAAAGCACGTTAGTATGTGCACGTGAGCTGCACTGAAGCCCAAATGGGTGGAGTACACAGCAGGGAAGCCAAATACCACTCACTACTCACTGCTAGCACCATGCCCCTGTGCAGCCCAGTGCTACTCTGAAGTCCTGAGCTGGTTCCAGCCAAGGCGGGTTAGCTGATGAAGCAGAATAACCTGGGTTAGCTGATGAAGCAGAATAACCTGCTTCCAATAAATGCCCACACTGATTAATAGCTGACAGGGGTATAATCAGCAACGTGTAGACAGTTCAGCTACCGATCTGATGGAGACTGAGTAAACCATAATCACAACTCTGAGCCTACTCGAGGTACAGTGACTAAGAGCTGAAGGTAGGAGGACTTTTGTAGTATCTGTGGTAAGAGCATGGCTGTACAGGCTGTGTTGGAAGCAGAAGTCATACAGGTTTGGTTAGGGTACAAACTCACATTATGCTGTCATTGCACCATGCAGAAGAGAATTCGATTTTGCCATTTCAGATTCAGCAGTATGAGTGAAGGTTGTTCATTTTTCATATCAAACCTTTACAGCAAAGTAACACAAATCTGAAGTAAGTGATGAACTCATGAGTATTTGGAATCATAGGTGCTGCTTAGAACACTGAGGCGCAAATGAAACTTCTGCTTGGTGTGTCCACAGGATTTAGAAAGGGAAATATGCAAACAGAGGAAGTTTACTCCTGATGTAAATTTGAGTGTAAATTTTTATTTTCCTAATGGTTTTGCCTGGTTTCCCAGATACTTCTTGTAGTCATTACTCAACAATTAGCATTCACATTGGTATGCCATGGATTACAGAAACAGGTCTTTCAGCTAGGGTACTCAGATTGTTCTTTGGAGCAAAATATCAAAGATTCAAACCATTCTGACAATTGTAAGAATACAGGAATCATGTTCAACTGATTCCTTTTCCTTAGTTTTCCTTTCTTTTTCTTTTTTTTTTTTTTATCCTTGTATGATACCATAATGATTTGTATTAATTGGAAGAAGACCAGAGTTTTGTGTCTTGACAAAAGTGGGATTAGGCAGCAGGCGTCTGCAAAGGAAGATCATTACAATACCAAAACCAAGTTATATCTCAGCAAACAAAGGAGAATTACATGATTTTGTTAAAGTGAAGCCAGGAATAACATGGCAACATAACACTATAAGCAGTTTTCATGTCAAGGCTGACTGCCACACCCCATGACATCATTTTTCATAGCATCACAGCAACTATTTCTCAAAACCCCTCCATCTATTTAAATGTACTACTGTGTATCTTTCTTAAAGAGTAGCATCACATGGCAAATAAATTCCTAAATGATTGGAATGGTGAATCTATTTGCTGTTGACGTAAATACAGCAGCATGGACTGTTTATCAATAAACTTTAAAACACAATGCTACGATATAAAATTGTGGTTCTAAATAGTCACTATATAATAAGAAAGGGGATTTTTATAAAACTGATATAAATATGCTCTTCAGTAAAAGAGATTACTTTTTGCTGTTATTTTTTTCAAACTGGGTTTCTTTAATTTCTTTCATGTTTTCATGTTTAATTTTTCCAGTTCTGCTATTCTTGCATTACCACTTCAAAATGAAAGAAACCATTTTAATTAGTTTCAATTAACAGAACTGCAACATTGATTCAGCTTAGAAAATTACATGATTTCTTCAGCTTGCAGACAGCTTTCATCTTGTCTACCTTAATATTATTCCAATCACTGTAAGAGTCTGGACATGCCATTTATCTTTGTTTTCTTACAAAGAAGGAGATGGCAAATGAAGAGAGTAAATAGCTTTACTAAGGTCCTAACAGAAATCCTCAGTGAGGCTAGGAAGTTTCAGTCTCACTTGCCAAAAGGAGCAGCAAAGAAAGAATACAAATTAAGAGTACCTTCTGCAACTTCAAATTTCAGTAGTGTACATATGAATTTAAATCAGTGTAATTATCTTTTTGAAAATTTGACAGAGCTTCATTTGAGTTATAAAATCAATCAATGGAAAAAGGTGGAAGCTACCATTTAACTTGGGAATGTTGATTCATAGATTGATTAAACAATATGCAGGAAATTTGTAGTATTGTAAAGACCCTTCTTATTTCTAACAAGAAAACCAAGATGAATATAAAAAGGTTCTAAAAATTCATTTTAAATTATATTAGCATTTCATCACTTAAGGCTTAGACCAATTTCTGTGTAGAGAATAAGATGAAGTGTGATGTGAGAAGAAATTACATTGCATTTTCTTTTCTAAAATCCTGACAGTTTTACCTCTATTATCAATTGAAGAAGTGAATATCATAACATTTACAGTAAGAAACAGGTCAGGGTTGTCATCAGTGAAATATATAAATTGAAGTAATTACTCTTTTCCAGCACTAATTTACACATTCTGCATCCACATTTATAGGGAAGAGTTTTTGTTTGGGATTGGTGTGTAGCAATCTCCAGTTTATAAATAAAAGTATTCTGCAGCTACAGTTGTTATGATAGAGTTAACAATAAGATACAAATTGAAATTAATTTTGATGCCTCAAAGGTGTAGAATGTATCCAAGCCTGTCTTTGACCCGTAAGAATAAGACAGGAATGAAACCATTTCACTTAACTTGGGTACAAAAGTTCTCGGTTTTGTGTCCAGAAGTAATGAGTAACAGAACCTTCCTTTGTTTTCTTGATGTGTATTTATCCATTTGTATTTGGAGAATTCCACTGGTTAAAAAATATGATAATTTGAACAGGCGTTTTCTATGGTAGTAGAGTTCCCTGGTATGTTGGAAGAGAGGTGTAACTTGGAATAAAGTGGTGTATCAAAGGAAATCTGAACACAAGAACCTATTTCCATGGAATTTCCTGCCAATCTTGGGAATCCAAGATTTGAAAATACAGATGACCATCCAATGCATGGGCTTACCCTCCATAATTTTTTTTTCTATCATCTAAGTAATCCATATTTATGTGAAGCGTTCACTGTTTTCAGGTACTTATAGGTTTTCAGCAGAACTGCTTTCTCTTCAAAAATAGCATGTGGAGAGCTGAAGCAGAATGCTGCAATGATAGCTCAGTTCATGTGCACAGGATAAATATGGATGCAAGATACTCATGATCCAAAATAGCTTCCTTATGTGGCTATTTTTTTTTACAGTGTTAAAAATAATAGAATTCTGGTTTTAGAGCTGGTTAAGGTTAGATGAGTTGTTGATATAAATCCAGTTGTGACCATTTGTATTGATTGATCCATGTTTCCTTGTGCATCCTTGTCTGTCTGTTATTCAGATGTTTTCTCAGCATTTTAAATCTCAGCGGACCCAGTGCAACTGGTTCTGGCCAAACCGTGTGTGAACCAAAGTACAATAGTACGTGTAGAGGAAAATAATTAGTTGGTAGCAGCAAAGAGAGACTTCTAGATAAAACTCTTTATTCAAGAAATGAAACATAAACGTAGAAGAAACATGTCAGTGTCCTTATACTAAAGTAATCTTGAAATAACCCAAGAGCCTTGGGTTTTCTGGCTTACTGATATGAAGGTTGTAATTATAAGGAATGATCCCTAACCTATAAGATATACTTGTAAATATTAGCAGTGGAAACTCAGTCTTTTGTTCAGGACTTACACTATTTTATCTTAGCGATGTTAAATTAGTCACCAGAAGGATCACAAATTGACTTGTGCATCAGCTCAGTCACGAATACATACTTGCTAATTTTGGAAACCTTTTAAAACCACTTTCCAATGTTTTACTCAAATAATTTATCTATTAAGTTTGTGACTAAACAATTCACCTTAATGACTACCACGGGCGTATAGTCAAATTCTTCATAAATTCCTTTCACAGTTCTCTCTTAATTAGTTAAATATCTCTTCAAAGATGGAATTTAATAACCATCTTTAAATAAATGGTGGTTTGTATGCCAATTTATGAATATAAGGGTTGACATAATGGAACATATAAATAAATAATATAGCATCTTTCATCTAATCCAGTCTAGGGCCTATAATCAAAGCCAGGCAAAATTAATTGCTAATATGGTTAGATAATATTACAGTCATCTTCTCTGGGAGATGGTTATGCCTGACACTTCCAATGGGAGTAACCCTGGAATGAAAAAAATTAATAGAGTTTCAATTTTTTTTCCCATGTCTAGTTTAGTTTATACTTCATCATTAGACCCCATGGTATAAGACACTCAGTGTTTGCCATGAAATGCTAAGTCTGACTTCTATCAAATTAAAATGATTCACAAATTATGGTTCATATAGATTAGATTAGAAGCAGAAGAATTTAAACTGTTGAATTACTTCATTATTCATCTTTCATTTTGACAATATAGTCTTTATACTTGTGCATTTTCAATTTACCATTCCCTGCTGTTTGTCTTTTTCCTGTTGGAATGTTGTTTATGTGCATTGCGTTATTTCTGCGTTTGCTTTTTTCTCTTTGTGTCTTTTTCTAGGATTGCTGGGCTTATGCTTGGTATAGCTGCACATGCACACTTGCATGCTGGGCTGCTTTGAATGACAGAGGAAGTGAGACTAAATAGCTGCTTCTGTAGGATTACATTCTCACCTCTGCACTATTAAAAAAAGACATATTAAACCCATATTCCTAGCTTGCACAGAGATAATGTATATCCAGATAGGAGGGATAACATTATCAGAAGGTATCACACAGGTGCAGTAAACACAGTATCAGGAGTAACTGCAATATGGAGTGTGCTTTTCTGATAAATTGTAAATTGTAAATTAATGCTCTTTCTGTTGTGATAGTCCCGTTTGTTTTAATGACCCACTTCTGTGGAAGCTGAGTATACTCCTCTTTAATTCAATGCACTGCACACACGAAGGTTAGTAAGTGCAGAGAAAATTAATTTGGTCTTATACAATATTATCCTAAATTTCTGTGGGATTTTTTATTATTATTCAAATACAATGATACAAAATCTCATAGTATATAGAAATATTTAATAATGGCATGGTATGGTTTGCCATCAGACAGTTTTTCATTGCTGTTTTAAATCACTTTAATTTCCATATACTTTATCTTAAATGAGTACAATTTAGTGCAATGGCTCCAGCATAAGAAGAATTTTATGTGCTTGTTTTTCTTTGGATGGAGAGGGATAGAAACTTTGCAAATTAGTTTAATGGGTTCATGTTATTTTAAGTCTGTCATTAGGTTTATTTATCTATGATTTCCCTAGCCTTTGAAAAACAAGCAGATGTAGTATGAAAGTCCTATGAAATATTTTTAAAGTGTCATCTTAAGTGCAAAGAAAGTTCATTTTGTTTACAAGATTTGTCTCCCTTTTTT
The DNA here is from genome assembly GCA_013400315.1 of Bombycilla garrulus. NCBI lineage: Eukaryota > Metazoa > Chordata > Aves > Passeriformes > Bombycillidae > Bombycilla > Bombycilla garrulus. The sequence continues at coordinate 281,208 of VXBU01016440.1, read as the reverse complement.
TGGATCCTGGATTGGAATTAGGGGTTTCTGATTCCTGAAGGGAGCTCTCCAATGGTGTTTTAAGTGGAATTCCTAACTTTAGACAAACTTCTGTGGACTGTGGTAAAAAAGTACATGAAAATGTGAGGTTTTTCCAGATTTTTCATGTGTCTGCTGAACCATTTGTTTTCTTATACTCTTATTGAGTACATACCTCCTGCAGAATTTTATTTTGACAAAAATGTACTTCACTCAGTTGTGTGGACAACAATAAACTAAGTCATCTAAAAATTCTGGTCTTAACACTTTCTGAGACTCAAGGCTTGCTGCTTCTTAGCATTGTTAGGAATAATTTACTAGTTTACAGTATTTCAGAATTTATGATATATTCATAGACTATAGAATAGATGAGCTTTTCCTTTAGACAATAGAAGCAGTTTTCTTACTGGAAAACTTGCCCAATATTTTTTTTTCCTCTTCCATCTTTGCCCCCACAATGCAACTGCTAAATACATGTCTGATGTGCAATTCAATAGTTTTGGATTGCAAATCTTACATGATTCGTCCTATTGTGCCTCTATGAATTTTCCTAAAACTGCTGAGCTATCTCTTAATTTCTGTCAAAGTTTTTGCCCAAGTTCCTTAAACATGGATCTTTTTTTCAAGACTTTCCTAATGTCTTTTGACATTTGCTTAAACTGCAGAGGAAGTTCAGTGCACATACTTTAGTTGTTACTTGCATGAAGAGCTTCTAAGGTTTGAGTGCAATAATGTGTTTCATTATGGAAGCAATGCACAGCTCTAGAAATCCATCAGAAGTGGGGTTTATGGGACAGCGGTTAGTGCTGCCGCAGAGAAGCTGCTGATGGAAACTGTGCTATGTACTCGCTGTGAAAGACCCTATGTATTCATGTATTCTCGCTTTCCAGGGAGAGATCAATCTCCATCACGGGCAAAGGAGGCTCAACTCAAGGAAAGTAATTCAATTAAATCAGAGTAGGGTAGGGTGAAATAACCAAAACCATAATAAATAACTGAAACCAAACCATAAAACACTTTCCTCCAACCTTTCTCTTCCATTTGGACTCAGCTTCACTCCTGATTTCTGTACCTGCTCTCCCTGAGTGGCACAGAGTGACAGTGAACGTGGGTTGTGGTGAGGTCATTAAAACTTGAGTCTGCAGCTTTGAAAGCCCTAGTGCTGGGGAGAATTAGGAGTGATAGTAACAGGAAATGAGGTGCAACATTTGAATGTATGGTAAAAATCATTATTGGTGTGCAAGTGCATAAGCATCATGCCAAAGAGTAGGAAGGAGGGTGACAGCTGCCTTCTCCGTGAGGAGCTGCAAACCCTGCATTGCACTGGGTGTGGTACCAGGTACTATGAGCTGGAGGTAATTGAGAGGCCACAGAAAGTTTCCTGCCATTTCTAAACAAAGGTTCCATATTTAAATTCATGAAAACAGCACTATGTCCTCTTCCACAGCTGTAATTAGAGACAAAATCAGGTGTTATTTTAATGGATCATTTCCATCCAATTCTGCTTAAGCAACTGAAAGTATTGGATTTTCCTTCTACCATTATCTCTTTTTTTTCCTACACATCTCTATGCTTTTCATTTGTTGTAAATGTTTTGCTATGTAAACCTCAGTCCTCAGCTGGTATAATTTTCAAACTAAGTTCATCAGGGAGTATTTCAGCTCCCAGAAGGAACTTTATAATTCCTCATAATCATTACAGTATCATAAATAATAATAATAGCAATAATAGCAACAATAGTATTATAACTGAGGCTCATAGGAGGACTTAAGCTTACTTTTTTTTTTTTTAATTTTTTTTTAACAGTAGTAGTAGCAGTCTTAGAATGCTGTGGAGATTTAGGCACCCCACTTATAAAAACCCAGAAGTTAGTCCAAAATATGAACATATGAACAAGGAACATAATCAGTTAGGATTAGATTAGGTTTCTTCTAACAGTTTTCACTCACTATACCTTATTTACTCAATGCTGAGTTCTTCACAATACTTCAAGTCTATATTTACCCTACATGGGAACTTTATATGTGGAACTGCTTTAAAAATACACCTTCTTCGCTCTATTCCTTTTAACAGCATTCCTAATTATTTTCAGTTCCCCCCACATCGTTCTAAACCACTTCTGCTGTTTTAAATACTGTATCTCAAGCAGAAAGAACAAATGCTTTCAAATAAGCAAGATTTTTGTATTTTAAGGGTTATCATTATCTTCTGCAATTACGTCAGCCATAAGGAAGTAGATTTGAAGTCAGTGGACGTTTCACCACTTTGAAGATCAGGTACCTGACTTAGGCATACAGCTAACAAAGGTGGATAATTAGCTTTATTCCAGGAGCTGAAGCATTCCTCTGAATCACAGCTCCACCTTGCATTCTTCCTTATTGCTAAATTATGCTAGTTTAGAGCTGCAATAACTCAATTATTTTAAGTCACATGAATGTGGCTGACCACTTCTTTGTGCACATTGGGAAGGGAGGCAGGCAAGGAGGAAGGAATAACTTAGCAACATTTGTTACTTTAGTTTAATGTAAGTGAAATTACCTCAGAGAACCTGAACAGAAATGTAGAGTGGCCTTTATTTACATATTTGTAGGCAGAGTGACAGCCTAATCCTTTTTTTTGGTTCTGTTTTCCCATGAGAATCTATTTAGCCTAGCAATGCATACAATAGATTTTAAATAGATGCCATTTTAAAAATTGAGTTATGTTGCTAAAATCCTCACTGCATGTGCCTATGCATGCAAATAGCATTACATTTCATGTCTGGCTTTGTTACCTGAGGGTGATCTGAACATAGCAGAGTTGAACGTCCTATTCCCTGAAGTTTCCTATTTGCCTCTGATGGGAGACTGTCTGGTTAGTTTGACACTTCTAATATGGGTCAGTAACTGTCAGCCCTGGATATTATCAAACCATTTGTAGCTGAGATAAAATTAATGCCCAAAAAAAAAAGCAGTCTCTGGTCTTCTAATTAATCCCACAGGAGTGCAAAAACTCATTTAAGTTAGGAGTTTAGCTGTTGGCAGCATCAGGAAAAGCTGGTTTCACTTCACTGAGCTGAATTAAAACTCCACATTAATGGAATTAAAGCATGTTGCCTTCCTAAACTCTTACATCCATCACATCAAAGCCTTAGAAGCTTTATAAACAACTGCTGTGCTACCTTCAATCCTTGACATGAGAAACAACATGCTGAGAATGCATCATGAAAACAAACAGTATTAGCCTTCCCTTCACTGGTCTCCAGTGGAATATTTTCAATAGTACATTTATCACTCTTTTTATTTTAGTATTGTGAATGACAGAGAATAACTCATAGCTCTAGTTTAGGGTTTGGTTTTGTTGTTGTTGTTTGTTTTGGATTTTTTTTCCTGCAGAGAAGATACTGAGAGACAAATGGAGTTTGTATATTTTTCTTCTGTGTGGCAGTTTCTGAATTGGGAGCTGAAGAATGCCTGCTCCAAAGCCAGTGTTCAGAGAGGTCTCTACCCAACCTGTGCCATGGCTGCTTCACTGCTTATAAGAAGTTGCAGGTCAATTGATTTAGGAAGCAAATAACTTTAATGCTGACAGTTTTGATTTGTCAAAATAAAGATACATGAAAACAAAAGGCTTCCTAAATCAGGGCTATAGCAAATACAGGACAACTTCTCATTGTTCATAGATGTTGAGGGTTGAGAGAAGAAAGCTAATGACTTTTCTAGTACTCTCTTTGTAAAGGCAGTGTGTCTTGGTTTTATCCAAACAAAAGAGAAGAGGAAAATTTTTGGATTGTAACAATCTTATTTCTTCTACTGTCAATGCAATAGGCAGGCTTTGGGATGAAGTGATTTGAGCATCATGCAGTCTGATCCATCAATGGTAGTTTTTCCATATTTTTTGCCATTATAGAAGTTTAAAACACAATAAATATTTCCCCAACATGATTGTTTCATCCTTGATAGAGGTTCCACTGGCGATTATGTATCGGTCAAAATGTCATTTGGGAGGTGAAGGTGGTGGTTCACCTGTTCCCTGTGGGGAAAGAAGGGTTTATGATGCTGCCTCCAGTTTCAGCATCACCCACACAGCAGAAGTGCCTTCAGAGCTTTCTTGGCCTAGAACAGAATTAAAGCTGGGGAGACTGGCTACTTACCTTTTTGTTTCTATAATACTTACTGATATTATTATTTTCATAATAAACATTTTAAAAAATACGTGAACACCAGACTGCTCTATTTTTAGTATTTTATGAAGTCATGAAACGGTTCTCCTTGCCTGAGAAATAAGTTTAAAACAAAAAGCAACCCATTAAAAAGAGAGGTTGGATTCTCTGCTCACAGTTTTGCCCCTTATTATTAATTTACAATCTCATTCTTTGTTCCTTCACTCTTATGAATTGTCTTACAAAAAGTATATTCCCCTTATCTCACTGAACTAAAATAAATTGGATTTAAGTTAAAACTGGTCTTTTACAGGATGTAAGATTATTTTCTTCAGGGAATATCCATCTCGTGTGGCTGTAGGAATGGGTAGTATATGGAAATACTGTTACTTTATATTATTAAAACTAGTAGAAGGTTCATTCTCTACCATTTCAGAGAAATAGTAGCATTTTTGTAAGCCTAAATGTCAAACTTTGAATACTTTGATCTGTCAGTTTAAAACTATGTTGCTTACATATCTCAGTAGGGATATGTTTAGGCATTCATCACAGAAAGTGTTGGTAGCAGTAACTCAAAAGCTTTATTTCTTCTGTGCTGCAAAAGACATGGCAAATGCACAAGTGTATTAAGCATGTGATGAAAACAGCTTCTTTCTGCTGGTTCCATCAGTTTGATAGAATTCACCAGGAGATTATCTTTTCAATAAGTCAGTTAGGAATCATATCAGACTATTATTCTGTCTCCAATAGCAACTTGTGTCAAGCAATGATTAAACTGCATTTTAGACTTTAAGGTGCCATTATATTCACAATGATACCTTAGAAGGCACAAGCATCAAACGTGATTTTAATAATTATGTAAAAGAAAATGAGTTTTCATATCACCAGTTCTGAGCTATTTTCATGAAAGAAGGTGAGGGCTCATTTGAATACTGTGTCACAAATCCCTAGGACTGGAAAAGGTTTTCTAATGGGTGGAATATTGCAGACAGATGAGCCCCTCACTTGGCAGGAGTGGAGTGTAAAGTTCCTTGTACATGCAAAATTAACATGAAATTTTAACCAATATTCATATAATATTCTGTGGTGTTTGTCCAACTCAGCTATTCTGTTCACAACATGATTCCGGAAATTTATGATACTCCTAAATAAGTTTTTCTATAAAACAGATAAAAAGCTCTGCAGCTCTTCTTGGAAGGGGAATATACTTTTCCACAAACCTTCTGAAACCTCAATAAAGATGAATACTTTACTAACATAAAACAAGAACACAATTGTCACAACAGAAGACACCAGGAGGCAGCAGGACTTTTGTTTGTCCAGTGACATGTATCACAACTCCATGGGCTACACAAACAAAAACCAATGACATCTTTTCTGTCAGACAGTATTGACTATGCTACAGGATGAAATAAATAGATGAGCACCTGTAAAATGGGTGCATTGCTCACTAAGGTTAAATGAAGTGAAAATAAGATATGTTGCTTCTGAACAGGCAGCTTCACATATATGAAAAGCTTGAAAGCAAGACAAAGTCTTCAGTTATTAGAATCAGTGATATACAACTGACGTAAGGATTTTTTTAATTGTGTACTTTGCATTATTAATACTGGGCTTCACTATTTGCTGTAGTCATTTAAAGTAATCAGAAAATATACCCAGATGCTTCTGGTTTTTAATATTTTATTTAAACAGATTGTCTTGGATAAGGAGTGCAATTTATTATCACAAAACTGGTGCTCTGTTTTATCCATTGTATCAATGCTATTATACCATAGAGTAATACTGAAATTAGCACATACTGTGTAGTTTTAACATAGTTATTCAGGTTTCTTAATCATGTCAGTATAACATATGAGAAGCTATTAGACCTCAGCCTTTTCCATCTTTTTTTTTTTCAGAGAAACTGTGTTTTGCTATAGAAAAAATACCATGTTTTTTCCTAAATTTTGTGTCCTAGATTAATAAAAATCCATGTGGAAAGACTCAAGCTGCTTAAAATATGATAGAACTAATATTGAATTACATCAAGGTGCAATGTCAAGGAATGCATGTCCTCTTTTACTGAGAAACATTAAGATTAGATTGATTACATTATCATTTGCTGTTGATTTCAGAGCTTTTGCTCTGAAATTAAATTTGCATTGTATTTTTAGTATATTTAGTGGAATAATTAACATTTAAGTTATTTTGAATTACTGAACTCTGTGTGTGAATATATATGTATCCAAAAAATTAGTAGGGAAAATAAGGGGAAGTTAACTTTCTGCTCTTTAAGAGAAATGAAAGCTGAATTTAAAGAGTGATTGTACAAGTAAGCCGTTTTTGAACAGATGAGCACCACTGAAGTCAAAATGCTTTAGACATATGTAAAACAATCTGACTGTTGTATCTATTTTGGCATTAGCTAAACTGCTAAAGACAATAAGAGCAAGAGAAACTTCTATTTCTTTAACAAATGCTTTTCTTTGTTCTTCTTTGGCCATACAGTCATTCCCAGCACAGCACTGCAACGCGCCCACCCACAGTGAGCTTGCAGCGGACCATTTCTGTGGAAGGGTAAGATGATTCTCTGTTGAAGCTGCTGTAGAGGTGTCAGATACCACTGAACTACCCACATACACAGAGCTCTTCATTAGGTGTGGGTTTGCACACCACGGTGTTTCACTCTGTGAGATGAAGCAATGAGGTTTCAAATTAGTGCTGATCCTTTCTTGATACTTACACTGAAAGGTTTGGTTTTCGTGAAGATTAGAATATCTGTCATGTAGATATATTGGATACCATTTCTTCAATTCATCTCACTTGACTAGTGTTAATATTTACTTGTGTTAGCTGTAAAATCTTCCCACTTATCATGGAAAATCCCAGTGAAGTCTTACTCTGTTTTCTTAACGTATGCATGAGTTCTTTTTGACAAACCAGCATCCAAAACTAAGGATGAAGAAGTTCTGATAGAAGATATTAATCCTGTGCTGGTGAATATCTGTGTATATGAGTGTGTTAACTGTAGAACACAGCTCTGGGTGCACAGCTGCCTCAATTTTAACTAAGACAATGGTGTAAAATGTGACTAATTCACAACTACAGATCATATTTTTGCATTTTTACAGTATTAGAAAGGCTGATATTTAGGAACATAGACTGACTGCCATAGTCTAAAAAAAATATCAATTTTTTTTTTTTAGCCCCTCCCATAGAAATGTGGAACCCTGTAGGCATGGGTAATAACTTATCATTGGCTGCTCTCAGTTCATATTTCAAAGCTTTTCTTTCTTGTGATAAAAGTGGGACTATAAAGTTTCCACAGAGGAAAGATGTAATCTTGTTGTCTTCTAGTTTCTGTTACAAGTGCACTGTGGTGCAGTCAGAAAATGAAGTGGTCAATGTGTAAAATAATCCTGTCCTAAGTGAAGCCTGAAATGGTTTTCTCAAAAGTCTAAATTTTTAATTTCTTATCTAGATCTATGATTTTAAAATATGATTATTTAAAATATGTAAAACAGCTATGGTAATTACTCATTGAAAATTAGATTGAATAATGGAATTATGCAGGAAAAGTTCATGTGGCCCAAGGACTGTCATCTGGAAGACAGTTGTATAAATTAAGCCCTCATCAACATCTAGCCATCATGCTCAAAACAGCTCCAATTTTAAGGTAGATCAGGTTGCTCAGGGTCTTGCCCAGTGAAGCTGTTAGTGTCAAAAACATGGAGATTGCTCAAGTCCTGGACAAGCAGTCTCAGTGCTTAAACACCGTCTTTTTGGATTTCTTTTCTTTATCTCTCTATTCCAAAGAGAGAATCATAATAAATTCCCCTGACTCCTCTTCAAATCATCTCATGAATAAGTTGATGTTGGAAGTAAAACTGAGCTTCAAGAACAATTTGGATGATGAAAAAGGAGGGGGGGCAGGAAGAAAAGAATAATTTGCTCAGTTGAGATTTAAGGAAGATAATTCTATTATGATGTCTCTGGCTTGGTCTACTGGACCAATTCAGGAATCGTCCTGTAGCTTTAAATTCCTATTGAAAGACTGAAAATCAATCTTTCTAAATGAATTTTTAGATAAATTGCAGAATCTGTACTGGCCACACAGACAACTTGCATGTACTGTATGTGAATCATCAGAGTGCAGAAAATCTGCAACTGATACCACAGGTCTGCTGTTGTTCAGGAGGCAGAAGAACATGAGCTTGTAATTACTACTAATCAATCACACTGCATCATATATCATTTCAGATTGGAAAGTGGGACTGTTAGCCTGTTCCACTGCTGAGCAGAAAGGAGTTATCAGCTCAGCCCTAAATATTTCATTATGTTAAAGCTCGATTTATTCTACTGTTTTTGTGGAGTCCATGCTGCTAAGTATGTTTACAGGTAATAGGATTTGAGGTCAAAACAACGTTATTTTTCTCTTTGAGGAACCGTGTTCCTACGAATAGAATCCTGTATTTAGGAGAATCAGTATCTTGCTAATTGAGATGCACCTTTTAAACAGCTGCTTTACTTGCAAGGCATTCCTGACACATGCTGACATTTGTACCCTGCATGCTGACTCTCTCTGACTGACTGTGGAGTCACTGAAGTGGTATAATGATTGGGTCCTATGCATGAAAAATTAAATTTGGGAGGGTTAAAGAAATACAGAGGGAATTGCATTTGCTGGCATTTAGTGCTTTCCACCCTGTTGAATATGTGATAATAGAGCTGGCCAGAATACAATTTTAAAGAATTTGAATAGCTTTTTTCAACAAGGTGATGCATGAACACATAAAACAATTAATTTTTTTTATTAGAGAGGGCTTTTGTGGACTTCATGTCCAGCAACAAAATGAGTGGCCAGGACATCTTTAAAGATTATTTTTCCTTTATATTCAAACTATATATTCTTCAGTGTAATACCTGTACATGAGACATACAGATTTATTCTTTGTAGAAAGGCAGGAGCTTCAGAGGTGTTTGAGGTCATCATTAGCAACTTCCCTAATGTTTTATATGGTTAAAAAAAAAAACAAAACAAAACTCTAATGTTTGAATTTGAAAATATGGTTGTTTTGAGTTTTTTGAAGTGATTTGTGATTTTAATGAATAATCTTAGCTGTGACTATCCAAAATGGGAAAAATATTGGTTGAAAACAGCCCTTTTTTGTGTGTGTGTGTGCCATACTAGCACACAAAGCTTTAATGTCTGACAACTATTCTCTCTGCTTTTGGCATCCCCACTAAATTGAATTTTGCATGCTACCTGCTGACACTTAGGAACTGGGATTTCAACTTATTTGGTCGAGTCTTTTTGCCTTATCAATGTGTCTGACCATCTGAAATATATATAAAAATATTTATACATAAATAAACAGCATTTGCAGCATGACTAAGGATAAGAACTTTTATTCTGAATAGGATGGGTATTACAGAATTCTTTTTGTTTCAGAAGTGTCTTCTATAAAGTAATGTCAGATGCTTGCTACTAGCAGCCTGTGCATTGATATTTTGAAACATGGCTTAGAGGCACTGTTATTTTTAGGTATTCTCTGAGCATTTGAATACTTCCTGTCTCCTCGTAGTGCAGTTCTGTTGCCTTTCACCAGTTCCATCTCATCCAGCTTTGTTTATAAACTGTAAAGCTGGAGCATTCATAGTAAATAGGGCTACCGAATGCTGTAATAGTTTTTAGAACAGCAGTTTCAATATGGAGCCAGTAGTTTTCAAAAGCAATATGCAAACATTTCTAGTATGAGGTTGTCTGTCCTTGGTGTAGCAAGTGGTACAGAGATGCAGTTATCAGGATTTATTATGTGAGATAAATGAACAAGCAGACAGGAATAATCAGATCCCTTATAGAGCTAAAGAGTATATTAGCTGTCCTACATTATCTCTCTAAAAATCAATGAGATTTCTCAAACCCAGGAGACAGACTGCTTTATTTTACTGTGCATTTGAACTAAATGTCAAGTGTCATGGTAAAAATGCAGACCAGTTTTTCAAATCTGAGAGATTCTCCCTATGTACCAATTCCATCTATATATATAAAAATAGAAAACTTGTCTTGGTGTGCAGGCTTTAATTTTTCTACAAAAGATAAAATGAAAGATTGCTAAAGTCCAGAGGTCTTCCTACAGAACAAAACCACTTGCAAAATACAACCCAGTGCAATCACACATGCATCAGTGAGGTTGAAGCCTGGCTCTGAGTAGGTTCCCTTGTATTAAGTATACTTAAAAGTTTGTGAAAGTTTAGGCATGATATTTGCAGAATAAATGCATTAAAATTGTAGTCAGTATTAAAATTAGAATAAAGCATTGCTTTTACATGTTCCATGAACAAGAAATGCCAAAGAATCCATAGTCAAATAAACAGACAAAATACTTGTTTCAAGCAGATGGGGTAACTTTAGTAGGCAAAGTGATATTTTGCTATGTAATCTGATAAATATTAAAGGCTGAGTGCTTAGTTGTTAGTACACCAATATTTGGTAAAATTAAGGAAGTCACTAATTAATTAGGAGGCCAAAAAATTCTTTCAGTTTATGCAGGGAAAGTTACCCCTCTGGACTGTGATTGTCAATGTGAAAGCGGTAGGTAAGAGGAAGGCTTCCTTATTTTTGGTATTTTCAACCATAATTGAAAGTAGGATAACACTAATTAAAGTCACTCTCAGGGATCAGACCTCAGAGGATCAGGTGTAACACCAGTGATGAACGACTGGGAACTGAGAAAGGAAGTCTATAGCTCCCTACCAATGCCAGTCCTCGTGCTTTGGTCACTGCAACAAAAGACAATGAGAGGGAGGGCTAGGGAGGAAAGCAAGGGGTGGAGCTGTTTCCCATCATAATGGAAAGATTTTGCCAAGCCTAAGAGGGAATAACAAGGGGAAAAGTAAAAGCCAAAATGCAATAGAAGTGATATGACAGTAAAACAGTAGATGAGAGCAGTACAGACAGATTTTTCTTTTGTGTGAAACAAGAGTTGTAGAAGTATGAAAAAAGGTTGTAGAAGTGTGAAAGAAAATCTATATAAAGAAAGCTTGGTTTCACCAAAACTCAAAGCCTTTTAAAAAGGTGCGTGTGAATATTTCAGGCCTTCAAACACTTAGAATTTCATAATATCTCTTGTTTGATTAATCAGATTTTAAACCATCACACACACTGGCACATACTCTGTCCCTCCAATCTTCCTGTATTCAGTGCTGTGAAGAAGAATAAAAATCTATTTGAACCACCTTTTTTTAAGTCCTTCCAGTATGAATGTCCTCTGGTTGCCAGCAATAAACACACAGGTATTCATCAGAATGTTTTGAAGCATGAGAGGAAAACTAGAATTATTCTTGTGAAAAAGAAATGGCTTGATTAGCCAAATGGCTCTAAGGTAACTCGGTGCTCATACTGTGGATTGTCAGAAGCCAAACATACTTATACTGCTCAAGAGAAAGGGCCTTGCTGCCTTAGATTTGGGGTGGGTTCTTTCAGGGAATCACAGAATGGGTTGGGTTGGACAGGACTTTAGAGATCATCTGGTTCAAACCCCACCCCTGCCATGGTCAGCGTCCCTTCCACTAGACCAGGTTACTCAAATGCCCATTCAACCAGGCCTTGAGCCCTTCCAGGGGCTGAGTATCCACAGCTTCTCTGGGCAACCTGTGCCAGTGCCTCACCAGCCTCACAGAAGATATGTTCTTCCTAATATTTAATCTAAATCCACCCTGTTTCAGTTTAAAGCTGTTTGCTGTTGTCCTATCCTGTGCATGCTCTTCTCCCTGATATATTAATGTGACTTTACCCAAATAATACAACTTCTTGCAGCTTCAACTGTCCCTCCTGTTCTTTGCTGATTCAAGTAGCTGGAATGGGTTCTCTTACACTATATAAGTGTACAAAGGTTGTGGGCCCTGACTTGCATATTGATGCTACCTAATGCAAGCAGTAAGATAAGTATTCTTCTGAGCTTTCTATGATCTGTGTTTCTGTAACACTAAGACAACACATGGATGAATTTACCTATGCTTTCTACACTCTTTGCGAAGAAAATGGTAGTTTGGGGGGAGAAAGAAAGGCAAAAAACAAACAACAAAAAGAAAAAATTTTAAAAGCCAAAACAACAACAAAAAAAAACCTGCAGCCAAATCAAGATCACAGCCATATTTCTAAGCCTCTGCAGATGTGAGATACTTCATTGATTGAATAAAACTGAAGAAATCCCTAGGGTCTGGTATTTTAAAGCACACAGTGTTGCTTAATATTTCTGTAGGTATTTCAAAAAGCACAAAACTGTGTTAGCACTCCAATTTTATAGATGGTACAGGAGAAACAGAAAGACAGAGCTGTGTCAATGTGAGATGAACACTAAAACTGACTCTTTTCTTTAACATTGCCAGCAGCACAAAATAATCAATTTAATAATGGATTTTCTTTCAGTTAATTATTATAAGAATTACTTGTTTTTAGAAAGCACTTCCCCATCATTTACCAGTCCAGTTTTAATCTCTTAAATTAGATCTATAATTACTATGGATTCCAGTCTACAGAATAATGTCCTGTCATTTTCTGTTTCATAAAAGTAAACTGATCAAACCAAATATTCAGTACAAATGTAGTAAATAAAAAGCACTTGCTGTTTTCAAGATAGTAATCAAATTACACATGCATAAACAAAAACCTGTTAATAAGAGAAATGCTGCACTTTGATTTATTTTTGGTTATTGCATTTTTATGACAGAAGACATTTCCTTAAGTGTTGACATTTTACCTGCTCTGGTTTGTTACTACTTATTGTTTTCAAATATTAATTTAATAATCCTTTGCTCTTTCATCAGGCCTGCAATTTATAATGTGATTTACAGAATCTGATCTGATGCATTCCCTAAAGCAAGTAACCAAGTCCATCCAAATTGATTCTGCCATTGATTTCTCAGCCTGTAAATTTGTGTGGATTGCAGCACTTTATTTGCTCCTTTACTCCTGGTTCTATAAATGTAAATCTTCCTTTCTTCTTTCCCTGCCTTTTTATTTCCTTTCATGTTCTCTTTTACAGAGGCACTGCCTCTCTTTATTCTGATATCTCTCTTCTTTCCTCTTTTCTTTCATTTTTTTCCCTTCTCTTCCCTACACTCTCCCCCCCCCTTCTGCTCCGTCTCTCTTTCCGC
>VXBU01016440.1:251930-267895 GCA_013400315.1 Bombycilla garrulus | reverse complement strand
CCCCTTCTGCTGCCTTCTGTCAGTCCAGGAATGTTTTCATGTCACACTCCTTTCTAATTTCTGCTTGATTTCCCCTGCTGCTCTGCTCTGTTTGTATGTGGTATAGAGCTGCAGGAGGGTATAAAACATGCACACACCAAATTAAAGTGCTAGTACGCTTTGTTAGCACCTACAAAGTTACCTCCAGCTGTATTTATCACAGAAGAAATTGTAAATGGGATAAATAGTTAAAGCTGGAGGCTGAAACATGAATTTCAGAAACACTGGATGTCAGACTGCTCCTTTTTCCAGGAGCACTACACTAGCTACAGAGTGCCATCTATTGTCTCCAAATAAAACACTTTCATAGAATCATAGAATACCCTGAGTTGGAAGGGACCCACAAGGATCATTAAGCCCAACTCCTGGCCCTGCACAGGACACCCTAAAAGTCACACCATGTGCTTGAGAACATTGTCCAAATGCTTCTTGAACTCTGTCAGGCTTGAGACTGTGTGTGACCACTTCCCTGGGGAGCCTGTGCCAGTGCTCAACTCCCCCACTTTAAAATAAGTTCTGCCTTAGTTGCTGTTTTCTGCAGACAACTATACATTCTGAGTGCATTGACTACAAGCAAGCATCATTCACATTTGAGTTACTTTTCTTTCACTTCTTAACTCTCCCGCCATCATGTCATCTTTAAGTGCTTGACTCCGTCACCTCCTTTACAGCATTTATCTGCATTTTTTTCTCTCAAGAGAACAGTGTACTGGAACTACATTCATAAAGATTTTTAATAGAGGCAAAGGATTTTTTCCTAATGTTGTTTCCCACATATTCAAGATAAATTGGAACAGCTATTCTTAGACCTCCTTAAATATCATATTAAGGATTGATTGTAACTTTTACACCAGACAATAAAATATGTAACATCCTCATCTACAGCTTAGACTTTTCAGTGAGGGTTGATGAAGCATTGGCAGGTAACTAATTGCTGCCTCACTCTTGAAATACCATCTGGGCAGTGGCTGGTATTGTAGTTGGTTTCCTTAAGAAATATTTTTCCTACTTTGACTTCATAAATGTTATATCAACTTTTTTCACCATCATAAGCTCTTTTTTCATTGTCATTCTAAGTACACTATGCAGATGTGAACAATTACATATTTTAAAAAATATATTTATTATATTAAGGTGAATTGGCATATACATTCCATTTCCTATAGCTTTTGTAGTAGAGAAATGACTAAAGGTTATTTTATAATGACAACAGCACTTACATGTTCTTGAGTCCACCTTTCAGATTCTGCAGGGTGCTCAGATATGAAAGAAATATGAAGACATGTTAAGGAAGGTCAGCCTCTAATCAGCCAAATCTGAGTTATGACAAAAATGACCTGATTAGGTAAAAGAGCAGGGGCAGAAACCCATTGCATTCTAATCACAGCTTCTGACATTTTCCCGTTATTGTCTGAACTTCCTCTGAACATAATCATCCAAGAGCAGAATGTGAAATTTGTTGTCAAAAGGCCAAAATTATAAAACAGCACTGGCAGCATTTTAGGCATAGATCTGCTGACTTGGTCAGAGACAGGGATTAATAACTGGGCCAACATTTTGTTGAGCTGCACAGCTTACTATTCAGTAGATACCCAGTTGTATTGACCTACTTTTGCCCATGGCCCTGGCTTTCAACTGTTTGATCCAAGCTGCTTGTCATATGCGAAAATACTAATTTTTATTTTGAACAAGATCTCTTCTGATTTCTCACCAGCAGAGCATGCAAATATATTGGTTTGACTTTGCTGTCTCTTTTTTCTCAATATTCTGGTAAATAATAAATGGCAGTTGCTCAGCTCTTGCAGAGTATTTCTGATGTGTAGGACTTGAAGATGACAAGTGTCACTGTATTTTGTGGATGATGAAACTGAAGCTGGGAGGACAAATGAGTTGCCAAGAACACTCAGCAGTGCATGGGCTCAGCAGAGGAGAGAAACCATGCTTTCAGCTCACTGGCCTAGTTCTGCTCCAACCCCCAGGCCACACTTCTAATTAAAAACCTGTTTAGACTTCTTAGATTCTGGATCACATTATGTCTACTCTGCACATATTTAACAAGGTGTTAAAGGAGTTGCTACAAGGCAAATCAACAGCAGTGATGCAAAAGAAAAAAAAAACCAACCTTTATTTTCTGATTCTTAAAAATACTTCAAAAATACACAAACTCAATCTATCTTTTGCTCACAGCTGTATTTTAACTGTTTTCTGACTTTACAGTTAAAAAAGTCAAGAGATGAAGTGCCATACAGAGCAGGACTAATACTTTGCTTTAGTCTTCTCTTTCAAAAATATGAAACTTCCATTTCAGAAAGCTGAGCTTTTTTTATCATAATCAAGTTGGGGATACCATGTGAATATTAGCACTGGCTAAAGATGAACAAATGCCTGTGATTTCGGAAGTATCAGGATAAAGTCTCCATATATCCATAAGATTAAACTTGTATCAAATAAGGCATCCCTCAATTTAAACACTTCCTTTTTCTCTGTTCTTTAAAAATAAGACGGAAATGAAAGATCCATTTGTGTGATGAAGAACTGTGCTATAATATGGAGGAAACTGTGAATCTTTTATACAAGAAGCATTCTGTAGAATGTGTGTTTTTGTTGCTGGCAACTTTTATTTGTAAACTTAAAAATGAGTAGAGCATCCTATTTTTCTGGGAGGAGTCACAGACACTTATATGTATGTGTTAAAAATTTATACATCATAATTTAACAGCATTTACACTTTTTCTGAAAATTAAATTGTTAGAGGGATTTGAAATGGGGTAAGTACCAATAAACATGGAGTGTGTGTGGTTGTGTGTGCTTGGGTATCCAAGGGAGAGCCAGCTCTGAGGCCTTGTATGTAGAGACTGGGAACAAGAATATTTGGGATCCTTTCTCAAGGATGCTACCTTGATTGCTTAGAAAAGTTGTCTATTTCTGGAAATAAGTATTCCCATCAGTAAATTGCTTGTAATGTTTATGTCCTCTGGGTCATATTTTCAATTTACAGATGAAAAGAGCTGTGTGAGATACACCTGTTATTATTTATTGATGTCTATCATAATTAATAAGTTTTTAATGAGCGTGACAAAAGCAGGTACCCCTTGGGCTGGATCACTGATAAAGCTGCAGTGTAACTTAACAAATGCACAATCCTGATAATGTCAAACTGAAGTCTTTAATGAGATTCTGCTGTATTAGCTTGATCATATAAATGTTATTTGCTCCAAATCTGTCAGGATCAAACACAACTGCCATTGCTTTGCTTGGAGTTGTAAGTTTTTTCTTTGTTCATTTGTTGCAAAAGCAAGACTGAAACTTAAAATAAAAAGGTACCGTATTAAGATTTATTCTACCTGGAAATATAGTATTGCTATAAATGAGATTATTAAATGTATTCAGTGTTCTGCTTTTCCTTTTAGTAAATTTGTCACTTAACATAGTGAAGTTGACTCCAATGGGGTGAAATTAATAGAGATGTTGGAATTCAACCATAAGGAAAAAAAAAATATATAATGCTGGTTGATTCCTACCTTATCTGTTTACCAGTTAACAGCGTTGTCATTTGTTATGTGGTTTCTTTAGACAATAGCAGGCCATTGTGTTTTAGGCAAAATATATTGTGCTTAAGATGCTATGAGAAATACATACACAGTAAGAGCTTTGAGTGACTAAACATTACCATTCTGTTTCTATGCAGAGAGCCTCGAAAAATCATCCTGCACAAGGGCTCCACAGGACTTGGTTTCAACATAGTGGGAGGTGAAGACGGGGAAGGCATTTTCGTGTCTTTCATCCTCGCAGGTGGGCCAGCGGATCTCAGCGGAGAGCTGCAGCGAGGAGATCAAATCTTATCTGTGAGTGTTTCTGTTGGACTGTCCTGACCATCTACTTCATCTTGGTCTCTGTCTCTACTGCAAGGAGCACACAAAAAAGTCTTTCTCAATGTGAAATCTGAACTGCTAACAGTTTATTCCTGAATGTTTGATTGTTTTGCCCTTGGGTTTTAGAGCATTTGTTACTGGTGTTACTTGCATTTAGCTGGGGATGAGACTTTCCCTGCATAATGCTACCTATACTATGGTGATACTGCAGGGAGGACCTAAGCACGTTGCAGACCTAAGCATCCCATATTATGGCCCATCAATCAGTACCATTTTTCTCAAAACACACTACTGAATCCAAAGGATATTTCTCAATTTCACCTTTTCTTGGAGGAGAACAAGCAGTATATGAAATCATCTATACTCAGGCTGCCATCTAGTGTGCACTCAACTGCTCAGCAAATAGCTCACTACAACAAAGAAATTAATAAGGTTATTTTAATTATCTCTCTGCCTCTGATGAATTGATGATCCCTCAGAAATTATTTTCAAATTTTATTGGATTAAATGCATTGTAGCCTGAAGTTATATTTTACATACTTAGACTCAGAAACATATTTTTAATTATTCATTCATGTATCTATTGATATCACATGCTTTAAAACCAGAACATTTGCATTTTAGGCTCCATCAGGTAATCGAACATCTGACTGAAATAATCTGAATATAAAGGAATTTGAATAACAATGAAAGCCTTGAAAATGTAGTTAAATTTCCATTGACATTTTTCACATTCCTAACAGAAAAACAACCAAAAACAAACTATCCCAAATTGATACAGATGTGACTGTTTCATCTGAAGCACAACAAAATAGCCTTAAGGCAAGGAACTGAAACACAGGAATTATTTTTCCCAGATAAACGATGGATGCAGTAGGCTGCAGTATCACGCTGTCTCGCATGGTTATGCCTTCTATCCCTGTGAATCCTGCATCCCTGGCTGCAATTTAGTTCGAATTAAGGGTGGAAGATGGCTTCAGCCTGGATGGTTTGTGATGTAGTTATACAACGCTTTCCTGATCAATGTTTAAGTTCATAAGAAAGCTGGATATGGTTTTACTACATTGCTAAGGATTGTCTTGGCCTATTCTTTGAAGAGTGAATTTACCTTACACCTGTAAAAGTCTTGTAAAAAGTTATAAAAAGGTGTCTGGAGGTGTTTTGTAATATATAGAAAATCTGGTTATCACTAAAGGGAGTCAGCAACCTGACATTGTGAGGATCACAATAGTGTATTTTATCTAGAACTGTTCCTTAAAAGTGCTGAAAGAAAAAATGAGAAAGAGCAAGTAAAGGATGTTTAGGTGGTGTTGGGAGTTGACACAGGCAGGCAGGCAGAACATCCACAAGATTACCTCTGAAATGCAAAGAGTAAATTCCTTTCATTACCTAACTAATTGGTGGATCCCAAAGCAACACCTGGGCAGAGACACTGAAGTGGGAACACAGGAATTGCCAGGCTCAGTCCATCCTGAGGGGTGGCAGGGCTGTTCTTTGCACTCACTTATTGAGGGCTCACGCACACAGAGCTTGCCACCACATTGTGATCCCTGTGCTTTTTATCATCTCTGAGCTCAGATCTCTCTCCCAAAACAGGCAGGTCAAGCACGTCCCTGAGAGTGCCTTCAAGTCCCTCAAAACACCTACGTTATCCCTACACAGAAATTCTACTTCTCAAAACAGACAGAGGGTAGACAGCAGTGGGCATAGTCTAAGGGGGGGAATATTCCCACACTGGTGTTCTCCAGGCCTCATCATTCCCAGCCTGAAAGGTCTCTTGGAATCGCGAATCCTCCTCTGCAGTCTTTTGCTTTTAACTGTTTCCCCTCAACAGAGCTCTTCAAGTAGAAAGTCTCTAGCAAACTGCGAGAAAACTAAAATAGATTCTTATAAAGTTATCCTTATGAGGACATAAGGAGGTCAAAATTCAGTGTCAAGAAGAGCACAGACAGAAAAACAAAAGAAATAGAAACAGAAGTTTCTTCAAGACAGTAATTTTTCTTTGCTTAGATGCAGCAAAATAGGCCTGCCTCACAGAGACTAATGAGATCAAAGCCTTTCACAGTACATTGTATTAAAAAATCCAGAAGTTCAAATACAAATTTAAAAGTCCATTTTCTTCCAGGATATATTTAGAACTGTATGCTACAGCCACGGTAAAATTTTTAACTCTAATTTTGTCTGTTTTGTAGTGACATTTTCCATAAGTTCTAATTAATATTACTAGAGTTGCATCAGCATTTACTTGTCATGCAAGAGTCGTTTATTTGTTCATTGAGCAGAGAGGGATGGAAATTATTACTAAATTAGACTGCGTACATATCCCCAGGCAGTCACCCAGTCAGGCCCTTGTTACTTGTTTAGTCACAAATAACCACTATGGATCCATTTTTCCATATTCAAACAAAACCAGTATAATGCACAGAGCTCATTAATCTTGTACCATTGTTTTGTGAAGGGTCCCAGACACCTTTATTTTATAAAGGCTACAGAAAAAATTATGTTTCTCTCTATTTGTTCCTTCTTGTCTCATCCCTCAGAAACACTTCTTTCCTTACAAAACTGCTTT
The DNA here is from genome assembly GCA_013400315.1 of Bombycilla garrulus. Lineage (NCBI taxonomy): Eukaryota > Metazoa > Chordata > Aves > Passeriformes > Bombycillidae > Bombycilla > Bombycilla garrulus. The sequence continues at coordinate 261,415 of VXBU01016440.1, read as the reverse complement.
TCCCTTTTTTTTCTCAAAACATGACAAATCTGATTAACAAGAATAGTACCCTCAGAGCTACTATTTCTAATTAGCTGAAGCTTGGTTAAATTTCTTACAGACACGAAGCGTAGTGATTTAGAGATCTGAATATAATTTCTTATAAGATTGGTACTGCAGAATTACAATGAAGCCACAAGAGTTCTGTTGTGATATTTTACGTGTCTTTACAACATGCTGTGACCTGCTTTTTGGCCAATCCCTCTAATATTTGTTATCTTTCAGAATGCTACTTTTTTCATTATTGTCCCTGCTCGTTGCAAGGGAGTTGGAATAGGTGACCTTTAAAGGTCCCTTCCAACCCAGATGGCTCTATGATTCAATTTAATTAATTTAATAAATTTAGCTGGTGTCCTTCTGTGTGACCATAGGCAGGGTGCTTCATTTTCCTAAGCCTCAGTCTCCCAGGTGGAGAATGAGGATCACAGGCTCTCTCCTAATTCATGCCTGTGCTGTGAATATGGCAGTGTTGAATGTGTGAGAGCTGTGCATTCTTACCTTTGGGAATGTACCTATGAAAATACCTAAAATGGACTGTAAATCCACCAGTGAGACCCAGCGAGGCTTTGCCTTGACATGCATTGCCTTGGAGAGACACACTGGGTGTATACATCGTCCTAGAGTCAGCCTACAAGGCTTGGACAAATCCCATAATCTCTATCTCTCCTTCTGCCTGACTGTAGGGATATGAGAGGGAGCGTCCAACCCTACAGTCCTCGTGGAGCACTGGGAAGGATGGTGCCGCCGGCTTGGCCCCATGGAGGAGCGACATTTGAATTTATTTCTCCCAAATGCCACCAGGTGGCGGCCCAGGATCAGTAATGACAGCGGTCTGCCTTTGGCTGAAACTTCGGAAAAAGCAGGCATAACAGGGTTTTTCCTGTTTTCGGTTAACTGGAAATGTTTGAAAAAATATCTCAGAAAGAAGGCTGATATTCCCAATGTTTCTGTGCAGAGAGAACACATGAATCCTGTCTGGACCTTGAAGGTCAATTGAAGAATCATGGAAAATCTGTGTCAGATAGTAAAACATTTTAAATAGCCCAAAGGTGAATTTTTATGTTACATTCATGGGAAGACTGATGTTCTCCCCTGAAAGGGTTTTCTTAAAATGCTAGTTTCTTCTGGCTATAATTCATTGTTCTGTTTTGAATTGCCTTCCAACTATATACATTTTTTTTCTAACTTCTGAATGCCTTTAAAATGAAGTAGCACACATCATCAATAGAAGTTCATCACTGTACTAGAATATATCTCTCCCTGTAGTATTTTCTTCTTACTAAGTATATTGTAACTATGAAGTAGCATTTTGAATTCTAATTTACATTAATACTTGATTTACTACATGCGCACACACAGATTACTTTTCATCTCGGATACTTATAGGCCAAAGGAACTAGTTCAGAATATCTATGGAATAATCATTTCCATTGTAGAGCAGCAGAAATTAGGTGCCACTGTGTTAAATTATTTGTTTAAAATAATTTTAGAAGTCTGGACCAAGTTGAGAAGCTGCTTGAACTCAGATCTAACCCCAAGTTCTCCATCTATTAGGAGAATGCAGTCTTCAATAAAAATAAAATTTATTGTTCCTTGATGCCATTCTTGAAGTTTTAAGTTCCACTTCCAGTGCTAAGGGATATTTTTCCTATTAATACAGCAATGGAAAACCAATGTTGGTTAGTCAAAACCACCTGCATTAGAACAAATTACTTCCATGAGCCATATGCATATAATGGCCACCCACTGTGCATACACTCTGACAGAAAGCAGTACAAGTCTTATAATTTTAGGAAAGATGTACATAGTGAATGCATTGCAATTTTTAGAGGAAATTCCTGAGGAGGCAGGAGAAGCAGAGCTATCCTTTAGAAAGAAAATTTGCTGCATCGTTTTTTGCATTTCAATCTCAAATCAAGATCTTGATAAAACATAAATCTTTCTTTTAGGTGTCCTAGCCTGAACGCTTCAAAGCATTTTTAGTGCCACGTGGGAAACTTTTTCATAGGTACAGGATCTAAAACACAGGGAATTAGTTTACACGTGCAAGTACAGCAAGAAAATTCAGATATACAATTTCACAGAAATAGCAGATATAGCTCCTTCAATTCTTATGCTGACATTTCTTTTCAAACAGTTTCATAATTTTCTATAAGACTGCATCAAGTTGTATGCAAATGAGAGAATTACAGTGAATCAATAGGCATAAGGAATTAACAGCAAGTATTTGCATTTGAATCTTAACTTTCGAAGGTATGGAATTTTATGTCTCTGTGCAAGGTTAAGCCTCAGATTAAGATAATTTCATTTAGATATCTACATGTTGCTGGGTGTCTGGTTATCACTAATGTCAAAGGAGGCAAGGGAACTATTCAGTTGGCCCAACTGTGAGCTGTACAGAGCAGGCTAAATTTCTCTGTAAGCTATATTATCTATATTGACTTCTAAGCTTAAACACCACATGCATTCATATTTATATTTAGGTGTCTTAAACTGCATCTCATATGTCATGTAGGTTTGCCCTTTTAATATATATTTGCTTTTTCAGCTAACATCATGCTTCCTTAATCACAAATAAAAGTAACATAAAATCGCGAACCATAAAAGCAGTATCAGTTTTATTTCATTCCCTTGTAGAAATGTTTTATGTTCACAATGGCTGGATGCTGCGTGACTTGGAGCCTGAAAGTAGAATCAAGAGAAAAAGTAGACTGCTTGCTCTGGGGCATTCTGTGTCATTTTCTTGTTGATCTGGTGTAGTTATGAGGATGTACTTTTATATGGGAAAAGACACTATCTTTTTTTTCCCATGCTGCTTTCTGAGAATTTAACATCTATGGGCCGAGAAGGGGCTGATGTAGATACTCTGTGGGGTTTTCTGTCACTGGCACATGGCACTAGCTTGCAACACCAGTATTTGAGCATCTCATTTTAGTTTTGTCTCTGGTGTTTTATGCAAGGTTCTTCCTTGCAGAGCTATCTTATATTAATCAGATTTTGTCCTATGTCTGTGGATCATCCTGCTGTTGTTTTTTTTTTGTGAGACATTTGCTATTGCTTATGAACAATTTAAACATTTCTTTGTACTTGGTTCCTCCCACACAACTCCTACCTACCTTCTCACTCACACCTGTGGCCAAAAATACAATATGCATTTGTAAAAACATAGTGTTCTTCAATATCTAATCCAAAAATGTCCATATAGAGCAGGATAGGTTGTAAGGACTCTGCTTACTTACAGCAAATGTTTGTGCTTTATATTTGCTACAGTTACATTTGACCTTCAGACTACTTCCCTCACTTTGGTACAGAGAAGCTTTTAGCCTTCTCATTTTAAATGGTTCTTTTGCTCATGGTAAAAGCAGTAAAACTGCTCAGGGCAAATAGTGCATTTTGTTACCTAGTTACAAAACTAAGATAAATGGCAAATACCATTTGGTTTTCTTTCTCAGATTTTCTTGTCTCCAAAATGTAGCTGTCTTGGAAAATGTTTGAAACATCTCTATAGGGCCTGGTATCTTTTCTCCTTAGATCATCAGTTTGTCCCTCTTGTGTAATAGTGTCAGGATTGTAATAGATATTCCCTTTGCCCAACAGGAATTGTTTGCAGAGGCACTGACCATATCTTTAGGATGCTTTCTTCCCTGTGGTGGTGTGAGTGGTGTATGACTGTCCTCAGGCATGGGACAGTTTATCAATTTCTATGGCCTTTAGCTGCAATTGTCTATAGACCTCTGTAATGTTTTTAACATTAATCCTACTTAGTCAGTATGTTAGCTATGTAAACTACTGCTTTTTACTAATGTATAGAGCACTGTTTGGTGTATATTAAAAATTTTAATACATAATCGAGCAGTGGTTTCAATGGGTAGATCAGTGCACCTGACTGGACTCTTTTAAAGTAGAATTTGTTTGAAAATCAAGCAAGAACTTGTTGCAAAACATATCCAAAGGATCAATACTGAATAGTAGGTGATAGATATGACAGATCTGTAAAAAGAAAACCTCTGGAGTGGAAAGGAGCTGGGAGCACCGGCATTGTCATATGTTAATGGGATGACACCAACTAGAAGGACGGGTAGATTAAGCTCTTTAGAAGTATGTAGTGGATTAATCTAAATTCAGGCTTTGTTCATGTTGGGAAGCACAGAGCATATAACCCTTCAGGCCCCCTCTGTAGCTAACAGAAAGGTGTAGCCACTTCTGAGTACAGCTTAGCTTCCTTAAAGCAGACATTTTACATGGGTCATATGGCCATTTTGCTGTAAAAAAATCATATTTCTTTTCACATATTGTAGAGAATGTAGCATGACTTCCCTTTACTGAAATAAATCCCATCCGAACTGACCAAACATTCATGAAACTGGTTTTGGTGGAGAATATGGAAAAACAGTTATAAGTCAAATAATTCTAGATTTTATTCTCACCAGTAAGAAAGAATAGCTGAAAAATGTGAGAATGAAACACAACTTGCCTTTTAGTAACCATATAGTGTAGTGACAATTTCTATGATTTTATGCTGAAAGGGAATGAGGAAGTAACATGAACTTCAAAACCAGCTTGCTGCACAGTCACAGTTGTGAAACTCACGTGATCAACGTTGAAAAAGGGAAAGCTGAGTTAGTCACTGTGGTAATAACAGCCCAAGTCTTAAAAATCTATAAATGTTAGGTAAAATCTGGAGGACATTCAGAAGGGCAAGATGTAAAATAGGCTGTATGTTCAAGAATTAGAAAAGGCATCAGGAAAATGTTTGATAAAAGTAGAAAACCAAGCAATAAAATAATTTCCCAAGGAACTGGAAGAAAAGATTTTTTAAAAGTGAGACCATGAGAGTTCAAACCTTTAGGGAATTTTTTGTTATTTTGTCTTTAAAAAGAGCTGTATCCACAATTATCCAATTAGGGAAGTTATGAAGAAACAGAAAAGTCTTTAAAGTGGACTTAGGCAAAATCAAATTAGAACTTAGACAAGTTAGGTGTTGTAAACAGATAATGTTAATTCTCGTATACTTAAGGAACTATTCAATGCAGACCATTCATAATTTTATTCAAGACCTGAAGGAATATTTGGGAGTATAGAACAGGTTGCTTAGTTTTCAGGGAAAACTTGTGGGAGAAACAATCAATCTATTTGCAGATACTTAAAAAACAACAGAAGGAGGAGTAACAATCCTGATGACTTTTTCAAGAATATATTGTGAAATGTAATTTTCCTCCTGAAAGAACATTAGTCATAGAGAAGAAGTCATAAATGCCATTTTACTGCAAACTTGGAGCCCCTATAATCTACCTATCAACATCTTCATAGAGTAGCAGGTCATAAGAACTAGAGAAAAGCAGAGGAAAGCAAAGGTGTTGTCATGGCAAGATCTTATGGAAAGATCCATGGCAAAACAGCTGTTTAAACAAGTTGAGATATTGCTGACAACATTGGGAATTCTGGGATTTGAGAGTGAGGGTTTAAGTCTATATGGGATCATCTGGGTGCACAGTGCTCTGCCTTTTCCAGATAAACTCCGTTTCACCCCTCAAAATGCATGCAGACATATGTTCAGTACTCACTGTCATCATGATGAGCCAAAAACATTTCACAAGACTGAGACATCCGTGCAATTTCCCTGTACAAAAAGAGAGATTTAAAGATACAGAAGGCAACTGGGAACCCCGTGAAGAGAAGCTGGGTGCAAACACTGTTTTATGCTCTTGAAAGACTATCTTTTATGTATTTAAGGAAATGGCTCTTTGAAAAGAGCAAAGTATCTTTTCCCATGAGGCTGTGGAGTTTAGAACTCCTGTCAGAAAAACCCTAGCATCCTCCTTGACAGTGAAAATTCATTTTAATGTAGTATGAATTGTGCCCATGTTAACGCTTCCATCTGGAAATAGTCAATTTTGGGGAAGAGAGCTGGTAGAAAACTGTTTCTCAATGTTGTTGGTAAATATATCTAATCTGATGGCTGGAAGTGGAACTTAGACATATTCAGCCTCAAAATATGAGGTATTTATTTTATAATCAGGGCAGGTGGTTGCATTGCCAGAGAAACTCATAGACTTGTGACTTTGGAACTTAAAATAGATTACTTTCAAAAATACAAGCTTAATGGAGATCCTAAGGTAAAAAAAATGCCACCAGCATATACTGGAATGCTGCATATACTGCTGCATAATTTCATCTCATTAATCTAGGAATTTGTCTTCCAGCTGGATTTCTCTCTCCCCACCACAACTCCTCACCCACATCTTTCTGTAATCTATGACATACAGTGGAATTGTCTTCATGCAAAAACTGTTTCCTAGCTAACTCTCACATTTCAAGCACATGATCAGAAGATAATAAATTAAACCAACAATTCTCTTGAATAAGGTATATCTTTTTTCCCAAGAGTGTTAGCTATCAGACTTGTCAGTTCTGTGTCATACACAGAGCTGTAAATTAGCCTAGACTAGAGGCTGTATATTTCTGTTGTGATGAAATCATCAGTTGCCTCTAAAATATTCATTTTACTATTGCCTCAGTGAGTAGAAGTGGTTTCATGCCAGACTGCTTGCTCTTCAGTTCCTTATAGTTTAAGGAGGAGTAAACATTCAGTTCAAACATTCTGACTTGGCAAATTTTGATGTAACATTGTCAAGCAGAATTACATCACATACCCTGAAGATTTGTAATGAGCTTTGCACCCCTCAGCGTTGCTGCACTTCCAGGCTAACAGTGAAAAAGTGAAAGCCAAGCTGCTCCTGCTAGACAAAATGGCTAAAATCCCTGAGCTTTATTCATACAGACCTTTGCCCCAGGCTGGACTTTTGCCTTTTGCTCAAGCTAACTAGTCTCCAGGAATCATTCTGCTCTACTGCCCAGTCCGTTTTGGGTTTCTGAGTGATTAAAAAAATTATCGTATGACACAAGCTGCAAAGTAATAGAAATTAGCCATCCATTAAATGGGTTATTGAAGGGATATCTGCAATAGTTTGTTGGAGGAGTTTTCTGAGATCTTTTTGAAAAAACAAGATAGATACGCCCTGAATCTGAATAAGCAAGCCATCAGAACAGTAACAAAAGGAAAATCACTTTGAGAATACAGGAGCTATTTCCTTCCATTCATTATAAAAAACTTTATTATTTGAGAGTATGGAGCTTTGTCTATTCAAAGTGTCTGTGTCATAATCTTCATCTGTGGAACCACAAATAAATTATTAATGTTGTGATTCAGGGAGTTTTAGTGTGAAATGTGAGCACTGAACATTTACTTACATCACACTAGTAAGATAGTCTACCATTCAGCCACTGACACAGTGCCTCATGGTCACTGGGTTGAGTTCAGTATGGATTTGCCGTGGCACAAGCCAGTGGCCATCCCACCTCTCACAGGCCACAGTGCCACACTCTGGATATGAAAATATCAAAACACCTATCATGCAGAGCTCAAGGCAAAGATTTCAATTTTTGAATTAATCTCTAACTCATTGCTCAGGGTCACTTCTGTCTCTAAGCAGGCTCTGAAATTGTTTTGCCTTCTTATTTCAGTTCCCGAGTACCTATTTCTTGTTGGCTTCAGCTGAAATTAAGTTCTTATCATCCTTGAGGTATAAGGAACTTGTTAAAATGGAAACCTTTACCTCATTTCAGACGCAAGAGAGTTTCAATCATTATTTCTGCTTATACTATCCTTTGAAATTCAAATGTGAAGCAAAAACCCTGCAGTATTATGAGTAAAACTGAACAACGCTGGCTTAGTTATATCCATTCACTTATGCTTGCAAATATGAGAGTTAATTTAGGAAACAGTTACTGCATAAGGAAAAATACCTTTTAAATGCATATGGACACCAAGGTATATGGAATAAATGCTACTAAAAGGGGCATGTCTAAATGACTCAGGATGAGAGCAGGAGACAGGAAAATACAAATGCTTCAAACAGAGAGAAAGAGGGATATTTCAGAAAGGCAGGAACGTGAATGGATGTAATAGTTGTGTGTAAAGTAAAAGCTGTAGGAGGGAGGAGGGACAGTTTGGTATTTTACCAGTTCAGAGTTGAAAGGCAGCAGGAACTGCAAAGGAGAAGGAATGTGTGAATGCTTGAAAAGATGATACTGTAGTGAGATCCATGAAATTAGGTGGTGGCAGGAATATAAGGGGTTTTGAGTGACCACACAGAAGGAGAAAAAATAAAAAAGTAGCAACTAGATTTGAATTTAAGAGCTAATTATGAGCTCCTCATTTTAACAATAATGAATACTTTTACTAAGAATTATATTTGATGAATGTTTCATGTATAAAATGCATGAAAAATATTATTTCTATTTTTAAATCAGCTGATAGATACTGTGCTATTAGCTGTTATAGTACTCCTATAGGTATTTTTCACAGGTAATACCAGTTGGCTTAATATGCAAAAAGTATTTGTTCCTTTCTCTTGACTTTACCATTTGCTAATATGACAAAATGCCATTGATTACCTTGTAGTTGCGGAATCACCTCTAGTTCAGATTGGTACGTGAGCAAGCTGGTAGCTATTTAGTGGTCTGAGTAAAATGATTTTCATGTCCATTAAGGCTCCAGTAAGTCCATGTGTCCTTTTGATGATCTGTCATTTACTTCTTAAACTGGTTTTATTCCTTTACTCTTAAACTAGTTTTGAGGGATTCTAATAGAATTGAGGGGAAGTGGCTCTTAAGATGTCATTCAGTGAAATTATTTCAGTCTCAAAGTTTGCAAATCTGGCATCATTCATAACAGCTACAGTCACATGGGAAGCAGATCTTGTATCAGAATTTCTGTACAGTTTGGATTAAAACATAAGTCTTTGCCTATGGTTCTAGGCTTAACAGGTGCCATTTGGAATGATTCATGTGGTGTGGTGAGTCATAAATCTTGTTGGTTCCTACTGTAAAAGGCAGTGTGTGCAAGACACCTCTTCAAGAGCATAATATTATTTTTTTTCTGCTCCAAATATGCTTTGATACCTCTTTCTTTTGGCTTAGCTACCTCCCTTAAGTTCCTGGCAGAAAAAGGCATGGTACAGCTCATACCCTCACAGAGTTTTTTGTTTTCCAGAGACAGAAGAATTTGTCTCTAGAATTTCCAGCTCTGCAGAGCATAAAGACCTTCTTACCAGAGGCAAAAAATGTTACTCTAAGGTAGTCAGACAAGAAAAATTGAAAAGGTCACTGTAATTGCTGGCCCATAAAAACAGAGGGGGGTGCTGGGCATGGAGAAGAGCAGATGGGACATGATCCTGTGTTTTCAGCAGAGTTCAGGATGAGGAAACCACTGTGCTTCTCTGTGCAGTTAGAAGTAGCAAGTAGAAAGTGTAGGCTCAGAAAAGATCAGAATTGAGAAAAGTGAGAGGAAAACAATAAATCTAGCCTGAGAATACAGCAGAAGCTAAGCTGGAGATTGAAGACCCCCCCCCCCCCCCCCCCCCCCCCCCCTCCCTCCTTTTTTC
>VXBU01016440.1:103872-251888 GCA_013400315.1 Bombycilla garrulus | reverse complement strand
CCCCCATGCATTTCTTCTTTCTTTATTTCTATTTGTAAACCTCTTCTTCAGTAGGAAGGCAAAGTCTGTCCCATATGAACATTTCCCCTGCTGGGTGCCACCCCCACAGCCATGTCCCAGAATGTCCCTGGTGCTGAGCCTGCTTGACTTCCACTGCTCTTCCAGCAGCACCCAGCAGAGCCTTGGCCTCAGGCTGGACATGTGGCCTTTGCCTTGCAAAAAGCTGCTGAAAGGCTGTACTTTGGCAACATGTCCTGGTTTCTTAGAACCGCGCTTTTTGGTGGACTGTGTCAGTTGTCAAGGGGTGTGGGGGCTGTTGTGTAGAATGGTTATTCCACCTGCTGGTGGGGAAGGTTTTCCTCAGACATGTTCATGGCAGATCATCCCTAATGGGTTTTTTCCCAATGTTCCTTGTTCTACATTCCCAGTGACTAAAATGACTGCTGGAGAACATGGCCCAGCTTTTCTTTTATCTCTTGATAATGTGCTTGAGAATACTTAAGTTGATGTGCAGAATTAAGGCAGATAAATAGGGTTCTTTGTATCTTCTCTTACGGCAAACAATGGGAATTCTGGCTGTAAACAGCGGTCATTATTCAGACTTCTGTTTGCTTTTTCAGGCACCAAAAGCTCTTATTTTATGATTTCAACAAATGGAAGAATTTAGACAAAACTTGAAAACTCTGCTCTATTGTTTGTTCCATGGAAAAATAATGTCTTTCTTTCATCTTTTGATTTCATGTATAAAAGTATTTGCTACGTCAGTGACAGCTTAAAGAAAAAATGAAAATAAACCCTTTATGTTTCCTCCCCAGGGAAAGGATATGTTTTTCCTTTCTTTTCCAATCCAACAAGGTGTTCCAAATATTCATTTAACCACAGTACAAACACAAAATAAGGTGGCCTAAAGAAAGAAATGGCTAAATAAACCAGATTATTCTGCTACCTACAGTTTGAATGACCTACATACAAATCATGTTCACTTTCTAGAAGCCATCCAGACTGCAACAAGTCTGTTCAGAATACAATCAAATTTCTACTAATATGGGCCACTCAAATATTTTTGAGGGAATATAACTATTCCAATTTTAGAAAAGTTCAATCTATGGCAACAGTAAATCTGATCTTTCATTTCAATTATGATTCAGTATTAAATGAAATAGATGATGCTTTATTTTGAGTCAAGGAATGCAAAGGCCCAGTAATTACTGTGAGCTATTGTTGCATCTTTTTCTCCATCTCAATTTAGTTTTGACCATAGTTTTCAGCTCTGATTTTCTACTGCAGCACTCCTCTTTGTTTGTAAGCTTTCGAACTGCGTTTTGCCAGTTCGAAACATGCAGAAGAGACAGACTTCAGTATAAGCTGCAGGCTCTTCTTATTTCCATTATGTCAAATTCATTTTGAAGTTAGGCATCAGAAATTGTGCAGACAAGTTCATTCTGGGCCAGGACATCAGGGCTGTGCAGTCAAGCTCAGAACAGCTACTTTGCTTATTGTATAATTTATTGTATAATACGTTCTAAAGAAAGCAAGATCATTTATTATGGAGGAAAAAAAATAAAAGAACCAAAACACCTTTGATATTTATTCAACTTTCCTGCACCCATTTGCACCTTTTTAAGATTTCTTTTTAATTTTCTTTTACTGATTATTCTTCACATAAATTATGTTAAATTAATTAAAATCAGTAATTTTAATCAGATTTAACAATTTGCAGTGAAATCACATCAGGGAAAAATGTCACTGCACACAATGATTATGAGACATTAAATTAAGATATTGTTTTGAACGAAGAGGCAAGACAGATTATTATTTATTTTATTCCCTCCAAATTCTTCTTCATTTTGCTCTAATGGTAAAAATTTGATTAATGTATATAAACTAATGGAGCCTTTCACCAAGATTTAATGTTGCTACGTGAATATGCTGGTTTTCAACAAGAAGGTTTGGGAGTTGATTACATTTTCTTTTAAGTAGGGGGAAATGATACCCAGAAATCAAGTTACCATCTACTCTTCTTGCTCTTTACAAAGTCAGACTAGATTGTAAGTAATTTCTAAATTTATAACCTATTATCCTACACTGAGATTCTGTCACTGTTGGTGAATAAAATAACGTGCAAACAGAAGTCTCCCTCCCTATTTCACAATGGTTATTTGATTTTTATTTTTTTTTAGCTGTGTGTCTTCAAGAGTGAGATTGCTATTTTGGCATCCTAATGTAGTCAGGTCATTTACCTGTTCGACACTGCTTAATCTGGTTTGTCTAGCTTGATTAGGATCTAGATAAAAATTGCAGAAGATAGAATGTATGTGTTATTTTCTTGCTGATATTTTTTTTCCTTGCTCTTTTGATTTCAGCCACTCAGGCACCTTAAGTCTTCCTCAAGTATCTATCCCTAGCTATATCCTAACAGAAAAGTGAAATTACTATTAGAGAAATTCATTTACTGCAATGTGTTCTGATCTTATCTAAGGCAATCATATGTTCTAGAACAAGGGTGCAAAGGCACAAAGTAGTCAGCTGCCATTTCAGTGGCTTCTCATTTTTCTGTGGAGAAGTGAAAAATGTTTGTATAACTTCAGTGAAATTCCTGTCTTAAATTGACAGTCTTTATGTGTTATTAGGATTGTACTTATTAGCTCACGTAGACACAGAGGAGGAGGAGAATAAGAATGTGATTTCCTCATTCTTTCATATATTCTCTCCTTTTATCTATAGAGAGCTTTTTGGGATTTATTAATGATGTTTAATATATTAAACATCATTAATGCTACTACTACTACTACAATGTTTTCCTATATTGCTTAAGAAAGGCTTGTGTCCTCTCATAGTCTTTGAGCTTAACCCTGAACAAAGTTGTTTTTTTTTCTTGGGACCTTCTCATGCTGACCAGGTGACATAATCCATATCCCTCTCCCCAGCTCAGGAAATCAGTAATTCAGGACTGTTCCTTTAAGCTTTTTTTCAGATCATTCAGTGCTTTTGTGGGACTCTCTCAAGGACTCCAGTTATGAAAGGGAAAAGTACACAGATAAAAACTAAACTCTCCCTTAAAGGAAAGGTCACTGGCTTCAAAGTTGTCTTCTTCAGACAAAAATCAAAACTGATGTTTCCTTTATATCATGATATAAGCACTGTTCTTAAATTTAGGAATTCTGCTCACACTTCACAAAACTGTGACTATAATGCTCAGTTATTGAGTAACTGTAGTGCTGGTACATCTGTGCTCAATGCAATATCAAGTGTCACAACACCATCACTGAGAAAAAGTAGGGAACAGCACCTCTTTTTCTACAGTAGGACTCAAATTAGAGTTCCTTACAGGAAGCTGGTATTCTCAACAGGGATTTCAAAGTCCTAGTTGATGTCATCTTCCTCTTTAGATATTTTCACTGGTGTAGATTAAAATATGGTAGATTTTTATGGCACTGAAGGTTCTGCTTCTCTCCTTTTGTTCTTTTAGAATGCATTTAATTCTTTTTCTCTAAGGTCTTGTATTCCTAGGCTGAATTTCAGTGATTGTTTCCCAGAGGTTTCAGTGCATAATTTTAATGAAAGCTTTTGAACTTTTGGCTCTTTTTTTTGAAAGCTTCTACTAGCCATTTTACAATACTTCTGTGTTAAATTAAGAAGTTTATTATGTTATATTTGCCCCAGGCTCATAATTTCTGTGTAGAGTCAACAGTTTTACAGCATCATGCAGCCTTCTGGATCAAAGCTGTGGTATCTCCTGGGCTTTGTATAATTGCTATCACAAATTAGTTTTTTTAAGAGTAATAGTCTAAATGTTGTGTGCATACTACTAAGGACTAGATTTTGTCATGAAAATGAGGAATTTTTTTATGATGGCAGTGGTGAGATACTGGCACAGGTTACCCAGAGAGGTGGTGGGTGCTCCATCCCTGGAAACGTTCAAGGTCAGGATGGACAGGACTCTGAGCCACATGGTCTAGTTGAAGATGTCCCTGTTCATTGCAGAGGCGTTTTAAGTTCCCTTCCAACCCAAACTATTCTATGACTCTGTGATTCTGTGGTAAATAACTGCGTTCTCAAAAAATCAATTCTTTAAAACTTGATGAAGAACATAAAGTTAAGATGGGCCAGTTTCTAAACATTACTGGCTCAAATAAGTGTATTCATAACAGACTCAGTAGCTATTACTTTAAAAGTTCTATGGAATTAAATTTATTTTTTAATCCTTAAAAAGTTGTTAAAATTTTTAAAAAGTCCTTCTTTTCAATATGTGCTTAGTCATCTTGCAGTAGTACTTGGTAAACATAAACACAAATATTTTCTATAGCCGAGAATTTGGATATAGTTTTTTGGCATGTTTGCTTCATATGTCATGGTTTTATTTCCTCTCCCTGCCCTTTATTTCCTTTATTTTTCTTTTCTTCAATAATCAGAATAGGATTTCTGTCCTGCTGTGTCCTGTGCTGTGTTACTTGTCAAAAGTTTCCCGTTCTTCACTAAAATATTATAAAATGGAAACCTGTGGAAGTGAGAGGAAAGACAGATAAATACATAAATAAACAAATGCATACATACAAATGTAAATACATAAATACATAAATAAAAGAAATCTCACATACTTCAGTACAGCCAGACAGTAATCTCCCTCTGGAAAGCAGGATTCAAATTACTGGAGCAGTTAATAAATCTGTATGTGAATTCTGTCTCTTCCTTGGGCTACTGCTGACAAAACATATATCACAAATACAAATCCAAAGAATTCTGAAATTGCCCCTGAGTTTTAGGGGTGGATTTCCTACTTTGTTCTACTCTGTTCCTCTTCCAGAACTGATTAAGAAAGATAAACCATACGGAAAGATGTGTGGAGGTTGAACAGCCAGTTGAGGAAGCTGGGCCTGATAGCAACTCTGTCGCTGTTATGTGCAAGATACGGGATATTTCCAGGCAATAGTTGGAGGGGTTGCATGAACAGAAAAGATTAGATGGGCTTTTTGCTCTAAAAGTTCTGCAGCCAGCAGCTTTTGTTAGACACACTGTATGTATCTCTGAGTTTCCTGATGCTGCTGACTGGGCCTGCAGAGTTTGACTGAAGGAGCAGCTTCTTTGCTTGCACTGTTATTCAGCAACCTTCAAGCATCAGAGAAGATATCTCTTTTGAAATTAACATATTAAGTGATATTGTTTGATGAAGAGATAACCAGAAATGTAAACTCAGTAGAGCAGGAAACACCCAAAAATAGTAGTCAGAGAATCTGCATGGATAAGCACAGTCAAACCATAGGGTGAGTGGTGCTGGTGCATGCCCTTTTGGCCAGTCATAGGAAGTTTCCTCTCAGCCTTTTTGATTTTGTACTTGACTTCTGCATCTGGGCACCCATCTGACCTTTGCATCTGTCAGATATTTGCGATAGAGCTCCACTTGTGTCTCCCTGTCTGATGTCAAGGCACTCATAGCTGTTGTTGTGCTTGTTCCCTGTGCAGGTGAACGGCATTGATCTGCGAGGCGCCACCCATGAGCAGGCTGCGGCTGCGCTCAAAGGAGCGGGGCAGACGGTAACCATCATAGCACAGTACCAGCCGGAGGGTAAGTGAAACAACCACCTGCAGGGCAGATGGCAACAGAGAACTGCTCTGGAGCCGCTCATTTACAGAGTGAGGCTGCTGTAGATAGCGAGTTTCCCGGCTATCATCAGCAGTCATCTGGAATGAAAATTAGAGTGACAATTCTGTCCCAAGGAAATGGCTGTATTTTTGTCACAGACATGGCTTTTAGAAGCGTTTTATGCAACTGTAAGAGCGCTCTTTAAGTGTGCATATAATAACACAGTAATCAACAATTAGTTAATCATTTTCTTCTCATTAGTGCTCATTTTATGTTCTTTTCTAGTCTCTTCCTGGAAACAGTAGTGCGAAAGGTAGGTTAAGAGAGAACGTAAATGGCAGGAAGACCTGACATTGCTTCAAACAGTCGGGTTAGAATTAGACATGGATAAATGCTTCCTGCAGAATGTACAGAGCTTCCCATTACTACTTTTGGATGACAGCGTCCTTGTACCTTCAGGGCAATTAGGCCTGGATAACTACTGATTACAGAAAATGACAGCTTTCTAAATAAAAGCATCAGCAGGAAATTCAGCAAAATGTAAGACATTTAAGGTGGGATGCATCTCATTCAAATTCTGCTGTCTAATATTTAGCTTTCTAGAGGTTCAGCTAGTTTCAGTAGTAGGAAGAAGTAGGCACTGATTGATTTTGAGTCCAGAATTAAAGAGTAGAACTCCTTGTTGTCCACGAGCAGTGACCCAAATGACTATCCAAGGTTATCAAAGAATTTGTGAGAAGAGAATTACCTTCTGATTGGAACTCAAGGTGGTTTTCTTCTTCAGTAGCAGTTACTTTAAAATCTTTGCCATATTCATTCAACATGTACAAGTGTCTGTGAAGACTTGCTGGCACCATGTTATCATTTTTCAGGAAGCAGTTCTAGCTTAATTCACAAGTTGATTCTGCCTGGTTGTGCCCAGCCTAGGAGATATGTAGGTCTCATAGGTGAAACAATAGCTCTAATAATATACTCAGTGAGTCAGGATTTTTTAGGGAAGATGAGTTAGTACTTCCAGAATTTATCCAATATGATACTTTCTTTCATTTCTTTGGATCCTGATGATAGCACTCAAGAGGAAAAACAGCTTCTATTTTAGTAAAATGTACACTTGTGCTCCAGATCTGGAATCAAGCATCATTTATTAGCTTATCTGTACTTGAATCACTAAACAGAATAAATTAGGCCTTAGTAAGAAATGGGCAGATGAGAGCAAATGAAATTGAAAGTATCTATCTTTAGTTAAATAAGTGGAACATATTAATATAAAAATGCATGATTATTAATCAGCATTATTTCAAACAAGTATTGAAAACCAATTCCATTGCAGATAGAGATCCACACTAGGTTCTGAATGAAACCATGTTCCTATTAGTTCCAGCAATCTTGTTTGCTGTCTGGTGATTTTACACTGCAGTTATCATCATGGTGTCTGGGTACTTGCAGCAATCACTGGCGTGCCACAGTTGGTCTGTGCCATTGTTAATACACAAAAAAATACATTGCTTGACAGCTTTTTCCTATTAGTATTGAACTTTTAGTTGACATATTTGTACCCTACATTTTAGCTGCTTGGTCCTGTGTCAAATTCCGTTTTGGTAAACATAAAATTCAAATGATGCTGATGAAATCCAAGAGGTGTTATACCAGATATTTATTCCATTTTTCCTGTCATTGCTCCATTCACCAAAAACCCTGTTGAGGGCAGACTAGTCCCAACTGCATCACTTCTTGTCAGTGAAGCAAAGTCAGTTTTCTATTTCAGCCAAATGGCTCAAAACACACCACAGAGAATGGTGAAGAACTTGAAGAAGCTTGTGAAGAACAGAGCCCAAAAGTTAGTCTTTTTATAGTAAATAATTTGATCTTTAAAGATATTGAGGGTACTCTGTAGTTGTCCAGCATGTGTTATATTACAGCTGAAATGTTTAATTTTAATCTGAGATTCTGGTTAATGCAAACTGCATAAATCAGATGTAAAATGAAAAATTTGTTTTCTGAGAAATCTCTAACAGCAAAGGTGAAAACAAAAAGTTTAGTAGCCTTCACAGAGAATTATTTAAAAATTCATAGATTACACAGAGAGATAAATACTCTGTATGAGACTAAATACTTACTTTATTCTAAAGTTATTGCACAAGTCTTTTTGTCCTTTATTTGAAATTTATACCTGTTTTCTTTTTTACTACATCTTATCTTGTTGCATATATTGGAGCATAGTCATAAAATAGTCTTAAAACTGTACAACAGTGCTTCCCTCAGGGGCTTCTCACTTTTAAATGCTTCCAAATCTAGTAAAGTACATAAGCTAAGTTGGCTGTTAGCTTGCTTTGTCCAATTTCACTCTGGAAGTTCTGAGTTGTTACTACAACTTCAGGTTTTTCTGGGGAGATGCAACAATAGCCACTACAAATGTTAACATTTTTTTAATCTCTTCCAGATTATTAAGTCATTAGATGTCGTTGCAAAAAAAACAAAAAACAAAAAAAAAAAAAAAAACCAAAAAAAAAAACCAACTAAACAACAGAGAAACATTCAATGAACCCTTTAGCTATTGGTATTTCAGGTATTGAGTGACGATGATATAAGTACCAGTCAATACTGTAAGCTATCTGATGATTAGCAGTTAAAATTGTGAAAAAGCTTACTTTTATGCAGTAACGGAAAGCTTCCAGTATGCTTATCTTTGTATTTTCAAAAAAAAAAAAAAATTGCTATGTTGTGGGAAGAAAATTAGGTGAATACTATAGAAACAGCTTTCAAAGTTTAAATCTCCCTTTCCTTGTTTCAAACAGAATCCCATTTGAAGCCTCATATGAACTTCCTTCACATTATGTGTGGAGACCTGGCAACAAATCTCATAAGAATGGTAACTCCTACAGAAAAAAAAAACAACAAAAAAACCAAAAAAAAACCCCAACCAAACAAACAAAAAAATCCATAAAACAAAACAGAACAATAAAACCCCCCACACCTAGTGCTTGCCATCAATTTGAATTGCTTTTCCCATCAATATTGAGGTGCTTTTATTTGTCATCCTGTTTGGAATGCACAAATGCAGAGATCATTTCAGACAAAACAGAATAGCATTGCAACATTGTTTTGAATGCTGTCAGATCTGTGGTTGGTGATGGTGCTTAGCTGAACCACATTGCTCCTCCCTCAGATGAAAGTTGTCTTGGTAATAATGCTGTAAAAGAACAGGATACCATGAATAAAGGGAGAATAGAGAGACAAACAGTGATTTCATGCAAAGTTGTTGAATGGAAATAAAAGGGATAGTATAAATGGAGAACCAGTTCTTCTGTTCTTCCGCTCTTCAGTCCTTTTTTCCTTGCTTACACTCTTCACCTTTATTTCCCTGTTCTCTCTGAGGAACAGATGAGGCTAAACATTCTGAAAATCCAAACAGAAATGTAAATTCTGTGAGCAAAATTATGGATAGATTATTAAAAGCAAGAGGAAAAAGAAATCACAGATGTTAGAAAAATCAGAGCTCAGCAGTAGAAGTACATATTTAGGAACAGCAGCCATAACTCTGGGATTTTTGATTGACTCCTTACTTTTATTAAAAAGAAGTGAAAACAACCTGTGTGCTGTGTTTTATGTACACATGTATTGTGTAAGTGGAGGACGATTAATGTTAACGATAATGATCTCTTAATAATCATTGTGGATGTAGTTCATATGGAGGTTTGTTGATGTATTTAGTCCACACTAACTAGTCCGCACAGGGTTCAGAAAGATAAACTTTCATATTCTTGTGAAACTCGCATCTTCTGCACGTGGCTGATATGAAATGAAAGATAACTTAAGGACTGAAAGCTACTTTGAACAAAATTAGAAGACGAACCAATCACTTATATTTAGCTTTGCACTCCAATTTTTAATAATTAGAAGCATTTTAACTTTCCTCACAGCTTAACAACTCTCAGATCTCTTTTAAAATATTGCACAGATATGAAGTAAATGCAAAATGAAAACCTGAGCTTGCAGAATAATCTTAGGCTGGAACAGTGTGTCCCTATTAAACAATTAAGTAGAAATTAAAATGGAATATATATCACACAGGGAAACACATTTTACACTTTCAGGTTTTTCTTCAGAACATATATTGCTGTTTAATGGCAAAAGCTGGAAGTACCGCCCAGTATGGAAGGAGTTAAGGGGAAAAAAAAAATTGGTTAAGCTAATATATATTTTTAAAGAAAAGGAAGCTGTGGTTGAAACAGTGACAGTCCTGAAAGACACAGCTTGGAACAGACAGACAGAGTCTCCTAATAAAGCTGCTTTATTGCACATTTTAGTCTCAAAAACTCATGTTCCTTTCCCCCACAGCAGTGTGAAAAGGTTAAATGTAGCCTTAAGATTTTTGCAAAATATTCTGTGTCAGTGGTCTGCAAGCTGAGCTGTGCTGCATTGCAGTACCTCTGCAGCTATTGCCTCACAACAGTCCCTGGAAAAGTGTTAAACCAATTGGAAGTTTCATGTGCTTTCAATCTTTCAAGAGAGCCAATTAACCAGCTCCCTTAACAGCTTGCATACAGGGAAAACATTCATTGATTACAATTTGATTAGAGCAGCTGACACTGAAGAGGTTAATAAGTTATTGCAGTGAAAGATTTTGTGCTTTATCTCTTTCTGAGTGAGCTGCTGCTCAGTGCCTGTTGTGAGGCAAGTAGTTGAGCTTTAGATATAGAAAGAGTGTGAGAGGGAGAGACACTGAGAGGGAGTGTCTGTCTTTGCAGGCAATAGCTAAGGGAATTTTTAAAGAATTGCACCTAAGCAACTCCTGGAAGTTCTGATACTAAATTTACTTTATCATTCTTTTGCTCCTAGTTCTGGGAGGCTCCATAGTACATTAGAATAGACTTAACTTTTATAAGCAGCCCCAGATTTTATGAAAAAATACCCCTTGTCTTACATATTTGCCTGAGCTGGAGATGCTGGATTGGCTTTTTTGAAAATATGATGAAAAATCCAAGAGTCACTTCTGAAGGTCTCCGAAGTAATAGATATTTTTTAGTACTTAGCCCTTTTTTTATTGCCTGTTCCTGCCTCAGAATACAAACACTTGTTTTCTCTTTTGGTATAACAATCACATAGATTCCTGATTCAGACATTTAACCTTCCCAGCTGCTGTGGGAATTAGGTAGATAAAAAATACGCAAGAAAAAGAAAATAATTGTATTTATTCATCTTTGTCTAGGTTACTTCTATACTTTAAAATGTGACTAGCCATATTAAAGCTCACTTTACCCAGCTGTTAAAAAGCAATGTGGCTACATTACTTGGATAAAGTTGCATTACAGCAGTTGGCTTTCATCTGGAAGCCACTGTATCCAATTGCCAAAGAATGCAAGATATTAGAATTACATTTCATGCATGTGCATTAAAGAACAGAACATGATCTTGGAACGGCCAAGCTGGATCTGACCAAAGCCCATTTGCTGAGGATCCGGTTTCCAACAGTGGCCAGCAGCTCAGAGAGGAGAAAGACCAGGACAAGCATAGTGATACTTAGCCTGAGTACTATCCTACTCACCAGCGGGGGTGAAAAATCCTCTCCTTGTCCTCAGGCAGAAAACACCACCACTATTAAGATGAATAAAAGCAAAAAAAAAAAAAAAATAAAAAAAGAAGAGGTATGTTTCATAGATTGTCCTGCTGAAGTTCATTGAGTGAATTTTGTTGAGAAGCTTGGTCCACTTTTTTTAAGTTAGGAAAATTGAAAAAGAATGAGAAATACAAATGACAAAACTCAACATTATGATGGTGTATTTTTCCCCTTGTATTTAAGCCTTTTTTCTTTTACTTGAAAACACAAGAGAAGAAGCACTGATCCAAAACTAGAGAAATTTTTATTTCAAATCCCAATTTATTGATAATAGTTCATAGTGCACGAGAGTTCTCCTACACAAGAGACTCTTTCAAGTAGCAATATTAAAGGCTTCTTTTTTTACAGTGGCATCTCCAACTCTAATATTTTCTTACTTACCATAGAGTTGGCGTTTTTTACTATGTTGAAGAATAGTAAATAGTTTTCTCTAGCTGATTAAATGGCAGGCCTGTGCCTCCCTTACTTGTCTGTGAAGTGCCCGTTGAAGACAGGTTAGCCATGTCATAGAATCATTTCAGTTGGAAGGGACCTTTAAAGGACAGCTAGTTCCAAACCTCCACCCAGGATCAGGGACATCTTCAACTCAATCAGTTGTTCAGACCCCCATCCAGTCTGGCTTTGAATATTTTCAGGGATGACATGACAGATGATGCTGTCAAAACTAGTTCTCCCTTCTAGTAGTTTTAACATGTTTTGCTCCAAAAGTGCCAGAGTTCACTAAGCAAGAAATTGCCTCTTTGTTGCAGAGATTTCTGTGTTAGTGAAGATGTTTATCAGGGTTATGTGGCTGCAAAACACAACTTCACATAGTGCACCAAATGGTATTTGTTGTGTTCAAAACTTACCCTTGAGTGCTCCATGCTATGTCAGCAGTTAATGTACAGGGTTAAATGTTGAGATTGGTATTTTCTGCCTTTCTTTTGGTCTAATAAATACAATATTTTTACTCTTTGAACAAATGCACAAGGGCCAATACAGTACCCTCTTGTCTGACCATGCAAGACCTTTGCCTTAGATTTCACTTTTATGCCTCTATTTGCTGCATATTATTTAGAATATACTTTTATTTTAGATTGTTGGAGAAAAGCCTTTAAGTTTATCATTTCGTTGCAAGTTTCACAATATCTTCACTTCAAGTGAAAACCCCTAAAGCACATTTAAATGGAACGGGTGGTTAAAAAAAATCTTGATTATCTTTCAAATTATTTTCTCATCTCACAGCATTTCCTTTCTGTTTACCTGAGCTGTCCTCACCACAGCCTCCATTCTTCTGCAAATTAGCTCTAGTGCGTGAGTGACTCTTGTCTGTGTTCATGGACATTGCCCCAGCACTGACAGATATTTCTGGGGCTCATCAGATGCCACAACTGGAGCACCAGGGATTACAAATGTTCTTGTGAAGTCAAGCCTTAGTAGGCTTCCTGTAAGACACAAAAGGTTATATTTTAATTCCTCTGTTAAGTTTAAAGATCACATTCCTAGTAGAGTTCTATAGTGAAACCTGTACAACACTGAATATTTTATAAAAACAAGATAAGTTTTTTCCTTTTTTTTTCCTTGTCTAAAATAGTCAGCACTCACTATGCATCTATGCATGAAAGAAGTTATGGATATATTTTCTTAATGTTTTTCTGTGGATTTGCTTGTGTTTAATGTAGTCATCCTTGTCTGCTAGAGTGTATTTGTTGTTTCCTTACAGACTCCTGAGTTTTCTCAATTCCCATTTTCATGAATGTTTCATTTTAAGTACTTATTTTTTCATTCAGCCATATTTAACTCTTGTTTCTAGCAACAAGCTTTAAATCTCCTTGAATAGTACATTCTTCATTGAAGAATATACAGTTGTCAATGTTGTGCAGGGAAAGTATGATTTCCTTTTAAAACTCATCATTTCTTCTTTAAATTTTACATGTGAAAACATGAAGTTATGTGGTTGGGAGGTTTTTTTGTAGTCCTTTCAGATTCATTAGTAGAGCAGATCTTGCTTAGTTTTTTGTTGTTCGTACACAGCCTTCTGTACTTAGTCATATTTATGTACACATGGAAAAAGTGTATCTGCTAATTCCGCATGCTGGAGATTATTAATTACTTTCCTCTTACAATTTATTAATTTAAGTTCAATATTTTCCACTTTTTGCTATTTTGTTAAGGTAGTCATTAATATAAGTCTGGTTGGGAATGCCAGTAAAGAGGTGATTTTCTTTTTGCAATGGGACCAACATTTGCAGCTGTTTATTTAACTGGTAAATATGGACTACAGATTGTTCCAAGTTTTCTTCCTTGTCTGGGAGTTCACTAAAACTCTGGTTTTGTCCTTACCTGACAGCTTTTTCAGAAAACAAGACCTTCTTTCAGCGGAAAAGACATGTATGGATATGTCCTGGCCTTTTAGAAGGGGAGGGTATGCTGCTAAGTGAGCAGAGGGGTGCCCAAAGAGGATTCCCTACAGAATCAGAATAAGGTTGACATAATTTCTGAACCTATTCCAGTGTTTATTTTCTCAATCTCTTTCTTCTTTCAATTTTTTATTGTGATTTTCATCTAGGAAAAAATGCATTTCATGCCAAAGATGTCTTGTGTTTACTTTCAATTTTTACTTTTTAAGCAATAAGTCTTACCAATATTTTTTCGATTTTAATTCTTTCACAGCGACATCCTTTCATATATCATATGACCTGAGGAGCCCCTGTTTATTTCTATTTACTTTAAAATGTGTTCTCTTTTCCTTCTTATTGATGTTTCCACTTGGCAAAGACATGGGTTTTTTTTTCTTTGTTGTTTTGCTTTTTAGTTACCTTCAGCATCAGATTTTTTTTCCTTCTTTTCTTACAGTTCATATAAGTCTGTCCCATCCTATTGCCACTGCCTCTCCTTGTATTCCTAGTAACTAAAAACTTTAGCTTTAGAGACTGTTGTATAACTCATAGCTGGTCCTGGGTGTTTGGGCTGCTAAATATGATGACGACTCTTCATGAAAATATTCTTTTATCCAAACAGTTTAACACATTTTAGTATATTAGAATTAAAAAATACACTAGAAACCTGCTTTTCTTCTGCCTTCAGATGAATTACTTCATGTAGAGACGTGACTGAAAATACAAAGTACTTCATTAACTGGCTGACATTCCACAATATAGTCAATGTTACCAATGCTCATGTGCTTAAAATAATAATAAAAGGTTCTGTACAATCCTTGTGTGTTTAGCTTATGTCCCTAGAAAATATGAATACTTAAATTTAACCTTTCCTTGCAGTAGTTTATGTAAAAATACTGAGCAAGTAAAATGTTTCAGTTAGAAATTAAAAGTATATTCTCCTGGTGTTTCCTGCAGAGCTTCTCTTGAATCTTTTGAAAAGAAAAAAAATTAAGTAGTTTTGCTTTTGAATCTATCCTGCAAGTTAAAGGTGCATTTGTGTCAGCATTTAGTCAGAAAGAGACAAACTGAAGAGTTTGTGGTGTCACTTTTTCTGCCTGCAAAACACCACCAAGGAAGAAAGTGGTGAGGCACTGGCACAGGTTGCCCAGAGACTTTCTGGATGCCCCATCCCTGGCAGTGTTTAAGGCCAGGTTAGATGGGGCTTGGAGCCCCTGGTCTCGTTCAAGTGTGTCCCTGCCCATAAGCGGGGGGGTTGCAACTAGGTGATCTTTAAGGTCCCTTCCAACCAAAACCATTCTGTGACTCTGTGACTGATTCCATGATACAAAGAGATTAAGTTTTCCCAAAGGATGTGGAGATTATCACCTGCTTCTGAAGATCTCATGCTGAGGAAAGATAGCAAGTCTGATATAAAGTGACAACCCTTATCCTGGCATTGACAAATATCACAGGAGACAACAGCATATCAGGGATTTTCTTGGCCCAGTGATGTGGCTGCTGTCAGCACAAAATTCTCAGTGAGTGTTAGGGACAGTTTTTCATTATTTGTGTTTTTAAAGTTTATAATTCTTGACACATACAGAGATTTGCTTTTAATTATAATACAGAGCTGAGTAAAAACAAAAAAGGAGTAACGTTTTCTTTAAAGGAGGCCATTGGCTAAGCTGCTTGCCCAAGGTCTCTCAGTCAAGATGTAAATTCCCTCTGTCTTTGTTGATGAGCTCAGTCTCGTCTCAGCAGCTGTAGAGGGAATGTTGATGAATAACTTAGGCTGAATGGAGAAAGTTAAGGCAAGATGAATAGTGTAGGCAAGAAAATGCAAGATGAAACACTCTTCTGGTGTCCCTGCAAAGCAGCTACTGGAAGCGTCAAATTGCTTTCCTCAGCTCAACAGGTGAACCACTAATGAAGCTAGAAAGAAACTCTTTGAGGTCTCTGCCTTTGGTTTATTGCTAGCCAAGAGTTTCTCTCAGGAGTAATTCTTGAGGTGAGTTAGCAAAGTTATTATTTTGATGGAGGGAGAGAAAAATGGGAAAAATCACAAACAAAGTTGTGATTCCAGTAGAAAAAATAACAAA
The DNA here is from genome assembly GCA_013400315.1 of Bombycilla garrulus. NCBI lineage: Eukaryota > Metazoa > Chordata > Aves > Passeriformes > Bombycillidae > Bombycilla > Bombycilla garrulus. Next base: position 236,231 of record VXBU01016440.1, on the reverse strand, counting down.
ATTAAGTTTCAAGGCAGGATAGGTCTGGGAGTCCACCCTGTCCTGGGCAACCCCAGATGTGTAAAAAGTCTTTTTTTCCAACCCGCCTGCTGAAGAATGAGTCTAAAGTCTTTGGCTGTTGTTCTCAAGGCTGTTTATTCTTATGTTATCTAATACACTTTTTGTCTGCCCTGCTGCGAACTGCTCAGCAAGACAGTTCAAGGCACACTGCCTGCCCACAGGACATAATTGTCTTTTTATACTATAAACTGCGTATACTTTATTTACAATTACTTTCCAATACCTATCACCTATGTTAGACAGTGATCTTCTGCTCTAAACCAATCCCAACGTGCCACCATCACCAAGAAGACGGAGGCTAGAAAGAAGAAGGAAGGAGGACAGGACAACATCCTGATCCCTCCATCTTGTCCCTTAGACCCCCACATACAGAATTTCAGACCCCCCTGTACAAGACCCCAAACTTTTTCCTTTTACTCTATAATTACTACCATTATACTACTTAAACCTTTGTGACTTGCAGTTCTTCATATAAAGTTGGTAACTTGTTCCATGGGTCAAAAATCAAACCCACAGGCACTCTCGGTTGCATGCCAGGGTCTCCGACCCCCCTGCCAGGGCTGAAAAGCCTCCTGGCCAGGGCTCAGGTCATTCAGGAATGCCATAGGAACCTCCAACAGATAGGAAATTGCAAGAAAATAAATTCTAGATAATTGGTTGGTTAATTTGAATTTATTCCCTATGGGTGAAAATGACAGCAGAGTGTGAGAAACGAAACATAAAATGTGCACTTTTAAATAGAGAGGTACAAAGAGATAGAGGGAAGATCTGTTCAGATCTGCTCCTGTTTGCTGCACTTGCATGCCCAGCATTTTTAAGGATTTCACTTACAACAGTGAATAGTTACCATGTGCCTTCCTAGCTCTGATCTCTGCCTCCTGAGAGTGGTAATACGTGGGGTCTCTAGTAAAAGTAAAAATACTGATTTGAGAGGTATTTGGTGTTTAAGTGACCATGGCATTAATAAGAACAGAAATTCTGTTGAGGAGACTTCTATGCACTCACACATAAACATAAACACACATGCAGCCGTTGGAAGCTGGAGTCTGGGGTCCACAGGGCCAGATTTTAAGAGCTGCAAAGGGCAACAAGGCTGGTGAGGTGCTGGGAACACAAGCCCTGTGAGGAATGAATGAAGGAGCTGGGGCTGCTTAGCCTGTAGAAATGGAGACTCAGGGGTGACTTTATCACCCTGTACAACTCCCTGAAGGATGCCTGTAGTCAGATGGGGGTTGGTCTCTTTCCCCAGGTAGCAACTGACAGAACAAGGGGACACAATCTCGAGCTGCTTCAAGGGAAATATAGGTTGGATATTAGGAAGAAGTTCTTCATGGAAAGGGTGATAAAGTACTGGAATAGCCTGCCTGGGGAGGTGGTGGAGTCACCATCCCTGCATGTGCTTATTAAAAGACTGGATGTGGCACTCAGTGCCATAGTTTAGTTGAGGAGTTAGGGCACGGGTTGGACTCGGTGATCTTGAAGGTCTCTTCCAACCTAGAGATTCTGTGATTCTGTGTCTGGAAGAGATCTCATCACAGCTATTATATTCCACACATTCTTAGATGGTAGCTGCTTGTGAAGTGTAAGTAATAACATAAGCTTCAGATCACACACTAAGCTGTGCCTGGGATAAAACTATTTTTCAGCAAGTCATTTCAGTGCCTTTGAAAATCTTTGCTATCAAGCTACTTCTACAATTAATTCCCCCTTTTTCCATTATCTTGATCTATGCCACTCTTTCTTACATTACTTGCCTTTTCATGACTGTTAAGATGGCAGCTGACAAGAGAAATAAGAATCAGATTTAGACTTCATTGTCAATCTCAATACTTCATTATAGACTTATTGAAAATACTTAATTAACTGCAGAGTCACTGAAATAATGCCATATGTCATGTCAGCTTCAGAAAAATCCCCTCTTTTCAATATTAATTTTGAGTAGGAAAAACTTTGTATGACAGAAAAATGCCCTGAAGATACGTATTACCTTTAATTTTGCCCGCTCTCACCTATATGGGTTACTGTATAATGGCTGAATTAGAAATTTAAGCAAATGCTGAAGTAAATGGGACTTTTTAAATTAAATATTAACTACAGTTCATTGTAAAGAAGTGTTTAAAGATACAACTTCCTTTATCTACAAAGTTAAGATTTCCATATATTTTAACCAGAGAGTCCATCTTGTTTTAGAAACTCTAGTATCTTGAATAGAAAGTAACTTTATCCCCTGCTTTCAGGTGGAGGATGGTTTCAACAATATTGCAGTCAATGTTTTCTAAGCCATGCACTCAAATTAGGCTCTGAAATAGAAATATCCTGATATGAGTTAAGTGGCTGATCACTTCTCATAAAATTCAGTTTAATTATATTTTGTAGCTTAAACATGAATGTAGAAGTCTGGCACAAGTCACCTTTCAGTAGGGTTTGTTATCAGACATCTTGGAGGACTTTTTTGTGACATTCTAATTCCTGTTGCAGTTTCCCAGGAAATATGTGAGAATAACCCAAGCAATAATTGCTTTTAGCACTTATAAGGATTCTTTTTAGCACTTCATTTAATAAGCACATTTGCTTTAAAATTGTTTGCAGCTCAGAATTAACCAGAAAATACAGGTTTCACAAACTTTAAACAACATTTCTGAATACTGAGTTTAATTGTTGCTTCAGTGCTGTTTGGTGCCTGATTACACAAAGTGTGTAACATGCATGTTATGAGTCAGGTTACTTTAGTTTCAGTTTAACACATGTGCACCCTAGACAACAATTTTTTCATTTTCTTGGAGAGACTCAGATTGGTAGGGATTTTGCTGTCTTGCAGAGACAGACATTTGGCAACAGGGAGTGAGTGTGAAATGGGGACAGGGGAGAGAGATGGGAAACCCTCATACTTTGGCATTCTGTCATTTCATTTGTGAAGTGAGTGCTAGAAGTTTTTTGTACAGTTGGGCACTTCAGTGGCAATTGTAAGAGTTTTGTGTGTGTGTCCATACTTTTCAGTGCTTCTCTTTTAAACTTCCCATTGTGTTACTCATGTGTAGCTGTGTATTTGTGCAAAATTTTGTGTGGTGATCCCCACCTCCTCAACCATTCAAGCAGCCTCTAATATAAGTTATCAAAGCAATGTCTGAATCAGAATGTTCTGCCTACATGGCTTGAAGGGTAATACATACCCAGTCCAGCTTGTGTCCCAAGAGTAATGTACCTGCATTGTTTTTCTTCTCTGCAATTATATGCCCTGCATCTCTGAAAAATTATCTGAAATTGGCATCTATCTTAGAAGTTCATCCTCTTTATAAAGGAAGACTACCCAGTGTAAGGTAAGTATCTTTATGATGGGTTGCTAGTTGCTTTTTAAGCTGAAAAATGTTTCGATTAGATGATAGGGAAGAAGTCTATACTCATTGGGTGCTGAGGCACTGGCACAGGTTGTCCAGAGAAGCCGTAGGTGCTTCATACCTTGAAGTGTTCAAGGCCATATTGGATGGGGCTTTGAGCAGCCTGTTCTAATGAAATGTGTCCCTGCCCATGGCAGGAGGGTTGGAACCAGAAGATCTTTAAGGTCCCTTCTAACCCAAGACATTCTGTGATTCTAATCCTTCTTAGTATTGAGTACCAGGAAATAGTTCATGTTGTCATTCTTGATTTGATTCGGCAATGATGTAAAGTTCGGCAGTCTGTGGCTGCAAAAATTCAAAAGCAAGGTGTACTGAACAGGCCCACAGGGGCAGCAGAGGTTCTGACAGGCAGTGGGTACTAACTCTGTCCTTGAAGTTGCGTAATTCTCTTCTTATTATTTTATTATTTAACAGTTCAGCCACCTTTAAAGGTCAGAAAAGTAAGACAGTAATTGTGTTTTGAAAGTAAAGAGAGAGCAATGGTAAGTGTTAGTTGTTGGACAGAAACTGTAAGTTTCAGTGTTAGATGTCAACCTGCATTGGAATAAAGAATTCTTAAATTAATGGCATTACTCAAAATCTTTATACATTTAGGATTGTCATAACATAACCCAAGAGGTATCTGCAGCATGGTGGAAATAACTGCTCCAGAGGAAAGTGCTGACTATCCTGAGTACAGTAACTGCCATATTCTGTCTAGTTTGTGTGTTCCCCATAAGTATTTTATTTCAGGTAAAATTGCATCCATTATGTCTAATAAGGATTAAATCTGTTATGTCTATATGAGATGAGTTTAACGTACTGGAAGTGAAGCATCATTGGTTCTAGAATAAAGGAACTCAGTCCAGCATGGCAGTAGGGGTAGGCCTGGCTGAATCTGAGTCTTTCAAGCTATTTTTAAGGAAATTAGAAGTGTGGTCGTCTGTTTTCTGCTTGACTCCTTTCATATTGGAAACTCAAAGAGTTTTACTAAATGGACTTTTCCACAAAGCACTCTGGTTCCCATGGAAGTTTTTATCTGCCAAATGAAACATCTTGCTTCAAAACCATAGGAATTCAGAAAAAGTCCAAATCATTTACATTTAAAAGTGCTTTTGTGTTGTCTTATGTGTTATAAAGTTGGGATCTCTCGTATCGACACTATCTGCTTCTTGAACTGTGATTACTTTTCTTAGCATATCCTTTAAGCAGGAGCCCATAAGGTGCTTCATTTCTTGGCCTTTAGAAAAGAGTAGAAGTGTAGGAGCACAGCAGAACTGTTTTCCAAATGCCAATACTTTCTGTTGACTGTCAGAAATACAATCATTTTAGGAGAAGTTAGGGAGAGAAATTAATTCTAGTAAACATGCTCTTCTGAAAAAGGGATGCAGGTCACTCCCACCAGGAAATGAGTTTATGCTTTGTAAGTTGCATTACATTTCTAGATATGCTTTTGTTGGAGATTTTTCTGGTATGTCTCAGAATAAGTCTCTAAGTGCCATAGAGAGGCATGGGAAAAATCTGAGGGTGCTGGTAAAGTACACCAAGATAAATGAAGATATAGATAAACATTATATATATTTACTTATGCTCCCTTCCACCCAGATTCAGGTGACTTAAAGCCAATGTTCCTGCTAGTGTGCATAGTAATACTATATATTATAGTATAGATAAAAATTCTATAAGTATACTGTATATGCTATAAAATAAATATTAATGTGAAAATATGATTATGTTTAATGGTCTCTCTTTGGCAATGCCAATGCACTCAATAGGAAAGGCTTGGCACAAGAAGGCTTCAGGCTGTCCAAATCTGGGTGCAAACACAGTAACCAAATAGTTGATATTTCTCTGTTCTGTGAATAAAGGTCCAGGTGTGATACTGTGCTGTCTGTTGAGTCTTATGGTAAGAGACTGAAAAAAAACATCTACAGAAAGTCAGTATTTACCACCAGTGTTAATTGCTCTGCCTCTTACAATGGAGTTTTAACTTCTGTGAAGAAATTGAAGAGAAATTTTCACATGGGTAGATTCCCTCTAACAGTCTACCTGCAATCTCCCATTCTTGTATTTAGGAGATATTTTGCCTTTGAAATCTCTCAGTGTATTTAGTGCTTCACCAATAATGGCTGAACAGTAGCACAACATATTTCTCAGCTTCTTTTACCACTTCCAAGGGATGTTGTATGTTGTCTCCTTTAGCATTTCTACATCTGGAACAACAAGGTGAGAGCTGTTGGTACTGAGACCTTAACAGCATCTGTTGAGTCACAAGTGGTTCAGTTCACTAAGTTGTCCTAGTAATTTTTTAAGAAAACATTACTACTAATAGAATTGAAATCTAGTGCTGATTGCTGTTTGCACATGTACTGCATTCTCTCCTAAGTCTCTTTACATTGTTTCTAAGTTTGAAAACTGAGTCATATTTAAATTGCTTACATCAGGATAGTAAATAAAATGGCAATTACTGAGCAATCTACTTTCTAACACATTTAAGTGATTTATGGCTGCAGTAGACAAAGTATTAAAATCCTGCATGTGAAATTAAAAATATAATGGCTGGAAAACTACATATGAGCTCAAAGGAAGGTATGGAACTTCCAAATAATTAATTTCTACCAGCAAGAAAGTTGTAGGTAGTGTTAAAAAATAAAAAGATAGGTAAATACATTCAAAAAGAAAAAATTATTTAGGTTGTTTAATAGTTTTGTATTCAAACTCTGTATAGGAAAGAATGCAGTGTTCAATTTTCTGTGCGTATTTCCAGAGAAAATGGGAGCATAACTAGTTTTAAACTTGGCCCCAGTGAAATATTAACATGAACAACAAATTTTCCACTGGGCTGTGGAAACAAGGGGAGCGTGGAGGAGGCAGTGGGCTGGAACTGCAGAGGGAAAGCACTGCAGAGGGCAAGGGCTGCAAAACCCATTTGCCTGTTTTGCTTGTTCCAGAGCCTTGGAAAGCCATGCAGACAACTGCCTCCAGCTTCATAGAAGGGAACAGTGTCCCTCAGTAGTTGGTTGGAGGGGTGAGCCTGGCTCTTTGAGGCTCTCCCCTCCTTTCTCCATCCCAGCTCTGCCCCTTCTCTCTCTCCCCCTCCTTTTCATTGCAGAAGTGGCCTGGGCTTTTATCCCTGGGCAGAAAAGGTAAATTTTCTTGTACTTCAGAGGAATCTGGAATTTTGTGTGTAAGACACGAGTTGCTACTCTTCTAATGTGATTATCGTAAAGGAGAGTTCTGTGAGAGGTTTTTTCCAAGCCCAAAGTGGTGCTTTCACATCTTTTCCTTGTTTCCCCACAGATTTTCACTCTCAGTTCATGGTCTGTTGTGACAATGACAGCAGAAGAGGGCCTCTTGACCTCGCGATTAAAGCATAAGATTGACAACCAGGCCATCGTGGGTTCTGCTTAACTCTACCACTTGCATTTGCATTGCTTATCAAGGTTTTGTGTTGGGCTTTTTTTACCTTTTTCCTTTAGGTTATTCTACTGTTATGGTACTGCAGATCACTTTGGTGCTTTATATGGCATTGTTTGTAAAACAAGGTGTGATGTAGCAAGGAGTAATGCAGCATGATTGTAAGATCGTTGTGAAATTTGATGAGAAGCCTGTTCAGCACTTCCCATTCACCAAAGAATCCCTGCTGAGCTCGCTGGGTCTTGAAGCCAAGGTGTCTTCTAGTGAGTAATGTGCAAAAACAGGCTCTTTGACTGTGGCTTAATCCTAAAATACATTTTGTGACTTCAGTGGAAGCTGTGCATGTCCAACAATTGTTGTATCAGTCCATTTTTATTTGTAAAGTACTCAGAGGTCTGCTGGGCAGCCAGGCTTTTATTTGATCTTTAGTATACACTACATGAGTGAGCTGATATTTAGCTTGTCTTTGAGCATAAATAATGGTTGTGAGCACCATGGTTGGCAATGTATTTTGGTGACAAGAGTCCTGCATTAAGTACAAGAATAATTCGTGATTTTAAGTGGTTTCATTATGTTCATGCATTCAGTTACTTGTGTGCAATTTTTAAAATCCCTCTCTAACTTCAAATGATACAGGACCCCTAAATCTTTTTATTTCATGTGACCTGGGGTCTTAAATCCCTTAGCTTATACAATAGTATAGTCTGTATTTTTTCCAAGCATAAAATTAACAAAGTCTGGAAACACAATTAATCGTTCCATACCGAGATTAATTTTAATGACAAAAGCTGAGATTTCAATTCTATCAAGACAGCAATGCATTATTAAAAGTGACATAACTTAGTTTATAAACAGTTTTTTAAGATTTCGTAAGTAAACATAAATATAAAACAGTTTTATTTATAGATGTCTTCAATTATTTAATACTTGAAGCCAGATTTTATGAGTGCCTTCTTCAATAGAGGTTGCCATATGATATTCGCATTCAAAGAATTACACAAGGAATGTTTCTCTTTAGAAAACTGAATATTTTCAGTAGGTCTGATGCCAAAGGCATGCTTCCTCTCATAGTGGCCATCATATTTCACTGTTCTGGGGCAGCTGTTTTCACATTTCCAATTTTTAATCTCCCTTGTTTTTCTTTTCACTATAACCAAATCTGTAAACTACTGGGATTTGTAAATCTTTCTTGGGGCTAAATATATATCCCTGTAATGTATTTTACCTTAAATTATTGATATGTATGTTCCATTGTAACTTCATCTTAATGCAGTTTTTGTCTGGGAATTATTATACAATGCTCTTTAAGAAGTCCTCAATTGCTTTTGTGTAAGAAATTTAGATATTAAATAGTAAGATAAATTTCTAGAGTATTCATTGTATTCTTACTGACTGGGGAGATTTACTTCTTCATGTCTGTGATAAAGGTTGCTGGGACTTGTGAAGTTCTCATTTATGGGACAGTATTTTATTGAATTCAGGATTATTTTTTTGTACTACTACAATCCCTGGAAGGCCCACTTACAGCTGGCAGTAAGGCATTGTAAAAATACAGCAATTCTGGGTGTCTCCATTAGCTGACAAAAAGCATTAAATAGGCAAAAAAACAGCCCGATATCCCAAGGGAGCGGTCAGGTGATATTGTCCAACTATGTCAGCTTTTCCTGCATGTAGTACAGATAAAGTCAAGGACTAGAAGAACAGTGAAAACAGTGTGTGGATATTCCAAATTGATTTTCTAAGCATTAGGGAATCCCTGAAAGAAAGTATGAGGTCAGTATCAGACACCCAGTTTCACAGGCTAGATAGGGGTAGGGAGGTCCTCCAGATAGTGCATGAAGCTCCAGGGTACTGTCCAAAGCCCCATTTGTAGTTAGTGCTGGCGTAGAGGTTTGGTGCAGCGGGGAGCTCAGGCTGGCCACCAGCATACTGCCTCTGCTCTTGTGCCATGGTCCAGGAGGACATGGCTGCTTCTGTCTAGGGTGTAGGACAGCAGAGGATTTTTCGCCCCCAGGGTTGTCATAAGATGACAAATGTGACAAAATACAACATGGGGAAAGAGTCTACGAAAGATATCACCTACTCCTCCAAGTCAATGACAGTCTTTTGCAGAGCCCATGGGCACACAGGAAGGGTTACGTGACCCAATGGGAGACATGTGGACATGCACACACATGCACAAAATTCTTTCCTAGTTCTGATACCCTGTCTTTCTCTGCTTTCACTGGCTTTTTCCTATAGAAAAATCAATCAGATTTCTTCTTACTCTACAAAAACATTGGACCTTTCAAATCAAAATTGTAAAGATTTTCATTGCTGCATATCAACACCTTACAGTCATAGCTTAGTGTCATGGTTCAGCATCGCTTGGATTTTAGTTTTATTTGATTTTTTTGTAATAACAGTGAAAAGATTAAATTTTCAACAAGTCAACAAATGTAAACATGAGTTAAATTACCCTGATATCATCCCATTCCAATGTCATTGCTAGCATTAAGTACAGCCTTGCATGTCACCATTTGTACAGAGCTGATGTAGTGATTTACATGTTTGGAGATACACCATGAGACTACGAGGATTTCGTGTTGGTGCTCTTGTGATCAGTGGCTTGTCGTGGGTTTGGTTACAGGAAAGTTCTTTAAAAGATTAATATAAAATTGCAATAAATAAATAAACAGCCTTAATACATAATACACAATTCTTGTTTAGCCTTTTAATAATTAAAATTAAATCTAGGTTTTCCTATTAAATAATCTAAAATTACTGATAGCATATTAAATGTATTCACCCTTATTTCTCTCTAGACTGTGAATCTTCAATGCATAAGAATCAATATAATGTTCAAAACTGGTCATTTTACTTCAGCCTACAAAATTAGCAATCAATGGGAGCGAGATAAGAAAATACAAAGCTAGTACTTCCCATATCTCAAATTATTTATACAAAAGCTGTATAGAAAATTGCTTTATCTGTTATTTGTACTATATTTCAATTAATTTGTCCAAATAATTAAAATGCAGCTTCTAATAATAGGAGGTGATGAAAAGCAAATGAAAAAATATGATGTGTTCATGAATACAAGAAAAAGAAAAATACAAGAAAGAGATAAAAATTATTTCATGTAGGTTTTGTTTGAAAATAATGGAACCAATTATTTTTTTCAGAATCTTTCAGTTTCACCAGCAGGCTTATCTTCCTAGAGAACATTCTTTGTTATGGTATTCCAAAGCACAAAGGTTTTTATCTTAAACATATTTCAGAATTTAGTATTTTATATACTTTCCTTCAAATTTTAGTCTGACTAGTCAAGATGTTTACCTTCGATAGAATGCAGACAGAAATTTTTGGTGACTTGAGAGAAGCTGATTTTGATCCTTAGCAAAAGAAAAAGCTCTTTTACAGGTTGTTCTGAAGTCAGCATTTGTTGAGACAAAACAGAGGCAAAGCAAGAAAATGTGTGTCATTTTGTCAATTATTATATTTAACATTAAATTAATATCTTTTTAACTGTTTTTACAGATCTAGAAGAGAGTCCTTTTGGGTCTAATTAATCTGTCTCCTAGGGAAGGTTTTCTAAATGGAGTGGCTTTTGTTAGCTGTGGATCTGTGCTTCACCATGTCAACAGCTGCTTCTGCACCACTACCAAAACTACATTTTCTAAGCCAAGCTTTCACCCACTGATGTCCAGAGGGATTTCCTGGAGAGGAGCAGCCATTACTTTTAGTTAAGGGCTCAGGCTACAAGTTCTTCATGACCGGGGCAGGAGCTACAGTGCTTGGTTGCCATCACATCTTGATTGTCTCAGTGCAATTGTGGCAAGAAGGCATTTTCTTGTCATGCTGCAGTAAGACACAACTGTCAGTTTGAGAGTGAGGCCTCTAATAAAACATCAGCTCCTTATTTGCTTTGTGCCATGAAAGCACAATAGGTTGTTGGTTGGACAAAAGATCTTTGCAAAATATGTTGGCCATAGTTTAGGCAAAAAGCATGACTTTACTATTCGGCGTTTTAAACATAGTCAAACCATTTTGCCCTTATGGACATGCATTGGTTGGTGTAAAAGCCAGGAAATACTCCCTGGACCAGTATCTCAGGTATATATAGGTGTAGAACCTTCTCCTATAGACAAGGACTTGCCCCTTAGTCATCTTAGTGGCAGAAGTTGGGCTCTTCAGTTCAGTTTGTATGACTCTGGCTATAATCTTTTCCTAATAACAAAATAATAACCTATTATGATTCCAGTTTTAAACTGATTGGTTTTTGAACCAGTGTTTACCTTAGGGGAAAACAAACAAACAAACAAAAAACACAAGAAAAAAAAACAAAACAAGCCTGGACACAAACCTGCCTTCTACGGTTGTTTTTCTCTCACATTCATTTTTCTTTGGTCTCTGTATTTGGTGTGTTCCTCCTTGGCATGAATTTGTGTTTTCTGAGTTTCTGTTCCATCACTGACCTATTGTTCTTTTAAAACAATTGCTTCTTAGAGTGCATCACATTTAAGAACAAAACACAAAATCATGACCTAAAAAAAAATGACTTCATTTTAAAGAACACTTTGATCTTTTTCAAACCATGGTGCTTTACAGAATTCAATTAACTTTCCTAGTGTCATTTCTTTTAGCCAAAAGTAAGCAAAGACTACAAAGTAATAATTTTATTTATTGACCAAAATCTGACTAATTCCCTGGCTGTTTCTCCTGCTTGTATCAGCACTTGCTAATGTTTGGGTTATGGACACTACAGTGGATTTTTACTCGATTTTAAGTGAATATTTTGTGCAGCTTTGGTTTCATAATTTTATAAAATAATTCACATGGCAATGCATACTTGAATTGATGTTCTATATATAAACGCTATCAGTATTAGCTTGGTGATTACTTTGAAAAGGAATTTATTACTGCTTATCAAGATAAGATCAATATCATATCACATGTTGTAAGAACTTTACATCTGGATGGCATGTGGCTGTTCTTGTCCTTATTTTCTTCCTCTTTCCTCTTCAGTTTTCATTTTCATGTCTTTTGAATTGTGGCCTGATTTTTTACTGATACGTAAAAGGATGGATTTAAAGGATAGTGCTTATTGTATTGAGTTAAGCCTATCTGATTTATTTAAATCTGGATGAATAAATCATCTGAATTCTTTAAGGGGCCTTTTATAAATACTATGGCTTTTCTCTGCTCATTCTTGAGGCAAAGCTACTCTTAATCCATTACCTTTGAATTAGGCTTGATTCTTCTCTGTTTAATTGAGAGTAGAACCAAAGGAAATGCAAGAAATTACCAAGAATTTGACAGCATGAACTGCGGTGGAATTTAGAGATTATGCTTTAGGTATAACTGCACCCTGGGCATTCAAATCTTTGGTCCAACAGTAAATTCATTTTCTAGTTCTGTGGCCTATACTGCTGCATCTTGTTTATCTTATTTCAGTTCAACCTCTATCTTACACTTTCTATCCTTACATCTTAAATGTTCTATTTTATTCTTCTTGTGTTGACTCAGTTGTTTAAACACATCAGCGAATACCTGACCAAAATGTTTATGCAACATGCTTTCTCCATGCATAATTTTACTTGTTGATTTCAAATCAAGACCTCTCTTCAATCCTATTGTCTAATCAAGAACAGTTTTCTCTTTAGCAATCTTCTACCTATGTAAATTAGCAATTTTGTTTTATGCTCTCAGATATCTTCCTTGATGTATTGCTTCTTTTTATTGTCTCTGTCCTTAGGTCTAACTCATTTGACTCCTTCATTATTCTTATTTTATTTGTTTTCCCCACAGTCTTCTAAGAGGATTATGTTTTGCCTTTTTTATTATTTCTTCTAATGAGAAAGTAGAAACTGATTGATAACCTTTCCATGGATTAGGTTTTATTAGAAAATGTCAATTGTGCAGAATTGCTTTTTGAAAACTTTATATGACAAATGAAAATTAAGAAAATTGCTTTTACATGTGGGAGTCAGAGTTTACAGCTCCCAATTCTCTTATTTCCATGCTGTCTCTGTCTTCTCAGAGTAGTCAGTTCCTGCAGACCATTCAATTCAAGTGCCTTCAGCTGTTTCAGGATCAAACCTGACACTGGAAAAGCATTTATTTTTCTTCAATAGTTTAGTTTTAGTTCCAATTTGAGAGAATTTTTCCTCTCAAAAGAAAATCTTGTCTGAAGATGTGGGTTTCTGACTCTGCAAACGTTGCTGTTTGTTATTGCAAAGCCCTTCTGACAAAGGCATGGTCACTTCTCTCCCATATTTTCTCCATATCTGGTCTCATGGTATATACCTGGTGTATGTATTCTCTGTGCTTCAGTCCCCACTCGCCCACAGACTTACCTCTCTTCTGCTGTGTTCTCTCTGTCTCCCTTTCAAAACCCTCTGCTTCAACTTCTCTTTGTTTTTCCTGCTTTGGCACAGTCCTTTATTAAATGTCTGTGATTTAACATTCTTAAATTTCTTTCCCCTGCTATGTCTATTGCTTCTTTTGTTAGGATGTAACCCAACAGACCACATGTATTTCCAAAGGGCTTCCTAATAACAGGCAAACCTGAATCTCTTCTGAACACATCAGCGTGGGAGTCAGTCTTTCAGAACAGTGCTGCTGAGGCAGAAAGATGGACCAGCTGAACTATTTATTCCAGCTCTCATCTGTTTGTGCCCAAGGTCTGTGGCCCCAGTGTGTGACTGGCTTTTCTTCATGACAGAAAGAATATCATTAGTTTTGTTTCTGATCCTACAAACTCAAAAGTCTACTTAAAACTAATTTAATTCAAGCTGAGTTTGAACATTACAGGTGGTGTAGCTGATTCTCAACATCTCCTCTATGTGAAGCTTCCTCCTTTTCTGATATAATAACCTCTGCAATGTTGACCAAGTTTCCCACGTGCTTTGTCTGCACACCACTATAGCTATTTATAGTGTGGTTTAAATGTATCAAAATATGGTGTTATGCATTGAACCAAATACCAAAAATTGCCTTAGTGCTGTATAAATAAACGATATAGGGCCATTTACAGCCCCTGAGATCTCACACCTGTAGTTACCCTGCCTATGATGGAGGAAGAATGAGCAAAGCCAGGGCAACAGGAGCATCATGGGATGGCTTTGGTGAGTCACTGGTTGTTGCACCTGCTATGATTTCTTTTTAAATTAATACATGTTAAAATAAGTATTATAAAGATTTCTTTCGTTTAAATTGCATAGCACCTGTGCATGCCTCATGTTCAGATTGTACAATCCGCATGACATGTGCTTGGGAACAGATTTACTCATACAAACTCAGCAGGTGCAAACAGTTCAAAGTGATCCCTGTGATAAGATATTATTATCCTCAGCATGCCTCCAGAATTTTTGTGGTCTTAACTTTGTAGCTGAGGCTCAGCTGGGGTCTTAATGATTGACATCTGTCACTTGTGTTGACACAACATGTCTCAAAAGTGTCATTGTTTTCCCGACATGGACTTTCTTCTGCTGTAGACCACAAGTCTGGCTTAGACACAGAAACTGTGCTGCTGATTTTTTGCCTTTTATAGCACAGAGAACATAAAAGATAGCAAGGAAAAGAAAGTAACAAGTTAATGAGGATTCACATCAATTTTCATAGCAGGTTTTAATGACTATGTTTCTTGCTTCCTCTGGATCCTGTTCAGTTCACGCTCTTTTCTGTGACTGTTGCTCTGTAATGCAGCAGTGCATCTCATTTTGCAGCCCCAACTGATGCTTATTTCATTCTTCTGAGACTCTCACAAATGCAAGAATTGTTTTAGAGAGGGGATACATGGTTTGTTTCTCTTTCTGAGTTAGATTTTTCTCAAAAGCAGCCAAGACTTCATTTTTACTCAACTACTTAAACCCTCTAAACTTACTTGTGCTTTTTCAAAACTCACAGACTTTTACTTGCAATGTGTTAGCATTGGGTGGGTCATGTTCTCCTGACAAGGCACGGTTTCTACTGCTCAGAAATCAGATCCATTTTCTGAGCAGTGACTGCATGATGAAAGCATTTATCTTTTCAGCTGTGGTGGGACAGAGGGACCAGAGATTCCAGCCCTCCTGCCACTCCCGTGGCCTTGGGCATCACTAGGATCATGGTACCACTCTGATCAGGGTCAATTCACCTCTTTGCTTACTTGAGATCAGAGATCAGGTTTTCGAGTGTTAGCCAGCCTCAAGAAACTGGCACAGCAGTTGCATCCAGAAACGTGATGAGTGACGTCATTCACAAAGTAGCTCTTTGGGGAAATAAGTCTGCCTCCATATGTATTTGTTAGGCTGTTATATTGAGATGTGTTTGTTTATCAGAAAGGAACAAGGAAATTGATATGAGCAGAGAGGAGGGGGGGGTTATTCCTTACTGCAGAGTTTTATCCACTGCAAGTTTGGGGTGTTTTTTACCAATCCTGAACATTAACATTGAGATTCTGCTTTTTAAACCTGCCTGTGCTTTATGCAGTCAGTGTGCCATTCAGGTAACCTACACTGTGCGAGTGCTCAGCAAACACCACAGGGGAACACTTCCCACCCCGTAGGGAGCAGCTGAGCAGCCCAAGCACAAAGGACAGCTCATCTGCTGGAAACGACCTGTGCATCACAGCAGCAGGATGGAACAGCAGGATGGAGGTATCTGCTGTTTTGGCAGCCAGAGCAATTGTCAAGGCAAAGGAGCCCTAAGGTGGCAATGTTTCACTGACTCACCTGTCTCAGTGACACTGCAGAAACAGAGTGTGGGTGGTGGGCTGGAGGTGGGCCTGTTAACTCTACTGTCAGGACGATAATAAAACTTTAACTAAGTCAGCAGAAGCAATTTAGATGCAAAAGGAATTAGAGCTCATTAATAACTCCCCAAGGAGTCCAGCTCCTGATCCAGCTATCTCCTGTGGAAACTTAGAAAGCCTTGTGAATAGCAGTGATAACTGGAAAACAGTGCAAGATGTTGTCAGGAACTTTGTTGTTTTTTTTTTCCCCATGGATGCACAAAAGATTTCCATTGCAGTTTTGCACCTGGGCTGGCAGTAGCTGTTCATACTCAGCTCTCCTGGCCAGAAAACCTGCATATATTGGTTGGGGAATTCACAGAAAACATTTCTAACCAGTCTCAAGTTAGTCAATATTAGTGCATCTTAGAGCTAGAAATCAAGGAATTACAGAGGAGAAAGTGGTATAGCTTGAATATATAACTTCCTTATATAACTAAAAATGGGCCATTTTTAGCTGAGGCAAAAATCACCCTACTCTTACTACCTGACCATTCAGAGTAAAAAAGCACAGCAATAGGGTATTGAAGAGCACTTAGTTACAGCATGGGAGTTTAATACTGTTTATATGGAAGGAAAATACATAACTAACTGTAAAATGTTTGAACAGCATTCTATTATGGATAATGGATTTAGTTCATAATATTCTATCAAGAAGGGTGAAACGAAAAATAATGCAAACAGATACATAAAAGAGAAGTATTAAGAAGGTTGCACAAGGTCATGGCTGGCAGATGTTATGACATGTGTCTGTGCATTTGTTCATGCTTCTTTATTTAGTTAAATGGAATAAAGACTCTTCTTGACTGAAAAGGGCCCCAGGGTGCTGATATCATGTAGCAGGCATGACAAGGAGCCAGAAAATTTGGGACAAGTGTGGCAGAGATTTTTGGGGAAGAGTTCTGCAATTTGCTTTGCTATTTTTAAAATACACAAAGCACTTGTCATTGTAGGGAGTACAAAATGATCACCTTAATACAGGCAGGGTTTGCTTGTGTCTGTTTTATTTCAGGAGCGGGACATGTATCCATCTCTCTGTACTTCTGGTGCAGCTGTGTATGGGAGCTGTAGGTTTTTAGTCCTGGTCTTCATTGTGGGATGGACATATAAAAGAGGGAAGCAGCATAGGGACTTGTAATGCCCTGTGAAACTCAGGCCAAATTGCTTCTGTTTTGTAGTATCTTGTTTGTTACCTGGTTAGTTCTTTGTTGACACATTTATTGTACTTGAAACTTGCACGTGCCCCTGGCAAGGCAACATGTCCCTTGTGTGTTTGTAAGGTAAGATTAGGGTGTGAGACACAGAGGCAGTAAGACATTGGAGAGAATTGCCTGTGAATTATGTTTATCAGAGTCCAGAAGGTGAGAAAGTTGAAAGAGAACATTAACACTGGACAGTGATGGTTGGTTTTCCATAGTTACTCCATTTCCTTAAAGAAGAAACAACGATTCAGCAGCCATTTTCTGTTTGCAAGCAATATTTTCATTCATTTGTGACCCCAAACAGCTGAACAGTTCCTCTAAGCTTCATGGAGGAATTTTTGCCACTAATATTAGAGTTTCCATTGGACTTAATGGAAACACATACATTTAATGTATGATTTTGCTAATTGTACAAAATGCTCACAAGACCTAATATCTCTTCAAGACCTAATATTAGTAACATTTTTATCTAAGTACCAAGATTATGAAAGTTTTTTTCATGTTATTTTCCAATCCATGTGAATTCTGAAAATTATCTGGGCAATGGAGGTGTTAGATGATACTCTGATCAGAGGTTCAAAAAATGTCCTCATTTTCTTCTGTATCACTGTATATTTCTTTGTCTTTCTTGATGTGCCAAATGAACTGAAGAAGTTAATATTATTAAATACATAAGATCAGAAATGGATCTGCATTAATCAACAACCATCAATAATTCAAAGTAATTGTCCTGACATAAAATGAGTCAGAAATTTTCTTTCTATATTGCAATTTACAGTAGGAAGTATTTTTCTATACTGATTTTCAAACTGCTTGAAAAAATCAGGCCTTCAACAGAGCATGAACTCTTCTTTGTCTATAAGATGTAATTTTCTGTGCTGTATTTTCCTATTTTATTTTTATTTGGTTTGGAGCACTATGACTTTATTGATTTGTAATTGACATCTCTGTTTTCAGTTGGTTTTGCTCAGTATTTCAGTGCTCTCTTTCAGACCCAACTGGAAATGATGCTATATTCATATATATGCTATGTTAGAAGAAAAAAGGGAGATTCATCATAGAGAAAAAGCAACTGAAACTTCATGACAAATATATCAAGATCCAATATTTTTTCAGGAACGTAGTGCACAGTTTTGACTGAAGATTGTGACTCCTAGAGACCAAACAACAAGCATTTTCATTTCTTTCCAGAGCATGGTTACTATAGTTGAGCAGAGCATGTGTTGGAAAAAGGTGGTATTCTGATGAGTATTTTAAAGGAGGTGGGAGTGGGGGTGTTGGGATGTGTTGAATTAACTAAATAATTGTTTCAGGATTAAACAAGTACTCCAGAATTATGCAACCCATCTAGAGCAGAAATACACCATGTTGTCTTTGTAGAAAGAGTAAAGACCTCACTGCAAATAAATTCATTTGAAGAAAAGTAGATGGAGATTGATCCTGGAAGTGTGACAGAATAAGTTTAACAACAGAAGGGTAAAAATAAATCTGAGAAATGAAACTAAAGTTGGTTAAAAACCAAAATTATGCTTACAAAAATAAATCCAAGCAACCTAGAAAAGCTTCTAGAGATGGTAATCACAGTTTGTTTAAAAACAGGGAGGAGCACTGCAGTAGTATAGTTTTTTCCTATAACATCTAATAAAAACAATAAATAGTGTAATATTTATTGTTCATTATTCATTTTCCATACGTGAAAGAAAGAAATTAGCATCCCAGCAGAATCAGAAACAGAAGAGTGGTGAAAGGTTATGCCCTCCAAAATTAAGGAAATTTTATCCTTAGAAATCTAAGAAATTAAACCATTAAGGGATATTTTTAAAAATCAGAAATATATGTCTTGGAAAGATGGATAAATTTATCAGTGTCCCAGCTAAATCTTGGATACGTACAAAATCAACAGCTTATATATACAGGTAGGGAAAAGGATGAAGGCCTGGACATGAGAGATAGAAGAAAGTAATTGGTGAGGGGTTTCGGGCTATACAACACCCATCCCAACAAACAAAACATTTGGTGCATTAGTCAAGATATTTTACACAAATGTAGGAAGGCATTCAAATTGGTAAAGGATCTAACAATCAAGGAATACTTAAAAACAGGAAGAGTGATATTTGCAAGGAGGGTAACATGCAATGAATGTCTTGTTCCACAAACACTGTGAAGGTAAAAGTGGCGTAATCATTTTCTCTAGACATTTATTTGGTTCATTTTCAAACGTGGCAGAATGAAGGAGGAAAGGTATAATTTATATCTCAGCTACACACAAAACAGCAACAGCAATTGTCATCTCAGATGAGACCTGTAGTCTCATCTTTTAAGTGTCAATACGGTGTGCAGAATGAATCTGGTGACAGTAATTCCTTACAACCAGATAATAGTTCACTAAGTTAATGATTTATGATATCCAATTATGAAGCTAATGATTGTTTTTGTCAACAGCTCATTTAGTAATTGTGGGCATTTATCTTCTTCCACATGCTTTGCAGGCTGGTTAGAGATTGTTATGAAGGAATGGTTTTGGACACTGAATGTGGAAAGGCTTTGGGACTTTCTTTAAGGAGTATTGTAATAACACCAAAGGCATAAGAGCAGCAAAGAAAATAATTAGTTTTCTTTCTGGGCTAATTTAAAGGCAGCAGGCAAAAATCCTTAAAAAAGAAGCAGTAGTTAATGTTCAATATGAGAAAGGAATGTTTTAGTTTTCTTAATTAATGCATTTCTCTGGACATACAGGAGTGTCAATGTAACAGGAAGACCAAAGATCTCCCTAGACTAATATCCTGTCTTTGGTAGCTGTCAATGACATGTATAAAGTGAAAAAGCAGAGCAATTTCTTTACTTTTAAACAAGGTTTTATAGAGCAGGTCTAATTGACCTAATTGAATTAGATTTGGTTGTGTTCTGCTGATTCTGTAGTACCCATTATTGGGATATTTTATTAATCCTCCTTAAGTCTCATGTTGAAAAATAACCCCTTTGATTGTATAAAGAACAAAACACAAGGTTAAATGCACAAGGTGTGCAAAGGCTGTAGCCTGTCAAGGAAACTAAAGGTACTTTTTCCTCCCATTTCCCACCACTACTTCTATCCAGCTATTTTTTTATTCTCCTCTATTAAGCTCAGGATTACTTTTTCAGGTTGTTTTGTTGTTTTTTTTTTAATAATCATACAACACATAAACCTGTCCAGTCATCTTTCATACTATAGCATAGCATGAATTAACATAACATATAACATAACTTCATGTTTCTCATAATACAAATATATGGTAATTCCAATAATGCATTAAATGGTCTGTCCCTGACTAATTCAGCTTATAGCATTGTACTATGTCAGTTAATTATCCTACGTTACTCACTTTTGTCACTCTTTAGAGTAGGTACTCTGTAAATAGCAGAATTGTTCCTGGGATTCACTTGCAGCATAGCAGCTGTACCTCCAAGTTTTCACCATGACAAATTTTGATGGAATAAGATCTGTATGTTCTGAAACTTCAGTTAATGGAGTGCCTGTACTTAAACCTCCTTTATTCTAATGATTTTCTTTGTTACTGAGGTAGATGGAGCACATTCACTAAAGCAGACAGTAATATCTCTGCAGTGTTGAACAGCTCAGGGGCTGTCTCCACCCAGTGCTTCATCTGGCAGGTGTCTGCAGCTTCTTGTGCCATCTGCATGCTCAGGCTGTTCAAAACCAAAGTGAGTATGTTCTGCTCATCTGTTTCACTTCAAAAAGAAAACACAATTTCAGAGAGGCATCATGACAGTAAAGCAGGTTGGAGTTTCCCATTCTTTACTGCCCCTAGACACTGCTATCCTTTCCTCTCTCCACATGCACCATAGTTTATTATCCCATCAATTACCGATTCATCAGAATAAGGAACAGATCATAGTTCAAAAAGAAAAAAAAAAAGGGGAGGGGAGTGGGTGGGGGAGGGTTTATGTAACCCAAAAGATTTCACAAAATTAGTTTAGTGCAAAAACAGTTGAGTCAGCATCACTGAAGGTGCAATAACATGTGAGAGGGAGAAGGGAAAGTCAGAAAACTCCTGTGCTGCTGTAAGGAAATTTGGAGGTGGAATTGTACTCTGAAATACTGCCAGGGGAATGAGATCTGAGAGCCAGGAGGGTTGTGCTGTCTTTCTAAAACTTTGTAACATTCTCCTGAGATGCTGTGATGCATCCTCAGGAAATGGAAAAGCTTAGTGCCTTGGAAAAGTGGATCCCATGTAGCTCATACTCCTACCACAGGAATTAGATTTTGATTTTTTTATTTTCTGTGGCACAGGGTATCCATCTAGAAATTTTACTCAGTGAAGGGTCCCACAAAATCATTTGCCCTGTGTTTCCTTCATGTTATCTAGTCAAGTTTTATCTGCTCTTTTTGTTCATTTTCAAATCAGGCTGCAATGACTGTTGTTATGACCACACTTGGATGTCGCACATGCAGGCCACACTATCTAGCATCTCTAGCTTTTCTGCAGAAAGACAATGAAGCCTTCTAATTCCCTCTCATTGCTCATGTTGCCCATCTCCAATGTCATACCACCTTTGTGCCCCACATGGGATTGTATCTCCCACGTGTCCTGCCAGAGCAGAGCTGACATTCAAAGTTGCTCTTCAATATTCTGTTCACCAAAACTGATGGTGAGTTTAGAGCACTGAAAGTCTATAGTACTTGTACCAAGGAAGTGAGTTCAGTGTGCCTGGTGTTTGATAATATATGTGTTTCTGTTCTTGTGCTCATAGCATTAGCTGGATGGCAGAAAAGATCCTCTTTCCCTGTGGTACATCCTAAAGTAGGGAATATAAATTCCAAGCTGTTCAGCAGTTTCTCAGCTGTCTTGCATTGATGCCTTGATTCAGGATGGAGGCATGGTGGTAAATCACATGGTGGTTGGCTTTGAAAAGAGACATCTTTCCTGAGAAATTAGGAAGATGCTTGCAAGAGTTGCAGGAGCTCCATTATAGGAAGTCTTTCAAAATGTTATGGTGTCTGGAATGCTTTGTTATTTATTTAGATTTAAAAAAAAAAAAAAGGCAGTTTAAACATTCCCGTCCCACTTTTACAGCAGGCTCTTTAGTTCTTTGACCTAAACATGACATGATCCAAAATAAGTTGACAGTCAGTTCCATGACCGTCTTCTAATGGATGTGCTGAGGTTTCTAGGTGTAAGTGAGCAGGCATACGTTGTGACCACGACATACTCAGAATAGTTTGGAATCACCAAACTAAGCCTTAAGAAAGTGAAGTAGAAAGCTCTTCTTTAGCCATACAGTAAGGCAGGAATATCAGGCAAGAATAAAACAGTGTCCTCCCAGATACCCTGCTTAAGCGTGGCTTTTCAAAGTACGATAACATGGCAGACAATAGAGTTCTGGGAGAAAAAGCCATGCAATAAATGTGAAAAAAGCCCACCTAGAACACTAAACTTGCAGGAGTCAGACTTCTGTTGTCATGTGCACCTACCACTCATGGAGACAGGTAAACAAAGTCTGATGGATGGAGGAAGACAGAACTGACAAATTTGGGCTTCTGTAGGCCAAATCAAGAAATACGTTCCCTGACTGGGGATTCCTTTTCTGAAAATGCCTGGCCTCCAGCCTTCAAAAATCAATACCAAGGGGAGTTAAATGTCATAATTAATTATGTTTTGCATCAACAATTTTCCATATATACTGTATCCCATATTTAGATGTTATTTCCTTCCACATAAACAGGAAAAAACGTCTCAGCTGCAGTGAACAGAGATGTTTAACTAAAACATCAGCTGAGGCAGGAGACTCCAGCTGGTTGGAAGTTGATTTATATGCTCTGGCAACTCATGGGACAGCCAAAATTTGTGCATGACCATGGAAGCAAACAGGAATTAAAGGGAACTAATTCCCTGGCTTGTTTTTATTCACTGTGAGCCATACAAAACTTTGAATCTGAGGGCTGGATTTTGGATGGGATTCATTGGCAACAGTTGAGTCAGATGGCAGAAAGTACCAAATTTACTTTTTTTAATAATTTCTGAAAGTCAGGGAAGTTTCTTCTTCCACCTGGGACCTTCGCTTCAGAATGTTCCTTTGGCTAAAATTTGTCTTGTCAAACCAGCTTTGCATGCATATTTCCTGTTCATGTGTATTTTCATGAGGACATGACTACCAAGAAAAGCCTTCCCTTCTTCAGGGCAAGCAAAACTTATTGAAAGTAGTGGAGTTGAGAGTTGGAAAATTGAGTGGAAAGCAGAGAGAGATTCTTCATGATTTTCTGTGATGTTCGGAAATCATCTCTATTCATGTGAAAAAATAACATAGTATCAATTTCTCTTATTTCCTCTAATTTGTAGAGATGCTACCTCCCTAACGTACCAACAATTCTAAGGAGTATGCTTTAGTGAAATCAAACAGAATTGGACTAGCTATTCATAAAATACACTAATAGAAGGACTACCTATAATTTTTAAAGGCAGCAGCAAAATGGAAATATTTTTACATTCCATAGTAAATAAAAGGGAAATTAGATTGTATTATAACCCGCCAATTAATGGGCTTTATCTGGCAGTCTTATTGTACCATATATTAACTGTGAAAATGCATGCAGCAATTAGCAACCCAGTACATTTCTGCACCAAAAAAAATATATTTTCTGGGCATAATAACATTTATTTTTCAATAAAGAATATTCTTTCTTGCTCTATGGCAAGAAGAAGGATTATAGCCTGCACAAATGGAACTAAATGGAAACCAAATTATACATTACTGTGATCTAAATTGGTTAATCATTCCCCTTTTTCCTCTTCCTTTCCTTAGTCATACTGTGCTTCTCCTGCCTGAGTAAAGGTTATTCATTGTATAAATACTAGTTTTTCATTCTGAAAGCTTTTCAATGTTTATACACTACTGTATTCTTTTTTCCTGAGAAATAATGCTTAGTATAAAGAAGAGAATATTCTGAAAGGAAAATATTCAAGCTGTAGTCATTTATGGGTGCTGTTAAGTTGACATCTTGGTTCAGTCTTGATTATGGTTTTAAATTATGAGGAGAACATATCGCTTTTATTAATTTTTTGTTGAATTTCCTGTCATGATTAGCTAGCTCTTAGCACCATAAGCTGGGACTGTATAATGGTGCTCAGATATCAGAAATTTAAGATAACAGCTACATAATAAACTGTCTAAAATAAAATATTAAACCATTACATGTAAGTGATTTTGTTTCAATATATAAAGGTCTCAATGTTGCAAAGCCACAGTATTTCCAACAATGACAGCTGTACAGAACTGTCAGACACTAGGTATTGTCATTACCATTAAGAGTTTATAAATAGTGAATTCTTGTAAGTATAGTGCTGAATTTGCCTAGTTTGATTTAGCATTTATTTTGTCAACACCATATGAAGATTGATTTCAGAAATGATACTAAAATGAAAGATTGGGGGAAATCTCATAGGAGTATGTATTATTGCCCTCATATGCCTTGGGATAAAGTCATACTAGTTATCTTCAGTATAAAAATTGATAAACAGGGCATTTCAGCAAATCTTCATGAGCTTATGTTGTGTAGGAAACATTCCATTTATAGAGGTATATTTGTTACAATGTTTAAAAAATGTCTAAAAATTAATTTTTTCTAGGCAAGAATAAAGGCTCTTGTTATTTGCCTCACTGATTGCTGCATCAGACCTTAAATCTGATCTCATTTTCTTTAGTCAACGGGATGTCCCCAACACCAGTGGTGGAAAAATTTGAGCTATGCTTGTTCAAAAATCATTTCCATCTCTGCAAGCATCACCTTTTGTTGCATATTATAGGCCTCAAATCTTTGTTGGTAAATCTAAGCCAGCTGAGGCTCCTGTCGTGGTAAATTTTATAATAAAGGGTCAGGTGGTGTCACACCATGAGCATTCAGACACCTCACAGACCTACAGTCAGTTTATGTGCAGCAGGGTTTGGTGTTTTTGTTTTTAGCCACTGATTGGACTTGTGGAGGCACCCACAGAGATTTCCCAGGTTCAATCATAAGAGACACCTCTCAAAAGAGTGCACTGCAAAATTCAGGCTTAAGCTGGCTGTTTTGAAGACAATGCAGTTGAATAAATTGAGTCATTCCATTATCTGTCTTTTCCATAAATATGTAATAACCTCTTTTGGGAAGCATAGCTATTCTGCCGCTGTGAGAGGTGGGACACCCACATGCCCTTGAGCAGTGATATATTTGCACACTGTTGCTCATGAGCCATTTCTAAAAAAGGCCAAATGAGAATGCAATTAAGAGTAGATTTTTTTACTATTATTATTTTAACTGATTCATTTAATCGTCCTGATTACAGAGGCAGGGAGACAGAAAGTTGGAAATGCCACTGGAAGGATCATGATATGGGCACAAGGCTACCTAAAACAGCTGAAGTATCTGTTGAGATTTCTCTGTTATAATGAAAGTTACAGCCATTTCCAGTGGATTCTCTCAAAATCGTCTTAAAATCCTTAAACTTTTCTTTTTTTTTTTCATTTAATATAAAAACTTGGATTACAGGTACAGCACAGCTTTCTGCCCCTGGTGTTAATCCAGTCCTATAAGTGTTGCTTGTAATTCTCTTGCATAGGTGACTAGTGGAAAACAGAAAAAAAAACCAAATGTTTTAAAAAAAAATAAGAGTTTGGTGGCTCTCAACATGGGAAAGTTTCTTATAAAACATTCATTATTGCTATAGGCCTGAGAGAAGGGAGATTAGTTTAGATATTTTTGTTGTGTTTTCCTTTGAAATGTAATGAATAGATCACAATCCAAAACATTATTCCAATCTCAGTTTCAGCAACTGGAAAAAGCTTTCACTGATATTTATCGCGTTTCAATGTTTCGATGAAGCCTAAAATTCATAAATATTAAAATAGAATCTTATCACTTCAATGCATTCATTTTTCAACAAATATAGCTGCTGGTTATCACTCAAATAATTCATTAAGATTCAAAAATTGTTGCATAGTAAAGAGACATAGCATTTATTCAGTATAATATAAATATATAAAAATATCCTGATATCTCCCCCTTGGAATATTGCAGTCCTTTAATTCTTGCAGAGAATCTTCAGAATATTTGTTCCTTTGGAAAGAACTTGGTACTCATGTACTTTGTACTTAGATTGGATATCACAAAAAATTTCTTCATGTAAAGGGTGGTTAAGCATTGGGACACGCTTCCCAGGGAAGCAGTGAAGTCCCTGGAAGTGTTCAAAAAGTGGGTAAATGTGGTGCTTTGGGACATGATTTAATGGTGGACCTGGCAATGCTGGGTTAATGGTTGGGTGCAATGATCTTTTCCAATATCTACATTATTCCATGATTCATTGACACTTTGCAAAATTTGCTTTAGAAAAAAGCCACATTAGCTAGAAAAGGCAGCTTACTCCCACTTCATTTTCTTAAAACCTGCAGCGGTGCCAGGTTCAGTTCTTGTTTTGAAGAATGCTGTGCACATCGAGTTGTCCCACCTGTACCTACATTTCCTCACTGTGCAACTATTCCCGCTGTTGCCTCAACAGCCTGGTTAAGAACCAGCACAGGATGCAGCAGCTCAGTGCCACCCTGATGCTCTGGGGTCTGCTTTAAAGTCTTCGTTTAGTCATTCAATTAATGTATTGCCCTCATATTGCCACGCAGCTGTTAAAGAGGAGTGCTGAGCTGTAGTGAGAAAGTGCTTTAGGATGAGGTTTATATCTCAGCACACTGCACCTCTTGCTCTCTTCCCTCCTACCTTCCTTGCTAATGTTCATCCCTGCCCTCCCTCGCTGCACACAGTTATGCTGTATGACACCGTCGGGGCTCACAAAAGCTCTGGGGTAGTCTGGGCGTGTGAGTCAACACGCAGCATGCCGTCCCCAGCAAAGGCTGCCAGGCTGCCCAGGACAGTCTTTATGTAACACTTGTCATTAGAGGAGTGATCTAAAATTTGCTTTCTCAAGAAACTCTTGTACATTTTTCTGCAGTGTTAGTTAGATTTTTTAATCTGTGTCTTCCTTTCTCATGGGAGTGATGACTTTGGATTCTGCAGTCCTATGCATTTCTGAACAATTAGGATAATAGGAAAGATTTCTTCACTGTAAAGGTGGTCAAGCACTGGAACAGGCTAGCTAGGGAAGAGGTGGAATCACTGTCCCTGGAAATATTAAAAAAATGGCAGAGGGGGTGCTTAGGGAAATGGTTTAGTGGTGGAACAGGCAGTGCTGGGTTAACCATTGGACTTGATCTTAGTGGTCTCTTCCAACTTTAATGATTCTGTGAAAATTCTAAGAATCTATAAACACAATGGGCAATAGTGGTTTAAGATATTCCCAGTGAATTTCTTAGATTTCTGTGTTGCTTATCCTTGCTCTCACTCGTGCTGGTAGGATTAAATTAACTGTGAGTGTATTCAAAAATAGACTCGGAGGTACTACATTAGTTTGTCCTTTCAAAGAGTAAAGCTCTGTAGGAATGCCAGTAGTTCTTGGGTTTTTTCCATATTATGCATTTATTTCTTCAGTATTGTTTTTCACATTCTGAAGCATGACTATAAGTCAGCCTCTTCTCTACAATAATGTGTTTCTATTTCTCTCATTTTATAAAAGATCACCAATGTCATACAGGGAAATGTTTGCTGTGCTAATATTTAACTGCTCTCTGTTAGACGGTACAATCTGTAGTCTTAGAAATAAGACCTCTAATTTCTTCTTGGTTCTATCAGATTCATTGTATGACCTTCAATTAGGTCCAGATCCTATTCATATGAGTAAAAATTGCAGCTTTCATGCTCATGTGCTGGGAAATATAAGGGCATTAGAGCTTGTGTGCCACAGACACATCAAATGGAACAATAATCATTGGCTTTGGAGATGCTAGTCTCAGGTCTTACATTCTCAGGTTGTGTGGTTGGGACAATATGGAGTACCTACAAGCTCAAGTTGGTTTTTAAGCAATGGCTAAGATTACTTGACAGTGGAACTGCCTTTTAGCAGATGGCAAACACTGTAATATTTGGCCATGCTATGACCACAACCAAGGCAATGTATTTTTAGGTAACAAAAGAAAAATATAAATTATGTTGTCTCACAATTAAATAAACCTTACTAGTTCAACTTAGCTTTGTAAAGCTGCCGTTTAAAACATCCTTAATGTTTTCATGGAAAGTGTTTAAGATTTGATCTACATAAAATGAAAATAATTTAGTAACAAATTATAGAAAGCACTAGATGTAATACAAACTTACAGACCTCTCCACCTACAGTTAGAAGTGGTGACAATCAGAATTTATCTATCATTTATGTAATTTATTAATAATTGAGATAATCTTCAAGTTACATGGTGAGGATTTCTGTCTATTGCTAAGGGTTTTCCTTGGGCAGGAGTTCCTTCTAATGTGCTTTATACCAGATTACCTATTTGTTAATTTTCAGCTAAATTCAGCTAAATATATTTGGAAAGTAAATGAGAGACATAAACCAGAATATGTTGGAGTTTCTGTTCTGAAGGAAAAATAAATTGCTGTATTTGGGGCTACTAGAGCCTGTTCTATCACCTAAGTAACGTTAATGTAACATCATGTTTTTTTTCTTTCATTAACTTGTACTACACCTGCCAGAAAAGGTGAATGACAGAAAGGAAGGTGAACTATTATTATTTGGTGTGAAAACAGTAAAAGGGAAAATATGGAAGGATTTTTTTTGTTCTTTTTTTTTTTTTTTCTGTCTTACTTTTCTCTGCACAGTGAGGAAATATCAAGTGAAGGCAGAAAGGAGATTGACTTATCAGATATTAGGGACTAGGTTTTCTGTGCTCTGTGTAAGTAAAGTTTACCCAGAGGTGTTTTTTCTACTATAAATGTTAGACTGCAGATTAAATCTGTACATTGTTCCCATGGAACAACAGGCAAGTCTGAAAGGACAAAAATAACATAAAGCAAAAGGTGAGTCAGTATGGAGGAGCCTTACTAGTGAATTTTGAAGAAGGGCAGTAATACTTTATGTGAACTAATGTCTTGATGTGTTTGTTTTTTGTGAAATGAGCAGTTTTAGCAGTAATGGGGTGTTTTTTCCTGTTTCATGCTGACCATAGCAACTTGGTTTTTTTCAGTTTTCCCAAGCATTGAATTCCGATGAAATACATTTCTGGTTTCTATTTCTGTTTGTAGTAAGTAAAGAAAATATTGATCAATATTACAAATGATAAATTTTATTCCATTGTTTTCACTGTTTTCATCATAATCATCTTCAATGGATCTGTGCCTAATGCTAAAAGCAATGAGATAGGTGTTAAGCCACTAAAAGAAAAACAACTTAAAAAAAACCCAGAACAATGACAGATAGAAAAAATGTTTAGAATTAGGCACTTATCCTTCAGGTAGCAACCCTGTTGATTATCTCCTCTGTAGGATTTATTGTGCCATCAAACACTAAAAATAAAGAATAGAAGAAACCAAAATACACATATACTAAGATGAGGAGTACATCTACTGCAGATATTGGTGTAAAACATTTTTCCTTACCATGCTCTGTTCATGTACCCTAAATCATATAGAATAATGAGAAATGGGACTGAAATCTCTCCCTATAAGGGATCTAATTTCAAATGTACCTATCAGGTGGTGACATGGAGCGAAACGACTGCTGATAGTATCTCTCAGAAGTGGTGGTTTTAACCCCAGCAGCATGGCTTTGAAAGATGAGCAAATCCAACTTCTTTGTACTCTCTTAGGCTTAATCCTTACAGATTAAATCTTCAACTACATGAAGGATGATATGAAAGATGAGTTTTGAAGAAGGTATGCTTCTTTGGAAAAGGCAGAATGTCAGCGTATTCCTAAAATTAATACAGGCTAGGTAGTCAGGCAAGGGGCTGATGGGGTAATATGCTTTACATAATTTTAAACATCTCTAGAAAAATCAGGGTAGATATGCAGGAACCCTGTGAAGCAGAAAGCAGTGCTCTGCTGTCCCACAGCAACTCCGTTAAACTCCTGAGGTTTGCTGTAAAGCCTACTTCTGTTCCCTGTGTTGGAAAGTGATGGGACAATTTCCACATTGGCATTAAGTGATGTTTTATATGGACTTATTCCACAAGAGGTGAGTATGACTCTCTCCATTTGGCTGACTGTCAGTCTCAAGGAATGCCAACAGCCCTTGAGAGTCATAGAATCACATAATCATAGAATGGTTTGGGTTGAAGGGATCTTAAGGATGATCCTGTTCAACCCCCCTGCCATGGGCAGGAACAGCTTCCACCAGACCAGGCTTCTCAAAGCCCCATCAAGCATAGCCTTGAGCATTTCCAGGGTTGGGGCAACCTGTGCCTGTGCCTCCCCATTCTTACATCAAATAATTTCTTCCTGATATCTAATATATGTAGTGGTATTTCTTAGTGGTGTTGGGAAGAGGCCTTAACAGTCACTTTTTCTTCTTCATCTTTTTTTTTTTTTTTTTTTTTTTTTTATTCTGCCCCCATCTCATGAGCTAATGGTGGAGATACGATGCTGATTTGGGAGATCCTTTGTTGATGTCCATAATCTACCACATGCATGCTCACAGATGTGTGAGAATCTACAAATAGAAGAAGGACTAAGGCAGCAGAGCTTGAAGACCTATGAAATGTTGTCGGCTCACTTTCCAGTTCTGTCTCCTGAACCAAAAGAAATAACATAATAATAATACTAAATTCCATGACATTTAACTGCTATAAAGCAATCATGTTCAAGATCCCCAGGAAATACTGTTAAGGGTAATAGGTCCTGAAATTAATTTTTTCTGGACCTACCTATATCCCAAGGAGATGATAGGAGCCATGTTTGGAAAATAATTATATTTACTTTTAGGTGTTCGGAGTTTAGTGGCTTCCTTTTTAGCAGTGCAGACTAATTGTAATGCAGATTGTTTTGAGAATGCATTAGACTTCTGAAGGTGAGGTTGTGTCAGAGGACAGGAGTTCAGAACCAAGGATGAACAGTGGTACATTTGGAAATCCTGTCCCCTTATAGTACAAGTCTATTATCCCCATTGTTGGCATGGCCAAATTATTATAAATGGCAAATTAGATGTTTCCAATGCTGTGAGTTTGGTCTTTGTAGACTCACACATGGCTGTCGGTTAACACAAATAAATCCATATAGAATGAAATGGAAGTTGATGAGTTTGAATTTTAAGTTGTCTGTATAATTCACTGTACTGGGAGGTGTATACTGTGCTACCTTTATATACTCCAGTGTATAAAGTTAACAGTAATGGTACAGCAAATATACCATAAGAAAGCCCTGCAGTGTGAAAATTCAAACCACATCTTCCAAAATAACTTCATGCTTTGTTTGTGCCCCTTTCTATTTACTTATTAACAGCAGTGAAAACACAAGCAAATACCCATAAATCAAAAATATTTTTACAAAAACTCCAAGAACTTTTATGCTTCTCTTTCTGTATGGTGTTAGTGCTTGTCCATGCTGTCAGTGGGTCTAGGAGCTGTTGGAGGACTTAGGGGAACCAGAAAGTGGAGAGAAACGTGGAAGGCTCTGTGGTGAAAGATCTTACAAGCATCTGCACAGAAAAATAGGGCTCTGAACACTGAGGATTCAGCATATCCCTGTGGTCATCAGGTAGTAGCAGGGTAATCTGGTGTATGGAGAGAGACAAATTCAGCTTTTGCTTATGAACAAGCCATGAAGCTCATTGTGATATGGCTAAAAATGTACAATGATTTCATTGGCATTTTGATGTGATCAGAGAATACAGTGCTAAGCTTGGAGATGAATTCAAATACTGTGAAATTTAGGAGAGATTTGAGAGAGACAGCAACTATGCTCCCATTGGGATGTCTCTGTCACTGTGATAAAGCAGTTACATGAAGGAGTAACTCTGATTCAGCTCAGTAGTTCTGTTCAAGTCATTTAATGCTAAACTAAGCTGCTGTTTTGATGTAGTTGCTTGTGAGTCACTGATAATATTAAAGTTTTATATGCAGAAATGCTGAGAGTCTAAGAGTGCCTAGCACCTGGGATAGATGATTTCAGAATTTGTTGGCAAATAGAGGTCTCTGTTTTTTAATGCATAGCCAGGTTCTATTAGTGACTCTCTAATATTTGGGTTAAAGAAAAGGAAATTGTCTAAATGGAGAATTAGTCATCATTAAACAATTCAGAAATAAGAATTTTTAAAACGGTTTCTATGTGATCTTACACTGTGTAACAAGTAACCAAGTTTTTTCACAGAGGCTTTTGTTCAGTAATGTTTATTATTATTATTAATATTTTAACTGCTTTCCTCTAATAACTTTGGAACTCTATTAAGAACTAGAATAGATAAGGTGAAATATTTAGATAACAATGACAGTTGGGAAGTACTATTGTTCTAGGGTGGAATCCAGGTTAAGTCATGTGCCTCTGTGCCTGTAAAGCAGGAAATTTTTTTGTGCCTTATATACCCTAATATCTTCATAGGAGATACATTTCTTCCTACTTTATTTAGGTATCAGTGGAAAACACAGGGAGTCAACAGAAGAGGTGAGGTACTCTCCTGAAGTGCTCAGGGCCCAGTGCAGCTGGTGGGCTGAAGTGAGTGTAGATGACCTTCTGGCCAGCTGGAAAAGTGTTCCAAGAGTTTCAGTGTTTATATGCTGGGCTGCTTTAGTCCCAGAAAGGAAAATGACATCAACTCTGACTTAAGACTAACTCTGTTCAAGTTTTATGTGAATTTTCAAGGCTAAATCTTAAACCCCATGGGTAACACTTAATCTGGTATTACTCTTTCATGGTATATTTTAACAGTTGATGGTGGAAAGGGTCTTCATGGCATTTTAAATTTAAATCCCAGTCTGTGATGTGTTACTCAGTTTATCATTTAAATATAATGGGATATTTGCCTCTGGAATAGAAGAGGACATTTGAATAGCTCACAGAAGAAACAGCCTGCCTTCATGATAATAATAAGTAGAGGATGGCCACAGTTTCTATTGTGCTCAATTATTTCTGTGCCATCTTCTCAGATATGTGAGCAAAATTTCTGCTTGCACTCACAAGAGGGCAACTTCAAGCCTCTCTGAACTGACAAAGCTGTGTGAGTAACAGTAGTGGAAGTGAAATTTGGGACTTGTGATTTCAGTTTTGTTTCTTTAGACCACAGTTTTCAGGGAAATGAAGGGTTTGAAGAAAACTGCTTGGTAACTGACAGCTCCCAGAGGATGCATTATATCTTTCCCACATACTGCTGTCTGATATAACTTGACAGTATCAACACTGCTGATGGGTGTAAAAAGAGGATTCCTATATGCAACCCAGGCATGGGAATTGTCACTGATTCAGGTCTCTAAAAAGAAACCTGCAAGAACTGTCCTTTCCCCACAGAAATCTGCTGGGGATGGTGCTGGGTGTCCCGTTATTTTTTTCACAGAATTACAGAGAAAATGAGAACATTTTCCTGTATAGATGATTATTGTGTCACTATGGAATTATTCTGATGACACAGTTGTAGTTTAACACATTGAAAACACATTTTCCCTCTATATAAACTCATATAGCAAGGAGGGCAATTTGCTCATTATCCACACATTAGGTCTGAAGTGCTCACATGAATCTCTTCTTTTTATTTTTACCGTGATGAATTCAAGTAAGTTAATGTTGTTTCTTCATGCCTCTCAAAGGTATTTGACTCAATTGTCTAAAATCATTAGCTGCAAAATTAAAAGCACACAGAATTACCAGCAGTACAGATGACTTCTGTTGCTGTTTTTTTGTCATTAAGCCTTGGAAAACTTTATATTAATATATTAGCATCTGTTTTGGTATTCTCCAAAAATCGGTCTTGGGTGCTTCTTTTTACCTAGAGTGACTGTGGCAATAAAGCTTCCAATCCTCTTAAGCTGTACAGTGCATAGAAGAAATTACAGAAGTAGTGTGAATAACAGTGGCTCTCAAAAGAAAATAAAAGGGCTTTTTTTCTGGTGATAGGTCAATGGTCATTTTGTTAACATTTTTTTTCTTGAAATCCCTTCACAATTATTCAAGGCTGTCCCTTCTATTGAAATATCATCAAATCTTTGATTACTAATAGACTGCTTTTGAAAGGTATGGAGCACAGCCTTTATAAAGTATGGATCAGACTATTAAAGAATGATTCTGCTGTATTATGCCATCAGTTGTTTCTTCTGTTTAGCAGTAATTACACAGCTATAAACCCCAGAATCGCAAAAGAGGTCGTGCTGGAAGGGACATCATCTGATGTAATTCTGTGGCTAAATTCAGGTAAAGACTTGTATATTTTTAGCAAGGCTGATTCTACCACATCTCAGAGTGGTCTCTTCCAATGTTTAATTGCTCTCATGGTGATAAATTTTTCTCTTACATCCAGATGGAATCTACCCCAGAGCAAGCCTTATTCCTTTTCTCTTGTCCTGTCACAGCTCATCTCTTGAAGGGAGCACCTCCATCTTCTCTGTAACAGTTTCAAGCACTAGAAATCAGTTACTAGGTGCCCCAAGCCCTAGGCTGAGCAAAGTCAATTCCTTCAACATTTTTTCATCAGGTCCTCCAGGCTCTAATAATTTTCATGGCTCTCGTCTAGACTTTGTTTATTTTCTTAGTACCTCTGTTGGTCTGAGATGGGCTAAATCTGAGCATAATATTCCAAGTATGGCTAAATAGTGCAGAGGAGGAGTGGTGTAATTCATCCTAAAGCAAACAATTTGAGCAGAAGCAAGTCTTTCAAAAAACCAATACTAGAAGCTGGTTTCTTGCTAAAATTTTGTTGACTTCAATGCTTTTCCTTTGCTTTTAAATAGAAATATGGCTGAAAATAAAATATTTATGTAGGTGTCTGGATTTCATTAACTTTAGATTCAGTGTAATTGATAGCACCATTCAGATCAATTCCTCCTGCCATTTATCTCTTGCTTCCACCAGTGTTCTTTGACCAACAGTTTTGTCTCTTTACTTGCATTTCAGATGCTGATGTAGCATCATCATCACCCTTTTTTTAAGAAAGGATTGTTTGATACAAGACTTTTGTACTTAACTGCATCTGTTTACTCATTACAATGTGATGTTTCAGAGAACAGGATTTGTGTTTTTTGCACAACCTTTCAGTCAGGAGTCTTCAGGCATTTATCCTAGAGAAAAGGAGGGGGAGAGGAAGACTTTATCATTCTTCACAACTACCAGAAGGAAGTTATAGTGAGGAGCATGTCAGTCTCTTCTCATGCATAACAAGTGACAGGAGGAGAGAAATTGGCCTCAAGTTGCACTAGGGGAGGTTTGGTTTGGAAATTTGTGGTTAATTCAAAACACACCCTTCATAGAAGCACCTATGTCATGCCAGATTTCACGTCAGGATGTGTAATAATACAGCTACCAATATCTTACCTTAGCAGAGGTCTTCAGAAATATTTTCATCTAAATCTTTGGTGCTGAGATGTGAAAATATGGGCTATGTACCACCTCAAGAAAATGGTAAATATAGGCATGACAGTTACCTAGTTAAATGATCCAGAGTGAGAAACTACTTTTTCCTCTTTAGAATGTAAAAAGCTATCTGAAAGTTCTTGAAAGTATAGTCATACTTAAAAATGATTGCTATGCAGCATGGACTCCATTTCATGTGAGTAACCATCATGCTGCTTTTATTTGTGGACTCCAAGGAGAGAAGAAAATTAGGTCTTTTTAATTAAATATCGTATATAGAAAAACAACCACCATTAAAGTAGATATTCAGAGTTGTTCACTGCAAAATTTTCTTTCAAAAAAACTGTGCTCTGACCAGATGCAGAGTGGTTTCACCCTTTATTCTAATAACCACAGTTGTATGCACAACACTTAAAATTTTCTGCCTTCATTGATTTTTGCATAAGTCTTTAAATAATCTATCTCATTTGATTAATACAATAAGCTTGGATGGACTCAGATAATTTTCTTCAGATAAAAGATGTTCTGTATTGCTTCTATA
Organism: Bombycilla garrulus; assembly: GCA_013400315.1. Classification (NCBI taxonomy): domain Eukaryota; kingdom Metazoa; phylum Chordata; class Aves; order Passeriformes; family Bombycillidae; genus Bombycilla; species Bombycilla garrulus. The sequence continues at coordinate 200,485 of VXBU01016440.1, read as the reverse complement.
GCTGCATTATCACAAATTTCTACTGGTAAACAATTTACTAGGAAAAAATATGGCTTGCTTTTCCCCTCTTCATGAAATGTTTGCAGTCAGATGACAGTGTTTATGAATTTGTTTGCACTTAATGTGGTTCAGCTAACAGATTCCGTGATCACTGTGTAGCTTTGTATTTGCCAACTAATGAGAAGAGGTGTTCAGGAAATTTTATGAAATGAATGGTTTGATTTTGATGACAGGTCTGGTGTATATCCTGTATATTGTTGTTTTCCTTACTAAGCTCATTATATGACTAGCTAAATCTTTTTTTAGCTTGTGTCCATCTCCAGAGGCAGCAAAGGACTTCTCAGAAGGACAGTAAGGTTCAGTTCTGCTACCCCATAGAGAGGTGGATGGTACCGGGGAACATCCAAGTTGCTAAAATAGTGAATTTGGAAAAAAGTGGTGATAAGAATGGGACTAGGATAAAAAACAGTGAAAGAAACCATGCAAAATTGCATTTGTTGTGCTTGCTGTTAAGGGAGATAAATAGTGGTTGAGTGAGGGAGAAGGAGGACCACAAGTATTACTCCTTACAGCTGGCTTTCCTGTGCTTCAGATCTTGATCCTTCTCTTTCTCAGCACCAAGTGAAATCCATAGTTACCAGGACTGAACTGTGGTGGGGGATGAGGCCGATGAGGAGGCAAAAATTTGCCACTATAGCAAAAGTGAACCTCAAGACAGGAACAATGGGAACTCATCTGTCCATGAAAATCTTGAAACACCTGGCACTAGCGACAAGAGATTTGTTGGCTGGTAGACACTCCTTATTCTAAGACCCACTAACCTTTTACTGAAGCTCTCAGTGAGGACTGCTTAAATAAAGGCAGAAATGGCAAGTGGAAGCATGTTTGTCATGGGAGCAGATGGGAAGCACTTCCAGCATAACTTATTGTGCATAAATATAGTGTTAGTTTCCTGCTGTTACAAGTAAATGAATGACATCACCCTTCCTGCTTTCAGCTAAGTTGTCCTTATTTTCTTCACAGACAGGACTCTCATGGAAGTCCTGTTTCCTACAAGTAGTCAAGGAAAGTATTAATTCCTGTGGGAATTCAGAATTCAGGGTCTACCCTGAGCAAAGAGGGTGCTGTGCCTGTGGCACTGTGTTGCTTCACAGGTTGTGGCTTGATGGAATCCATCAGTAGGGCTCTGGACCAGCCTCCTGCTGCAAGGTGATGTTAAATGCCGATGCCCTGTAAGCCTAGGCTGCCGATTTGGTCATATCCAGAAAATTTGACTGGCTTTGTGTTCATACGGCACCCTCTGTGCCTGAGTCCTAACTTTATGCCAGATCAAATATCCTCTCTCACAACAGGCATAAAGCCGGCAGCAGCAAGTCTGTAGCACAAGCACTAGCTGGTTGGTTGGGAAGGTAAGTGTTTACTCTCTCTTGCTGGTGATAGAGTGGGCACTGTGCAATTGTGAGTTCTCTGGCTTCCCTCCTCCACCTTGGATTTAGTTTTCATCACACCTACCAGGTGTATTAGATCACTGAAGTAAATTTTTAGGGGGCTGTACGTCTGCTCACTTGAAATGTCACTCAAAATACCAGTGCCCCAAAGCATCCTCTGAGCTCATTTTATCAGGCGCATATATTCAGTAGCCTGTAGTCATGCCACTGTCAGTTAATGGAAGTCAGAGATTTAGATACCAAATAACTGTACTTGGGCATGTTTGATCACGGATTTCTTTCTTTCCTTTCCTCTCAAGTTTTTTGGGAATGCCTGAGTCACAGCAGGTCCAGACAGTGGGGGTTAACTGAAGGAAGGATTGCCTGCGGATCAGATCATAATCTTTTGGTAGCAGCTCCCCAGCTGAAGAGTTAAGCTGGCAAAGCTGCAGCTGTAAGCAAACTGTGAGCAGTACTGAGAGTCTGGGAGAGAGCAAGGATGCCAAGAAGAGTCCAGGTTCTAAAGAAAGCATGCTCTTTGGGAAAAGGATTTTCTGCTCTCTGACCAGCTCTGCTTTTCACCAGTTTTTATCTACATTTCTTTTTTAAGTCTGTCTTTGATTTACACCAGAAGAGCAGAATTATGCCTAAAGGACATATTCATTTGTCTAATTCCCACTACAAAACCAGGTTTGCACTTTCCACGGTGCTTTTATGCACTTAGTTGCACTATGAAAGGCAGTACTTCGGGTTTGTTTGAAATCACAAAATAGCTCTCATCAATGGCTCTTTTTGCTTTGCTTCAGTTACAGAATGTGTATGATTTAAAACTTGCAACACCCACATTGTCCAAAATTTTGCTATGCACAGATGCTCAGTAAATTGCATACCTCCATCTGTGGCAGTATAATTAGCTGGAAGAAGGTTTGAATTTGGATTTAATGTATTGTATTCTGATTCAGTTTGAAACTGTTTTCATTCCTTTGAATTAGGGGGGTGGGGGGCTCTGCCGTTGAATATAGTCTGCCCTAAAGTTAAAATATTTCTCAGTTTAAGCCGAAAGAGAAAACCTATTTAAAGTAACAGACACTGCAGTGTTCAGACCTTTGAGCATCCAGTAAATTTTCAATGGCTTAGTGCATGCATATTCGTGTGTAATAGCTGTATTCTATTCACGTGGAATAAGGATTTGAAATTGAAAAAGTGCAGTAAATATCTGGTAAATATATTTCTAGAAAGTGAATGGGCATTTGCTATAATAACCATAGTGCTTAAATATTCACTTAAAATTTTTAACTGAGCATTTCAAAGACTTCTAAAATCTGAGCAATGAAATTTTATAAGAAGCTTTCCAAACTGTTACGTTATCAAGACAGAGGACAGAAGGACTGTGATTCGCACAAATTCAGCAAAAGCAATAGAAAGAAAATTCAGGCATCCTGTTCCACATTATTTTAGCCACTCAAATAACACTTATACAAGAAACCATAAGTAAATGCCCTTTTCAAGAAAAATCTTCACAAGATTGTAATCGCTTATTAGGTTAGTTGCTGTGTGCCGTGATAAAGTACTATTTTTCTAAACATAGTAATCTTGACATTTTTACTCATCATTTTTCTTGTTCTAATTCCTTAAACAAATAGTTACTAAATTTTAAAAAATCCTGTAAATTCATGCCTCTGCTGGAACCATACTGAAAGCACAATCAAAACTGCTATTTGACTGTTGCAGAAACACACTTTTTTCTTACAGCAACCAGCAAATTCTAATATTTCTGTCAAAGGAGCATGCACTGTGTTTGTCATTCAGGAAAATATTTAGGTCAGACCATGTTCTATATGAGGTTGCTCACACTTGATTCTGTTTTTGCCCTGAAGAAGTGTACAGTCAGTCTTTCTCCAACAGAACCGAGGGTAAGAAATCAGTTTAGTTCACTCACTCCAGCTGAAATATTGCATTTAAAGAATCAGAATAATTACATTGGAATGGGACCTTCTTGCTCAAAGCCCTTAACTTCTAAATTACATGACATTGCTCAGGGCCTTGTCCATGTGGTCTCAGAGACCTCCAAGGGTGGCAATTACACAAGCCATTCCATTTTTTGACTGCACTAACTACATTTTTCCCTGTGTTAAACTAGAATTTTCCTTGCTGCAGCTTGTGTCCGTTGCCTCTTGTCTTGGCTGTACCTCCAAGAGTTTGACTCTGACTTCTCTGTACCCACTTAGTAGGTGGCTGAAGAAAACAGTCAGACCTTTCCTCCAGATTAAGCTAACCCAGTTCCCTCGACCTCTCCTCATACAGCAAGTTCTCTTTCCCTCAGGCAGATGCTTTGCAGTTTATTAATGTCCTTCTGCATTGGACAGAATTCCAGTGTAGCCTCCTGGAACTACATAGCAGGGATTCATCCCTCTTCTTAACCTTCTTATTATACTTTTAATAGTGCAGCCCAGTATGTAGTTACACCTCACTGGAAAGGCTCAGATTTTAGCTGCAACAGCACTATTTATTTGTCTTTTTTTTTTTGTTTTCCATTGATCAAATAGGGGTGATGGCAGTGAAGTTGCCAGTTTTCTAGCAGATAAGGCAGAGTGCTGTTTTTCAGGTGCTTTAAGTACCATTTTGCAGTAAGGTTACTAATCAGCTTGTAACACAGAGTGGAAATTTTCCTATTTTGAACATTTAGGTGCTTGGCAAAGTATCCAGAGCTTTTCTCTTGATATATAGTATTACTGTGTTTCGAGCTGCATTTTGATGCCTGTTTGCTAGAAACTGGGCAAGTGCACTTTCTGGTATGAATGTCCCAGCTGGTATTTTTAAGGGTAAACCATCAAACCTAAATCAGTATTCTAACTTAATACCACAAATTCTGTCATCTTAATTATTCATCTGTTTTTGAATGCATCAGCTCATTATTCTACCATGTGAACACATTGGATGTTCTGCTTGGTGTTGGATTCTAGCATCTGTGTTGGATTATATTACTTTTCCTAACAAAATCCGTTTGGACCGAGATACACCATATTTGTGATACATAAGAGCCATACATAAGATCATGGTTTTTCAGAAAGATTGGTAAACTGTTACATCCAGCAATTTCTCATCACTGTTTCAAGTTTGAAAAACTATATCTTTCTGTCATGCCTGGGAAGGTTTCAGACATTGTATTTCATGAAATTCCCAACCAACTGAAGTTACAATCTTCAGTGGTGGCGGGGTGATTGAATCTGACAACATCTAAACTTCAGTTCTGTAGAAGATTTGTTCAGCATTTTGGAGCTGTTTGTGGTTAATCCTATTAAAACTATATATCTTGCCCATTACCTCATTTTGGGTGCTCCTGTAGTTTCAGAAACATCCATAAGATAGAAGAGAGTTCCTCACTATTGTGTGAAAAAAATCTTTAGAATGCAATTACAGACCTGTTGAATTGCATTTACTTTTATGTTTAGATAGTGGAGGTTCTATCAAATCAAATGTGGGGTGGATAATCTTACATGTAGAAGTTTCTGCTCCTTAGTTCGCAGGGGTAAAATGTGGAAGGGTGGAAGCAAAAATAACCACTCAGTTAACACCTGATCCAAACATAGTCAGAATCCTGCAGTAATACATTTGATTTAGCTGTAAGGTTTGCTACCAACTGCTCATCTGAGATTCCTAGGATTTTTCAGGTAAGCTGGCACAGCCTACACTAAAGCACATGCTGCCTCTGCTAGTGGTGCATGAACAGGTTGCACGAGAAGGTGTGGGTGACACACATCTCTGCCCTACAGACAGATCCTGGAGGAGTGTTGGCTTAGATGTGGAGCTCAGGGCATAGTTTATGAAGTCTGTCTCCCTGGAAGAAGTGATAATTGGACTGGACAGGTTTGGACTGAGAGCTTAATTTAGTGGTTTTTAAATAATTTGTTTCTTCCCTTTTCATACCACAAGTAGGAAATCAGAGAAGGTAAATTATGACAGGTCAGTCCAGGTTTAGAGTGCTCTGACCAGTGAACTGCTACAAATGAGAAAGTACTATGCAGTCAGAGCAAAATACTCCTCCATCTTCAGAGCTGCCCTTCTCATGACAGAGTGATGGGAAGAAGGAACAATGACATTGTTTATATTACAGGAAAAAATTGCAGAAATGCAGAAGAATCTAATGACCTTTTTAAAAACAAATACGTTACATTAATTTACTATTCTAAAAGGGGGCTTAATGCCATGCTGTTTGGGCATCTGGGGCTGCTGAAAGCATGGATGATGAAGTTATCTATGTCTGTAAGTGACTACTTCTGGTATCTTACTCTGGCTGAACTTGAGACAGAATCTTTCTGAATACAAACTGCTGCAGGATGACTTCCATTATAAGGGCATGATCTGCTCTCTTGAGGTGCTGAGAACATCCACATCCTGAGTGCAAGAAGGGTGCCAATATTGCTCAGCCTTTTTCAGAACTGTGTCTTAAACTCTGTACCTCTAACAGATTAACAAGCAAAATAGAAAAACTAGAAAAACTGAGTGGAAAAACTGAGTGGGGAGTTGCTATGGTAATCATAACATTTGATAACTGCAAATAACTGCTCCGTACAGCAACCGTGAACCAGAATTCAAAGATGGCATTTCTTGTGACCAAAAGTCCAAATTCTTAGAAGCCTTGACTCATTCACTGTCAGTATATTGAAAGTTAATTCAATTTGAAGTTTATCTTTAGTATGACTTCACACTCAGAACAGGTTTCCTGTTTTGTAGTCCCCTAATGAACTGTCAGGGACTGTAAAGAGAGCAAACTGAATTCAGAGAGCTGTGTGGTGATGGTAACAAAGCCGGTATCTGTCAGCACGTGGTTTCCTCTCTGCTGGGTGGCTATGGGTACTGGATTCCTCTTGTATGGTCTTGGGAAGACAAAGGATACAGCAATGGGTTCTTTGGCTAAGCCAGCCTGCCACGGAAAGTCACAGAGAGAGCCAAGGCAAGAAGTAATGCATCTGTCTCTTCCTTTTACACCCTGTCTTCAAGATCTGTCTGGCTAGAATTGAGAAGCAGAGAACTAAGAAAAGGCAGAGAGTCACCACTCTACAACAGAACAGATTTAAGCTTTTTGGTCTGTTACTATAGAGAGGCTGTTCAGTCACCTTTAAAATAATGTTCTTCTAAATATGTAGCTAGTGCATCTCCTAAATCTGTAGCTACAATTTTGCAAGACATCAGACTTTGACTAACTGAAAACAAAATTTGCTTGGTCTCACATTAGCAGCCATTCTGTTTTTGATTGCTAATTTAAAGTTTCCTGTTGATTCTGCTCACAAATCTTAAAGTTACTCTAGTAATAAGCAGAGAGACTCAGAGCTACCTCCTCTGAGAATGGAGTGACTAATCAGAGCATCAGTTAAAGACAACATGATGTTGCATAGGCACCTTGGGAAAAGAGAGGATTTCGCAAACTCATAGAATCCTTCTATTTTAGATAAAATTCCTCTAGTCCATTACTATAACATAAAATTCATGTCTTTATGATTATCAACAGAAAGATTCTGACAGGCTAACTTTACTTTAGGCTTGGTCATATTTTTTTCACAGAAACAGCTATTTTAATAATAGTGACTATTTTAATAATAGTGACTACTTTCTAAGACACAGGGATATGCTGTCAGGTGCACTTGTGGGAGAAAGTGTTTCATTTCCTATCATCTAACATGACCATCAAGCTGACTTTAATGGGACTGACACAGGATTGGATCGACAGGCTGGACTATTGCCAGATTTTTTTCTTTTTTTTTTTTTTCCCATTCATTCCAAGCTTAGAGATTGTAATTGCAGACTGACTCTTTGAAAGACACTGAGTCATCACTGTCTATTCCACTGCTAAATCTTATTTTTGTATCACTAGCAAGTACTTTTGAAATATCCCTGCTATTGGTTCTGTGCTCTAAATCTCGGTGAGTCTGGGTTTTACTTGTTTACTGCAATTAGGCAATGACTGTGAGTTATGAATAAAGCCTAGGGGAAAAGGGGATAGAAAAATTTATTTCTGGCAAATCATAAAGTGCAAAGTGTTCTTTATGTTAACATATGACTCAGTCAAGAAGGTAAAAGTTTCTGATTCAAGATTTGAATCAGACCATAATTTTCCATGCATCTATTGCATTTCTGCATCTGTCTAAACTAGTTTACAGATGATAGTAAAATTTGGTGTGAAGGTTTAGCAAACTAAAATTTTCCTTTGGCTCACATGTATAAAAAATACATTTCCCCATTTAAGAAAATGAGGAAATAGTAAAAACTTCAATGTGAATATAACTGATTAAATTACTTCTTTCTTTGAATGCTTTCTTTTCTTTAAAATTTAGTTAGCCCTTGTTTAAAGAGAGACAAAGGTTAAGCAGACATTCTTGTACATGATATGAGGAAAGGGGTAGTTTTAGAAGATGTTTTGAGGTTAAAGGCTGTTGAATCTCATGAGAAATTGGGGAATCTGTCTCCGCTGGACGTTATGGGGGAGAGGCAATTGTGGCAATGCTCTGTGTGCTTCTTTGTAGGAAAGGGAAATAAAGCAATACTAAGCCCTAAAGAAAGAATATGAGCAGGAGCAAAATAGGAAAGGCAATAACCTGAATATTAAGTTATGATGTAGCAAAACAGATAGAGAAGAGCAAAAGGGGGAAGGAGAAAAGCATGTAGGAGATGCAGCTCTTCTCCAAGAGACACAGAGATCAGAGATGCAAATCTTGAAGCTTTCTGTGTATCACTGCCAGACACAGAAATCCCCCAGGGTCCTAGGCCTTTCCTTTCCTGCAAGTGACCTGAACTCTTTGCTTAAAAACTCCTTCCTACAAGCCAATAGGAAGTAAACAGCAGGAGCATGCAGAGGCCAGCTGGGGCTGGTCTTGTGTGGCAGATGGAGATTGTAATCCACTGTTAGGAACACTGTCATCGATTTCTGACTTCCTGTTTGTGTTTGTTAGGGATAGTTATTTCCCTCTTTCATTTCTCTCCACTAAGCTTGCCTAGAGCCTGGTACCTATCAGCAAAACCTTAAAGGAATCAGAGTTATAAGATGTTCAGTCTTAACGGGGAAGTACATCAGTGAGAGAGAAACTGCAGACAATGGGAGTCTCCCCCCATAATTTACACTGTGCCAATACATGGCACTGCAAAGCATCCTTCATTCTTCACCTACATTCATATTTTGTCTTTCCATGAAATTAATCCTTTCATGATTACTGATTACTGTGTTTCTCATTAATTTCCTTTCTTGGATGAAAATCAGCTCTCAGAAACACAGTGATTGTTTTCAAATTTACAAAATTGTTATTCATTGCAAAAATAGGATTGTCTTCTCCATAGAAACTCTCCTAATCTGTGCTAATTACTAGATCCTTCTGGGAAATAAGTTTTGTTCTGCATGCTACTGAGAGCAAAAAACTGGGAAGTGAAGCTAATGAGAAGACACTAATAATTACAACTGAAGATCAAAATATTGGAAAATCGTAATAAAGATAATTCCCAAATAAAACAGATCATGATTTTAAGGGATTTTAAAATGAGATTATCCTAACTAACTGAGTCTTTTGGTTGAAGTAGATTGCTTTCAACATAAATACTTCCAGAAGTTTTCCTGTTACGTGAAAAATTACCAACAGTGACAGGAAGAAAGGAGCTCAAAGGATACTATCAGTCTCATCTAATTCTGGCCATATAAAGTATAGGTATATTAGTATAGGTAAATTAGTTATCCAATTTTCTTTTGTGAACAACAGTGAGATAAGCACCTACTTAGTGCATTTGTACTGATTCTGAAGCACATCCAAGGCTTATTCAATGAATTGCCCTGGTGATGCCAGAACAACAGCTTTAGGGCAGAGGGATACTATTTGGAAGCAGTCCAAGGAGCAAATCCAAAAGAAAATTAAATCTATTTAGAACAATAAAAAATAAATAATTGGTTCTTTTCAGTGGCTGATCTCCTGTAGCTTGTCTCTTAACAGTGGAGGAGCAGCACTAGTGTCCCTTTTCTAAGAAGCAGAAATCCTAACTGGACAGATTGGAAAAGGTCAACATAGTTTATTATCTGTCCAGTCAGATACAACTTTGGTATGTGAAAGGATATTTAAACTCAGTGCTTGTATATGAGTTCCCCAATGGTATGAGCTCATTTGACTGAAACCAGAAGAGCCTGAGGTGTGGGTGATGAGGCACTGGAACAGGTTGCCCAGTGAAGTTGTGGATGTGTTCAAGGCCAGGTTGGATGGGGCTCTGAGCAGCCTGGTCTAGTGGAAAGTGTCCCTGCCCATGGCAGGGGGATTGGAATGGGATGATCTTTGTCCTTTCCAGCACGAGCCACTCTGTGATTCTGTGATGTTTTTTGTGATTTCCCCTTGACCAGAAATGTTTTGATGTGATGGGCTTTTGTATTAAAGGGCTGCTGTGCTAAACTTCCCTAGAGAAACATTGGGCTACTTCAGTGACAGTGCTGGAGCAGCAAGGGTTTTGCATGGGACAGCTCTCCTAGAGATATACCAGTACTTGCTTACAGGCGATAAGGAGGGAAATCTGACTTGTGGCCATTTTTATTTTTTTTAATGTTAATGCAGGTTCTTAGTTGCAGTAGGAACACAGTTCCAGTTATACAACACTGCAGTCTCAATTAATACTTGAGTTTTATTACGGAATCCTCCTGCTGTTGATTTTGACTCTGAGTGGGTTTCTTCTTCCTAAGGTCTCTGGGGTCTCATCTGTAACTTGTATTTTCCAGTGGGGAATGGATTTTGATGAGGGACCTGTGGAGTACACTGATGTGTGCTGTACAAACTTAAATGATAAAAATTAGGCTGCAGGCAGTGCTTTGTAAGAAGGGGCAAAGCATTATCCCTTCCCATGGGATTTATGATAATAGCATTCAATCATAATGAATTACATTGGTATCTGTGTGGCAGTCATGACTTTTTTCTTCAGCTGTTTTTTTCTGCCCTACAGGGGTTGTTTCTTTTTATGCAGGTCAATGAGCTTTTGCTGTGATCAAAGCAAACATGCAAATGTAAATTCTTTCTATAAAGGTACAGGGGAAATAACATCAAGCGTTAGGATGAATGGATAGTCAGTAACAGATAAAGATACAGTTTAAGAGGCACCCTAAGGCAGTTTATTCTGACTGGTTCATTTCAGGTAAATGTCTGGGAGACACTTCTATAATGAAGAAGCTTTCTGGAATAAAGGGCTGCTAACACACTCCTTTCTAGTTACAGCTCTTTTTTAGAAACATCAGCTGGTAATGTTAATTCAAAAAAATGAGAATTACAGTTTACCAAGAATGAGTTACTTCATTATTGTTTTAAACACTATCCCAAGTTTAAGAAAGGAAATGCTAACAACAGTTTGAAAAATAGGCTTAAAAAGAAAAATTAATAAGGTGAGAATGCATCTCCCATGTAGAGATGGCCATAAACTGACAAAGTTTTGCTGCTGAGATCCAGTGCCGGACCTTACAAAGCACAGAAATTATTGAGAAAAAGCTTCTTATGTCACTGTAGGAAACCGAAAGGATTCTTTGAAATGTAGAAACTACTCTTGTTCCTCACTGTGACCTTTTTCCTTGCCAGTGTTCCTAGCTGAGGCTCCCTCATTTTGCTTTGTATCATTTCCTGTGGGCTTTGGGTGTCTTTTCAATGCAGTTGATTTCTGGAAACTGAAGAGCAGATGGTTAGTGTTTGTAAATTGCCAAAGCCCCGTGACTTTAAATGGATAGTTGCCTTGAAAATTTGAGCAGCTAAAATAACTGTTTAAGGGCTGTGTAGTACTTCTATTTGCTCCTTCTTTACTGTCCTGTATAAAATGAAAACTGAATCACCTTTGTGGACTTATTAAACTGTAGAGAATCCTTTTATTATAGTTTAATGATAATACACAGTTTAAGAAACTATTCAGATTTTTCACTTTTTACATAGATTTAAATACATAAGCATTTTTATAGCTTTTCAAATGCATCAACATATTTGATATTATTGACAGATTCAAGTTTTGTGATTCAACAACATATATTCTACAGTGAACATAAAATTCTAGTAAAAATAGACAGCATAACTTAAGGTTTTATTTAGCATTTATTTAGCAGATTGTGATCTAAAACTTTTGCCTGAAAAATAAATAAAAAATATCAGATTTGGCTTGTAGATTGCAGTTTTAAAAAAGGGTTCATATTTAAAATGAGTTTATAAAATCTGATCTAATCTTGACAGTTTTATTGGTATAGCTGTTGCGCCAAAGGGGAAAAAAAAGATAGGATCTATATTTTTCAGTGCATTTTATATTTGTTTTTGCTAGTTGTTCTAGCATTTCCTTCATGATAGAAGGAATAAATCAAAATCTTGTAACCCCCCCTTACATTATTGCAAATATATCATCCAGTATTCTGTCTGGATGTTTTCTTTCCTGCAAGCAAAGAGTAAAGGATTATTTCTGCATGCTCATTAATCTCACAGAGGAATGAGCTGGGAACTCCATCTCACCAGTATCCCTGAGCACCAGGTGGACATCTCAGTCCCGTGCAGGTCTTGAGGTTCTGAGTGTGTCTTTCACCTCTTACCCTCTCCCCCGTCTAGTTTTTGTGCTTCATCTTTACCCCAGGATTGTTTGCCTTCCCCTTTAATCCTCACCTGATACCCCCCTATCCCTTGAAAGGCCCCATGTACCTACACTTCTCTGCTCATTAATCAACCCTCTGCACAAGAGACACCAAGACAGTAGATTCTTGTTTCTGCATGTTATGCTGTCTCCACAGCCTGTGCATTTTTCATCTGTTTATCTTTAAGGAGGAGCAGCACTTCTCTAGGTGTGTAATTCATAGCACAGCAGGTCTCTGCTTTTAGGTGGCCTGGAGCTATTCACTGTAGTAACGAGGTTATTGATGATATCAAGGTTTTAGAGGTGGCTTTTTCTTTGTTATTGCAACTGAGGTAGAGGGCAACACTCTTCATCTTTCAGATCATAAAGGGATAGATACCAAGGGAATATATCCCTGGTTGACATGCTCCAGCTCTCTATGGTCCTTCCATACTGCTCATTGTGTGGACTAGGTGACTGAATTCTAGAAACTACCATATTTATAAATTGTTTCTGAATTGGTATTTTAACAGTTGTTGCAAGAAAAATAAAAAAGTATTACTCTGGTTTTTTCTTCTTTTGGCTTGTGTTGTAAAACCTACATGTCATCTTACTTTGGAGCCAGGTGCAGAAAATTGTTGTTATTCTACTTTTATTGTTGTTACTTTGTTAGCAGAATATGATGAAAGCTGACTATACTTTTGTTTTCTTTGGTTCTGACACAATTGCCTCTTTCCCTTCCAATTAGTCACTGGATTATGTGCCTTTTCGGCTATGTTTTTTGAATTTAAGCACCTTATTAGCACCTGGCTAATATCTTACAGACCCAATGGCTTTTCATCTGCAGTAGTATTCAGTGTTTTCCCCCTTTCATTAAATGCGTCTCTCCCCCCAGCACTTCACTTCTTCTACTCATTTCAGCTGTGTGGTTCCTATGGAAACACACTTTCCATATACACTTTAGATTGTGCTTCAGCATTAAAAAAAGGAAAAATAAAAAAAAAAAAAAGCCAATTATTTAATCAGCCTCTCCTCTATGGAACAAAGGCTCAGACATCTCCAGACCCCCATCTGGTACTGCCTGGGTTGGAGTCAAACCTGTTTGTTTGGGGGGAATGTGGATATTCTTAATATGTAAATGTGTTTTGCAAGAAGAATCAGGCTTTCTCTGCATTTGAGATAATTAACAGGCATGATCTTTCTGGCAAGCAAGGTGGGGTGGTAGTATTCATCCTTAAAACTAGTTATGAAAAGATACTGCAGAAAATAACTTCCAGAGGCCACCAGGCACTTGCAGGGCCTCAAGGTCATGGATCAGTCTGTCTGGGCTTCGGTCAAGTCAGACAGCCATTGCTGCTGCACATGCAGGTACAAATGTACTCAGCAAATAAAAATCTTCTCTTTCAGTCAGCTCTCACAATTCATCAACAAGTCTATCATAAACAAAATCAACAAGATGTTCCCATTTGCAGCTTTTGGATGGTAATGACACAGTCTGTTACAAACCCATCAGATGTTTAATGCTGGGCTGCTTTGAGAGTGTTTGAACACGTTGCTCTCCAATGTGATGTTTTGCTTAGAGTGAAACAATCTTTAAATATTTTCACAATATTTGATAATGTCCACTCAGCTTAACATGAGAAGACAGGATAGATACATCACATTATTCGTATAGATTCCTACACTTGAATCTATATAAAATCAGTTTTTCAAAACCACTCACTTATTCCAAAGTCCAGGGGCTGCTGTTTGTTGTCATGTCTTTGTATTATCCCAGTGACCCTATATTACGCATTCTTTTTCTGCTACATTGCTTTTTAGAAACACAGAACCTACATGTCATTTCTGCACAAAATATTTTAGGTACAAGATGTGATTAGAGATGTTTGCAGAAAGGCAGAAGACAGAGTGCAAGGGAAACAATAATGATCAATAAGATGGACTGCAGCCTAATAATACCACTTCAGTTTTGTTTGTCTCATGGAAAAGCTGATCAAGACAGAGATGTAGGAAAATTAATTTTGGATAGACTTCAGTAAAACAAGATTTCATTTGCCAATGACAGAGTAAAGGAATTGCAGTAATTGGAATGTGATATGGAAGCTTGAGCAGAAGATTTAGTTGTGTGGAATAGAATTTACTCTGCTAAGCATAATAATCCTACCTAGGCCTGGAAAAATTATTTTAACTATTTGTAGTTAGTAGATTTTGGCTAAAATTTTCAAAAACATCCATGAGACCATAACATCCATAGGGAAATGCTTTCCATTTCTAGAAGTGATTTCAGATTTTAGTAGTAAGTATGTCTGTAGCTTTGAGTAGGGCTTCTGAAGATCAGATTACAAAGATTTCTTCTCAGGTAATTAAAGCAATGTTCAAGAATCTACCAAATAGGTGTATTGGGTAACAACTATTAATTTCATGTTAGACATCTACCTAAATGTTTTTCTAAATCTCACTTCTTCCTTGCATCTTTAGGCTCTGACTACTTTTCAGGCTTTAAGAGTAGAGACAATTCACTTTTTTTTTTAACATTTTCTCCTAATGTATTATGCCAGACTTGTCTCAGATTGTGTCTGGGCCACAAAGCTTCTAGACTGTTTTACAAAGCTGGATTCATAATTTCTTTTCTGTTCTTATGTTATCAAGCAGCTGCAGTCTCCTCCATGCAATTCCCATCAAAAGCTGATTTTGTCATTTTTGTGGTGGTGAACTGACTTTCTAGAGAATTAAAAACAAAAAAAGAAAGAGATAATGATCACAATTTAAAGTGTTGTCTACAAGGTGCAGTTAGGCAGATGAGAAGCCTGTGTTGTGAATTGACTTGTGTCTTTCATCTGTCTGATCTATTCTATCAAAAATGCTGTTGTGGCAGCAGCAATCCTGAAACCATTTTCCCCTAAACTCTAGCAGAAGTGGTGCTGTTCAGACTATGCCATCAATCACTCCATCCAGAATTCAAGTGTTTATTGGACAATAGTTGTTGAAAGAGCTCTTAGAATCCTATTTAGAATAAAAACTACTCATTCTTCCATGTGCTGGTTAAGGTTGAATATGATTGCTCAGTTGTATAAAAGGTACAGAGAATAACATGATCATTTAAGGGTTGGGGTTAGAAGGCACCTTATAGGTCATCTAGTCCCATCCCCTTGCCATGGACAGGGACACCTTCCACTAGACCAGCCTGACCTTGAGCACAGAGCTTGTCTCCTTTACCAGAGACATGGATTGTATAACAAGATGTATCCAATCTCCAGGCAAAGCAGAAAACTTCTGAAATAGAGCTATTGATTTTATATAGCCTTAAAGTGGTGATTTTTTGTCACCAGTTTTCTGCATTAATTACTGTAGCAAACATATGCCAGCAATGGTTCTTCTCACCTTACCTTTGGAAGGAAAACAGCGTGGGCAAGGAAGTGTTTCACTTGGATTTTTAAAGTCATCTGTACATGCATATTACTACATACTCATATTATTTAAAGTAAGATGAGAAACGATGCTTAAAAGCAAATCTGGTGAGGTATGTGACTACCTCAGTTCTGTTGGGAATTCATTCCTTAGCCATTGGCTGACCTAGCAAAATGGAGTTCGGCTCTTGTATCCATGGTCTGAGATACAGTGGTGTATTTCCAGCCATAGTAACTTTCATATTTGCAACTAATATTTGTTGATTATGAACATTTGCAGGTCCAGGAACTGCAAATATTCGAATTTATGCAAATCAGAAATAAACATGAGTAATTTGAGCTCCTAAATTTCTGGGCTGGTTGTAATCTTTCTAGACTACTACACTTCAGAGGCATAATGAGGTTTTTTGGACAGACATTTGGCTGGTGATTATTTAAAGACTTCAGCTAGTAATGTTTGGCATCCTGTGATTCCCCAGAAATTAGTGGTGGTTAGCGTGACCAGTAAATGAGTAGAGGTCCTTACCATTTGTGCAACTTTCAGAACTGACTGTACACACTTAGCAGCCTGTAACTTTATTTTGAATATGTGGAGGTGTACAGTGAGGAAAAATTTCATCTCTTTTCTTTAGGATTAGCAGATTTATAAAGACTGAAAACCTGGAACTATTTCTACATGTAACTATAACTACGAGCTAATTTTTACATGAGATACATACTTTTTTTAGAACTTGCATATTTTGTATTTACTCTGTTTAGTAAAAATTGTTCCCACCAAAAAAAAAAAAAACCAAAAAAACCAAAAAAACAAAAACAAAAACAACCAAATTAAAAAAAAAACACAAAAGCATTTGGCTGCTACTACTTGTATACTTCTATCTTATTTTTCTTAGAGATTCTGGACCTGTATATAAATTAGTATAGGATTTGCTTACAACAATGAAAACATGTTATTTGTAATCACAAGTACAGGCTGGGCAGAGAATAGGTTGATTGAGAGTTCTTCTGATGAGAAGGACTTGTTGATTGATGAGAAGCTCAACATGACCTGGCAATGGGCACTTGCACCCCAGAGACCCAACCTCATCCTGGGCTGCACCCAAAGCAGCGTGGGCAGCAGGGCCAGGGAGGGGATTCTGCCCCTCTGCTCTGCTCTGGTGAGATTCCACCTGCAGTGCTGCATCCAGCTCTGGGTTCCCTAGTACAGGAAAGATGTGGACCTGTTGGAGCGGGTCCAGAGGAGGGCACAAAGAACAGGTGACTGGGGATCCTCTCCTATGAAGAGAGGCCAGGAGAGTGGAGGTTGTTCAGCCTGGAGAAGAGATGGCTTCAGGGAGACATCAAAGCAGCCTTCCAGTACCTAAAGGGGCTACAAGAAAGCTGGAGAGCAACTTTTTATAAAGATATGTAGTGATAGGAAAAGGGATAATGACTCAAAACAGAATGAGGGCAGGTTCAGATTGGATATGAGGAAGAAATTGTTTACTGTGAGGTTACTGGCACAGGTTGCCCAGAGAAGTTGTGAATGTCCCATCCCTGGAAGTGTTCAAGGCCAAGTTGGATTGGGGTCCTGAGCAATCTGGTCCTCTGCTGTGGCAGCAGAGTTAGAACTAATTTAAATTTTAAGTCCCCTCCAACCCAAGCCATTCTATGATTCTATGAATTTCCTCTATTTTCTTTCCTTCTTTCTTTTTTATTTTTTTTTTTTTCTCAAAAGGAACCGATGTCTGAGATAGCACAAACAATAAAANAAGCCATTCTATGATTCTGTGAATTTCCTCTATTTTCTTTCCTTCTTTCTTTTTTTTTTTTTTTCTCAAAAGGAAACGATGTCTGAGATAGCCCAAAAAAAAAAATAATTGTCCTTTTTTTTTTTTTTTAATCCTCAAAATTATGGAGAAGAGAAGCAGAAAATACTTTGAGCCAGTTAACTTGCACCAAATTTTGGATTGTTAGTGGTTTGTCAGATTAACAAAGGAAAAAAAACAGGGGAAGGAGTGTCCTTCCTTATTAGCAGGAAATGTGATATTGGGTCTTCTGAGCTGTTACGCGTTCCTGGGTGATCAGAATCTGAATGAAGTTGTGATCAAAGAGCAAAATTAAAACCTAATAATCTTTTTGATGATGAATTTATGAATTTATGTTATAGTACAGGGGAGCAGGTCTCTGAAATTATGTCAGTGAGAGGCAGGACCTCTTTTGAAAGGTTCAGTGTCAACGTCTTGATATCATAACTAAATACTGTGGAAATAATTGTTTCTAGGTGAAAATCTTGGCATAAACAGAAGGAAAAGTATACATAAGTATTTTATTGAAGCACAAAACAGAAAAATGGTGTGATGAAACTGGTTCCATAAAGGTCCTGTGATACTGATGGCTGGGGAATAGTTTTCCAAAAGCATTCAATAAACCTGATGTTAATAGAAGCAGAGTTAGGCCAATAGGGAATGCTCAGAAAACTATCTATGAATTTCATGAAAACACAGAGGGATTCAGGTTGGAAGGGACCTCTGAAAACCATCTATTCCAACCCTCTGCTCAAAGCGTGGCCACCTGATCCAGGCTACTTAGTTAGCCTTCCTCAGTCAGTTAGCCTTCCTTCTTTGCTTCTCCAAGGGTGGGGATCTGCAGCCTCTCTGGGTAACGTTTTCCAGTATTTCATCATGCTCATGGTGATTTTTTTTGCTCCTGGGTTTAGTCAGGATTTGCTCTTGCTGGAACTTTTGGGTTTTGCCTCTCATCCTTTCTCTGTGCACCCCTAAGAATGATCTCTCTGAACCTGCTCTAGACCTTCCCATTAGGTGGCTGCAGACAGCAACAAG
Organism: Bombycilla garrulus; assembly: GCA_013400315.1. Taxonomy (NCBI): domain Eukaryota; kingdom Metazoa; phylum Chordata; class Aves; order Passeriformes; family Bombycillidae; genus Bombycilla; species Bombycilla garrulus. The sequence goes on along the minus strand of VXBU01016440.1, from coordinate 182,248 downwards.
ATCCCCTTTTGAGTTTTGCTCTTAAGGCTGAACAAACCCAAGTGTCTCAGCCCGTCCTTATGTGCAAATGCCCGCAACGAGGTTATTCAAAGTAAACTAAAAATGCTAAGAGAGATCTCCTGCTGTGCCAAGTATCCAACTCGCTTTCCAAGGAGAGGGACGACTCTGCCAGCCTGCTTTAATCCTGCAGCCCTGTGGAGCTCTGATGTGAATTATTGCTGATGGTAGATGACAGAAGAGATGTGCATTGCTTGGTTACAGGCGAACATCTTTGTTCCATCTGACTGCTTCTTTTATTGCAAACCTTACCATAGCAAGGAACAAACCAGATTTCTGCTGTCTGCTGTTCTCTTCCTTAAAGTTTCATTAATTAGTTCATAAAAGCATCTACAGATCTCAGATTCATTTAATTTCACGATCCCAGCATGCTTTGGAGGATTAAGGATTAAGCTATACTTGCTATGGTACAGAGGTGAAAAGATGACCAGGAATGACGCAAGAAACAGGGCAGGAGCTTGTGCCTGGGAAAGATGAAGAGCTCACCCAGAGCACCATTATTCTGGGAAGCATCTGGGTGCTTTATTATATTTTTATGTATTTCAGAGGTTCTCATATGCATGCTTTTATTTTTTTTATAAAATTGCTTACAATTTAGATTAGTTTCATTAAACGTAAGGGATTTTAAAGCATATTTTAAGGGAGTCTTTTTTAATCAAAATGCTGCTTTTTGAGACACCAACAGTGTTTAAATGTGAAAAAAATCCACAAAAATTTAAATAAAACCGATATTTTATGAACTTCTGTAATGTCAGAATAGGGCTGCACCAATTATATTTCCACAGATGCAAAAATCTAGAGGAGGAATAGGTCATAAAGCTTTTCAAATCATAAAAATTTGATCATAGAATCGTACAATGGTTTGGGTTAAAAGGGACCTTAAAGATTCAGCAATTCATGTGCTAATTTATTCCAATGGTTATTCATTTTAATAGCTATTAAAGCATGTGCATTATTTCCCATGTGGATTTTTCTGTCTTTCAATTCCTAATCTCTTCTTTTCATGCCTTCCTAAATGAAGGTCATTAAGTACCTAATATTTTGTCCCATGAAAGTGGCCCTACTTTGTAACTTCCCCATTTTCTCTCTGCCAAACTAAAAGCCTTTATAACAATTTCTTGCACTCCTCAGCTGTCTTTCTTAGGGGCTGTTATAGCTTTTGCCCGAGTATTCCACCATCATTTTTTGACAACAGAATTTCTTTCAGTGTTTTTGTACCAGTTTCCTCAGTACCCAAAAGCACATTTTTAGTCTGCATTTTACTCCTTTTTCTGCTCAGTCTAAGCACACCAAACCCACATGAATTGCCCAGCCATTTTTACTGCAAATTCATTCTTTTCAAGCATCAACAGCAATGGCTTTTGTTTTCATTTCTTTATATATATATATATATATAAACTTAGTAAATTAACCACATCATAAAACAGGGCTTATGTCCTCTAATTTATTTTACCTTTTCTAATAGTCTTTGTTCAAGCCTACATTTAGCCCTTAAGAGGCTTAGCTTTCAAAGACATTGATGAAAGTGCTGGAAAATATTTGGGTTTGGACTTATCTATGTGAAACCCCACTGAAAATATATTCATTCTCAAATCATTTTGTGCTTTTAAATAACATTTTGGAATACAAACCACTTCTTTGTTACTTAATATGGGCTTTACTAATACTGTGTGCTACATAGCCTGTTTATTTGGAAACAACTTGCTCTAACTACAAACCTCTAGTGCTGGAAACTTCTATAGCTACAGCTTGAGGCTGTTTTTGAGAGGGCATATTTTCAATAAAATCGTGGCAATGGTATTACATTCCCATCTCTTTCCTCTTTTAAATATTACTTTTATTGCATTGATATTAGACTGACTACTTGGTGATTACCCAGGCATATTTTCTGTCCATCTGGATCACAATTCTTTCAGCCTGATGGAGTTTCTCTGCAGTTTAAGGTGCACAAAGGAGGAAAATTTATAGAACAGATGTATCCTCATCTGTCATTTCAAGAGCTCTTAGACATTGATTCATCATTTCTCTTTATATATATCTTCTATTCCCAGTTAATAATGTTTAGTTTCAACTTTGTTTTTAGTAAGCACTCTACTAATTACAGACAGGTATTTCAGCCCTTCCACATAAGAAAAATGAGTCATCCTATGTCTTTCTGAAAGCTGAATATAAGTATTTTGTGAATAGTTCCTTGTGTTCTGAAACACTATTAAAAATTTTATTATCTTCACCTAATGATGGATCTACACCATTTCTCAGAGCTTTTTTCGCCATGGAACCAGGAAGAACTTTTCATAAAATCATAAAATCATTAAGGATTTTCCAAAAGACCTCTAAGATCATGAAATCCAGCCTTCAGCCCAGCATTGCCATGTTCACCACTAAAACATATCCACAAGTGCCACGTCCACACACCTTTGTAACGCTTCACAGGAAATGTTCCTTTGAGCCTATCTTGCCCTTTCTGGAGCATTATCTGTTGCTGCTGGAGATTGAACATTAGGGTCTGTGATGGCAGAGCAGCCAGTTGGAGGATCCGCGTGAAAGCTTAGCCAAATTTTCGGCCACGTGTATGAGAACTGTGGGTGCAAACGATGGGGTCCAACTCAGTGGCTGTGATCCCAGTGTTAACAGAGAGTCCCTGGTGAAATTTGTTTGCATTATGGCGTCAAAAGTGCCATTTTTGGTGGCATTTTTTCATATTGTGAAGGTGCCTGGCATTTTTCTGTTTTCTTCCTCTGGAGGCAAGTTCTGCTGTAGTTTTCGCTTTGGTGGCTATATGGGAAAAAAACTCCAAAAACCAACAAATCATATGTAAGGGCAGAGGCAAAATTATTTCCTCAGCTAAACCCATAAAACCTTCACAACAGACTCCTGTTTCTTTGTCTTGGGTTATCTGAGTGGCAAATTCTGCCCAGAGGCTTGCTTGAACAAATGTGTAGATAGCAAAAAATCAGATTTTTCATTTTAAAGAAAAAGGTAACTGAATTTTCACCAGAGCTTCCAGGGAATGCAATAATAATTATATTTTAAGCACTCTCTCAACATTTACCTAGATGTCTGGCATGCTGATCGATGATACCAAATCATGGGACAAGCTGAGAAGTTCATTGTGGAGATGGTGCCTTATGTTAAGGGCAGACAGCCCAGGAGAGGATGTTGTGGTGTAAACAAAACCAGAATTCAATCAACGCTGACTAACAGGGAGAAGCTGAATAGCTGTCTGTGGGCCCTGGTTTGGTAGAGTCCCAGGGCTTAGCTTAGCCCTTAGCTACCTGCCTGACGTGTGTGATTACTTAATCCATGGGTGTAAAGTGTGTGTTGCAATTACTGTCCTTAAAGGGAATATGCTTGTGGAAGTGCTAAAACGTGGTTTAGATTTTTTCAAGAGGACTAAGAGGTTGCAAACTGTCCTATTTTGGACACAGAGGGAGGACAATTTTGAAGGAGCAAATGTCACCTTGATTCAGATTGAAAGTTAGAGCTTTCTGAAAACAAAATCATAGAGAATCAGTTTGTTCTGCTTCAATTCTGACATTTTTAAGAAGCCTAAAATTAGTGCTGGATGTGGCAGACAATATTTGGGGATTTACTTTGTTGCTCCCTGTTATCTTCAGTTCCTTAAAAAGACTGGGCCAGATGGTGTCCCTCCAATGAGATGGACAGAGCTCACTGGGTCTGGGGAAGAGAAGGTGCTAAAAGCTGGAAGAAGCTTCAAGGTCTGAGACGTGAAAGGGTCACAGGAAGAAGATGGGAACCTGCAGCTTGTGTCCACACTGTAAGGATTCCTGAGAGGACAGGACAGAGAGAACAGGAGTGCTGATGTGGGGTCTGCTGCTCCTTAGAGGGTCCCTGAGTTAAAAGCAGCAATGGCTGGAAGTGTGGAGCCTCTCGTCCCATGAAGCCTTGATCTGCCTGAACAAAATCCCTGCATAATCTCTCTCTCTCTCTCTCTGATTTAAAATAATCACTTAGGTGTCATATGTGCTAGTAAACAATGCTTGGCAGTATTCCCAAACAGGAATATTTTTGCCCTTGCTGTTAAACTGTTAGCAGGTTCTCTGGCACATTTTGGCCCAGCACTGCATGATTTGGAAGCCAGCTCAGGTAGAAGACCAGCCCCAGGAGCCAGGTTAAACTTCGGGACAGCGGGACAGTTAGGTGGGCCAGACATGAGGCGCTCCAAGCTGCCTCAGGTCATGGGGATCTTGGGAGCATCTGAGTTGCTAAATATAAATGTGGTCTTTGAGGTCTCTCTAATTAAAAATGTCAGGTTTGTAATAAAACCTCAGTTTTCTGGGTCCAGGAGTCTTTCAGATCCAGCCCAGACCTCTAGCCAGCCCTGTGTCACTGGGGTTATGCCATCCCTGGCAGTGTCAGCAGCTTCTGAAAGCAGAGCTGATTGGGAACCAAAGGCTACCCCTGTTTCGTTAGAACTTTAAGAAGTGCAGAATGTGAACATGGGGTATTTTTTTAATGTATCTTTTTCCCCGGCAGTCTGAATGTCAGAGCACCAGGACAAATGCTCACTTTGAGATCTCCAGGCAGCTCAGTGCTGCTATGTGCTGAGCTACTTGTTGGCACAGTCCAGTCTTTCCAGGTCCTGCACTGGCAGCCTGCCACAGACTTGAAGATCACCCCTAATTTGCCTATTTATTATTGATTGAATGGTGCACAATGTACCAGTTTTCATAAATTCACACAGGGTTCTGTTTGTTTTAATTAATGCATGTCTTTTTGTAGTTTTTATATATGCTATCGATCAGTTTGATGAAGTATGGGGAGATAAAACCAGGTGAATGAAGCCAAGGGAACAAATGGCACTTTTTGACCTAAAATCCACCTTTCTTCACAGTGCCAATGTGCTTTTGAGAACAGTTGCTAGGAAATGAACTGCATTTTCTAATTGTTCCTGTGCTTCTATATAGAACAGACCTGCCATGAATAACCCCTGTGGATGCTCATGCAGGCACACACCAGTCCATTTAGCTTCTGGGAATTATTTTTTCCACTTCCAGAGTACTTTATCAACAGAACTGTTTGTGGTGCCTTTCCTGAAGCACAGCATCCCTTTGCTGGGCTGTAGAAGAATAGAAGCAGCAGAACAACCAGATAACCCCCATGTTTCAGAGGAGTTCATTTTTAATGATGATGGCAAAGGAGACCAAAAAATAAGAGAGGGAGATAGAAAGCTTGCATAAAATATATTGAGAGATTGCTTGTTGATGCTCTTCTTTTCTGATGCATATGCAATTGAGGTTGGTTTGTGTTTGCCAAGATGGTTAGGATTTGTATAGATACCTGGACTAAAATAGCTGAGAAACTGTGATGAATCTTTCTCATCCCATTCTAAAGCCCCAAATCTGGGATAATCTATTTTGGTTGGTTTTTTGTTGTTTTTTTTTTTTTTTTTTTTATTTCTCTTGCAGTAGCATTTGTATGTTAAACCAGAGAAATTAAGGCAAAATGAGCGAAAAAGGAATTATGAAATATCAACTGTAGGACTCTATTTGTCACATGTACTCTATTATAAAAATATTTATTGATTTTAGAAAGGATACTTGTCATGTAATAGGCAAAACTGTTCACCGACAATGCTGCATGTGGATATTATCAACAGGCACTCTTTCCATGTGGCAGGGGGAAGAAAATAACAAAGAAATTAACACCTCCTCTGCTTATTTGCCCTTCATGCTAAGTGTGGAGGGAAATCGTTTTGGTAGGGTATATTTTGGTAGGGTACATTTTGTTAGGATATTATGATTTTGCCAAAGGGTCAGGATAATCCAGGTGAGTTTCTGGCTCCTGGCAGCTCTGTTCTCCTGGTTGACACCTAAAATCTTTAGGCAACACCGTTGCAAGAGTTCTGTCTATTGATATTAGACAATATGATGAGCTCCCTCCTAGGCTGTTGGAGCAACTGTAAGCATAATAATTGTCATTTTTCTCCCCTCATGTGTTAGCATGAATTCGCAGAGGTGAAGTACCTCTTGGCAGGATTAGATCCATGAGTCTTTCATCAGGTTCCATCTGGATTTACCAAGTGGACTGTAAAATTATTCTAATCCTAATAATGCTCAGTACAGGACATGCCTTCACATAGCAGATTGCCTTTCAAGTGTAATTAAAGAGTCCTCACATGTAGAAAATAATTTGAAACATTGTTTAGATTTCAGAAGTCATAACATTTATCACAAAGAGAAAATAAGTCAATAGACTGAATTAATATGGACACTCTCAGTAAGATTACTTCAAAAAAAGGAATAGCTTCTCAAAACTGTATTTTTTCAGCTGTCAAATTCTGTCCTTGGTGATTATATACCGTATAATGGCATTTTGCTTCCTGAGTACAATATTAAGGACTAATCTGAGTTTTGAAATGGCTTGTTCCTCTGTCATTTCTCTTTATAGCATATACTCTTAAATTTTAATGCATTGAATATAGACGATGTCTTTTTTATAACTACTATTACATGAGAAGAAATAGGAGGATTTTGGTTTCATCGGAAAGGTTAAAAATAATTTCTGGCTACAACACCAATCTAATGCCATTTGGCATTTCATGCCCACAGGAAGCTTAAATTTATTCACCAGGTGTAAAAAGAAGGGTAAAGAAAATCAATCATTTGAAGGGAGCACTGTGTTAAATTAATGCATATTAGGATCCCAAATGGATTTAATTCTTCCAGAAAAAAAAAGAAACAAAAGATAAAAAATAGGCTGAGTTTCTAGTAGTTTCATTCAAAGAAAGACTCTGAAGAAACCCCATGAATATTAACATTTTAAAATTTAACATACATTGATTTCATATGCTTAATTGATTTTTCCCTAACTTTCTATAAGTCTTCTTAAGTCAAGAAGTTTGTAGTTTAAAACCAGACATTTGAAAATTAACTGTAAACCAATCAGGATATTAAACTCCGTTCTTCATCCTATATAATATGGGTACAAAAATTATGTTACAGGATGTAAATGTTAATTATGATATGACTTTCAGATTTATGTCCCTTAGGTTTCTGAGAACAGCCAAACACATACTTCAGCAATTGTACAGGAAACATGCATATAGAATTGAACAATTCATCTAGGCTTGTAATCATTTGCATTTAATTTCCATCAAATGTCTGGATGAACTTATTGCTATTAATATTTTTATAATTAATATATTTCATAGGAATATTTGCACAAGAAATGTAGTGAAGAAATAGTATGTGGTTATGCAAAAGTCATACTGTAAATACTGTCAACATAATGTTCATAAATCATATACAGGCAGAGGGCATCTACTAACTTCCATGTGATCATAAATTTGTGCAAATAGCAAAAAAAATTTTTTTTTAAGTTTAAAATAACAGAGAAGAAACCATATATTCACTACAAGTTATCTGCTCTGCTTTGCTGGTTGGTCATACTCAGAAAGGTTTTATCAACTTGTGTCTTTCTTTTATTAGGATATAGGTTGTGTAGTTGAAATGTACACATAGTATTTGCATTTTTCATCCCTAAAATTCCCTGTTATTTCAACGGGAAATAGTCCAATGGGATACTTACTGGGAACAAAGTAATTAAATCTACTGGTAGAAAGCAAAAGGATTTTTTTTCCCCCTCATAAATTTCTGTGCAGGCCTAACTAATATTTGCATGCCCAAAACTTCAAAGATACTTTCAGGGCTATAATTTTTATAACTCTGTAACAGAGTACCAGCATATCCATAGGGTCACCCATGCCAAGACTTGTCCCATCTTTGGAGATATGAAGCTGGCTACAGTCTCCACAGGGAGTCATCGTCCTAACTGCTCTGTCCTTTTATGCAGTACAGGACACAAGGTTTTCTTTGTAAAGGTTATATTGTTTCCTTCAAAAGTAGCCCATTTTCATCACCTTAATGCATTTTTATACCTTGCTATTGAAGTCCTTGTTTGGTACTGGCAAAAAGCAGTATGGATTGTCCGTTTTCAACCGTCTTCACCTCAGGATCATTTTGTTTTTTATTGGTCTCATTCAAGTATGATTATTCTGCCCCCAAATCACATTTTAACAATGTGTTCTCTGAGAAGTGAAGCTGCAGAGTTTCTTTAATTTGTATCACTGCTCAGCACAGTACTTTTACATTGTTTCCTCGTATATCCCTCAGACTGACATATATTTCTGTCTGCTGTGTCTCAATATTAACATTGAGAGGGCCAATATATTTTTTTTTCTAGTTGTGTGTAAAAGCAGAAAAAAAAAAAGACTGGAAAAAATCACTGCTTGGGCTCTCCAACTCTTGCAGAACTTTGCAGTTTGCTTTGAAGGTGCTTAGGTGGCCTGCAGGATAGATGTTTATATACATCATTATTTTTAGAGTATATCCACAGTACCTGCATGGAGCAGTGTTGAGCTGAGAAAGTGAGTCATAGAAGCGCCGTCCATCCCAGGACATACAAAACTCTTACAGCACATGTCCCAAGTTCCCAGTTACTGCCATTTGCTTCTGCTCTGCTAAAATAGCATTTGAGTTGCAACCACAAGTGAGACAAGGCAATCAACTCCCCACTGCTGCTCTTAACTTTTATCTTTGGCCTTTATTTTCCATATGCTATGTTTACAGTTCTAGTGTTATCTAGCAGAAAGTTGGACAGAGAACAGGAGTAGACAGCTATAAATTCAAGTGCTGAAAACTGCACATCCACAGTTTTAACTTGTACCAGCTCTATTCAATTGTTCAGCATTCCCAGATCAATTCCATTTTGTCATTTACTAAATCATAACCAAATGTTCTTGTTGGATCTACATAACATGAGTTATTTCTGTAGGATTTCAATCAGAGATTCTGATACTGTAGTGAGAACAAGTATTTATATTTCAACTCCTTTAATTCTTCAGTTCTTCAGTTAAAGGTCTTAGAGCACTTTTCCACTCCTAATTAATCCTCGAGCTATAAGTAGTTCAAGAACAGAGCATCTAATCAGTGTCCTGGTTCTTGGGTCCCTTCAGACAGAATCTTCACCAAAGGGTGGCTTGTCCTTAAGTTCCCAGCTGAGCTCAGACTGGGGAAGTTAGTTACCAGGTGTAAATGTGATGGGATGGCAGGCATTTCCCTGCTCATGGTTACTGCTGACCTGTAGATGAACTATTGTTGCCATCCACGCCTTCAGAGTGCCCAGACGGTGGGGGAATACGCTGAGCATGACAATCCCCTCAAAGCAAGTTTGCCAGGGTACCATCACCCTAGCTACCCAAAAGGGTTTCTGGTGAGTGCTGGCATTGTCCTGGCATTAGAGAAAAGACTAAATCTGCAGTTTCAGCAGTCTTGTGAATCATGCAAGGCTACGCGTGATTCCTGCTGAGCTGAAGGAGGGTTTTCTATATCCTAAAAAAGAATTATTTCTTCCTTTCTTTTCAGAGCAATACTTTACTCCGATGCTGCTGTAATTCCATGTATTATTTCTTGCTGGGAGGTACTTTCTTGGCACATTCACAAGTAATGGCAAAAAACTGCAGATGTAAATTTGCAAGAATGCTGGCACAGATCTAGCTTGAGTATCACCTGCTGTCCTTCTTTTGCTTGTCTGAATCCTGAACTGCTGTGCGTGTTCAGGTTCCAGGAACAGCATAACCATGGAGTTCAGTATGAGTAGGTTAAATTCACTCATGGTGTCATCTAAGCTAGTTCATTTGGAGCTTATATCTCTACACTGCTCTGCCATCTGCATCGTAGTTAGTCATCCAGGGTTTTCAGATTTTCTTTCCTGAAAGAAAACTGTAGGAGGGGAAAACTTAATCTGAGAATGTGTGCGTGCGTACTGATTCCTGTGCAGCTCTTTGTCACAATCAGTGCAGAAGGCATCCTCAGGCTATGCCACTTATTTTTTACAATCTACCACAAATGCAGGCCTGAATTTCACTGTTTCCTCTTGACGACTGTTCTGTGTGTTTGTTTCCCTTTCCATGGAAAGCCCCTTGTAGTACTGCCACAGGACTCTCCAACAAAGCAGCTCTTCCTCCACCACACACACTCTACCTCTTGTGCAGTGCTCTCTGCAGCTACCAGGAAACAGGGTGCAGCCAGGTGGGGGTCAGTCTCTTCTTACATGTAACAAGTGATGGGACAAGAGGAATGGCCTCAAGTTGAATCAGGGGAAGTTAGATTAAATATTAGTAAAATTTTTTTTGCTAAAATGTGGTCAGGCATTGGAGCAGGCTGCCCTAAGAAGTGGTGGATTACCATCCCTGGAAGAGTTCTGAACACATGTAGGTGTGGTGCTTAGGGGTATGGTTTGGTGGTAGACTCGGCCATGTTGGGTTAATGGTACCACTTGATGATCTTAAAGACATTTTCCATCTGTATTCTGTGATATTTTTTTTTACTTGATGTCTGTAGAGCTGTTGCTTTCTCCATGTGTCAGTACTTGCTGTAGGTAACATGAAGGACTATGCCAAGCTGACAGATTTTTCATCACCATCCTCAGAGGAGTCAAGTGTATCATTCCTGTGCTGTACTTCTTCCCAAATCAACCACCTACTCCTCCCACCACAGAGTGCAGGCAAAGTTAAACTGTGAATCCAAGGAGGATCTTCATGGCTCCACCATTCTTTGCCATTGAAAGCTTTTAACTCATTTTCTTCCTGCATTAGGCTTACAAGGAGTTGTCTGAGACCTGTTTGTGTAAAAGATGCTTATCTGTTTTGCTACTGCATTTAAACTTCTAGCTAGTCAAAAGTGTATCTTTAGCTATTTTTCCAGCTCATAGAGCTAGTAAGTCCTTTATAAGTACTTTATGATTTGTTTTGTATTTGAATATCAAGCTTCATAAACATTTAACTCATTTAAAAGGAAATAGCAAAAGGAAATACAAGATTCAATAGAAAATGAAAGTTGAGAAGACAAAACAAAAACCACAAACTAGTTCTGGATACTGAACCATATCCTCCAAGTTTCTAAGTTCTTTTAACCATCTGAACTAACTGAAACCATATAGAAAATAAACATTTTTATGACATATCAGACTGTTCCTGTGGTATCTACTGATTTATTAATGGGTTGCCGTAGTATTCCAGGTTCACAGGGTGCTATAAAAGGTTTTTCAAATCAAATCAAATCCAGACAGCCTCTCCAGAGGCTCTAGGGAAAGTGCCATCTGGCCTTCCTTCCCTTTAGCTGTTCTTCTTTATTACTGATAGGATCATTCATATTCTGAAGACTATGAAGCCACCATTAGGAGAGATCAGCCTTCCTAACTAGCAAAGCAAGTTCTTGTCATCGCCCTTGATCAACTTAAATTGCTCTCTTGGGCATCTGTTCAATCAGACCTAGCTGAATATCCTATTTAATTCTCTTTTTTCTGTATTTTTGCAAACACAGGCCTTATTCAGAAAGAGGACTTGAGATTCCATTCTGCACTTGTAGCAAATGAGATGTCACTTGAGGAAGTAAAGTATAGTAAAGTACTGTAATATAGAAAAATATTATTATATCAACAGCACTTATTCAGTCCTTTATATCTTCAAAGCACTATGCCAGCTAATTTCTTAACTAATCCAAGTATACACTTTCATTCGTTTGTATTTATGAGGATTAATCTTAGAAACTGAAACTATTTAAAAACTGTTCTTACATTAAATTTCATGTGTGCAACACTGAAAGGAAATTAATTTCTCTATTGCCTTGCTGTGACAACTAAATTAATTTACATTGTCACTGTTGTTTATTTTGCAGTGTGGGATACTTGTAAGTTACAGCAATGGAATCTATCTGACTCAATGTGTACTGCTTTACTATATATTTATAAAAAGATAAATTCTTGTTGGATTCAGACTACAGACAAAGAAGTAGTTTGTGAAACTTGTAAATCCTCTGTGGTCTCAGCTGGGATTAAAAGTTTGATAGATTTCTGTACTCGAAAGGAATGATGATTCTATTTCACCTACTACTCTTCAGAGTGTATAGGCAGGGAAATTCTCTAAAAGTATGGGTTGCCTTTATCAAATGTAATAAAAGACCTTTACAATTATGCTCAGCTGACTTTGATTTGAAGAAAGGTAGACCTCAGAATTAATTACACTCATACTGATTTCATGGTAACGCTTAGCCAGATTAGGGAGGGAGAGTTGAATTAGTGCTTTGCTGGGAGGAAGGTGGGAAGTGACTTGCAGCCCTTGATCCTCTTTGTCCTATACAGGGGCCGATAAGCTGGGCTGCTGTAAAGTGATGCAGAGTGAGGCAGAGCAGTGGGTTGAGCCTGCCATGAAAGAAAAAACATCTGTAAGAAACAAACTGTTTTTACACCCCCTGATCATTTTAAAGCTTAGGCTTCTTATTATTACTACTCTTCTGGATGATATTATCTGATAAATGTCCAGTCCTTTTTTAAATCCTGCTGGGCTCTTTGCTTTAGAGATACTCCGTGACAGTGCCATCAAAAGGCTATCAGATGAAAGAGTGTAAATCCAGGGTTAAAATGTATCCAGTATAAATCAGACAAAAAAAAAAATCAGTAAAGAAATTTAAAACTGTGAAATGCAGGACACTGGATAAGTACCTCTAGTTTACAAGATGGCATTTTAGGCCACATGGCAAGGATTATGACCCAGAGCACTGGTCATCCATACCATCTGGTGTAGCCTGGAAATTACCTCTGTTGGTGCACATTTTTTCACCTGAAACTCTGGGTCCACGCTGGGGAGATCCTGGAGATCTAGTTTTGCTTCATTAAGGTACAAGTGACCAGTACTATCACTCATTTGTGATCTTGATAGTATCTTCCTGTAGTTCTTCGTAATTTGCAGTTACCTTTACTTCTTCTGCTCGTTATTCCAGCTGAATGCCCATATTTTTCCCCAGTGATCTGTGTGTTCACTTTAGACAGCAAATAAGATATCCGTGATGTGTAGTCAGTATATTCCGTATGATTATGCAAGAAAGAAGTAATGTTTTGTTAGCAAATGGGAACACTTTTGTCTTGTTTTTTTTTGTTTGTTTGTTTGTTTTTCATTTTTAGATCATTTCTATTTTGCAGCTTGAAGCAAAGAACATTGGAGTCAATACCAAATGTGTTTGTTACAAATGCCTTAAAAATACATACTCTATATATATATGTAGGTATACAGAAATCTGGCAGCCATATGGGATTTTCACACACCTGTCAGTGGAGTGAGTATGTTAGAATGTGAAATCTCACATTCTGCACCAGAATGTAAGAACAGAGCCCCAAGGACACGGGTCTTGTGTTGAGTGTGTCAAATCATCTCAAAGGTAGCACTTTTACAGAGCACCACACTGTTGATTGTAATGGCAGTGTCAGCTGCATTAACCCTGGAAAGGTAACATGGAAGCCAGGAAAACGAATTTAAAATTTCCAGTGTGAAACAGGGTAGCAATTTTTCTTGGAATTGTGGCTCTTATGTAATGCCACAGACTGTGGTTTATGCATGCCACCTACACACAGCTATGAAATATTGCTGTGACTTACATTAGTGAGACATTGGTCACTTCTGCAAACATTTTCTTCAGTAAATGGGAGCTGAATTTTAGCATGAATGTTATATTGGTCAAGGACATTCAACCATGCATTGCTTGGGTCTTACTCATACAGCCGCAAATTGTTATAAGGCAGTGTCATGTTTACACAGATCCTTGGGAAGCTTCTTAGTCTGAGTGGTTAAGGCAAAACAAAACAGAAAATAGGGCATTCTGGCACATATGCTTTGAAACTGTCTCTTATAAAAGATAGGTCAGAAAACCTTAATTAGTGCATAAGACAACAAACTGTTGTAATCAGGCCATTTTAGGCAACCTCCATAATATGCACGTGAAATATGTAAACCCCTGAGAATAGAATTTGGCTCTAAAAGCCAAATCCAGTAGCACAGACTTTTTTTTTTTTTTTCTTAATGAGCCAGGGTTTATCATTTGGAATATTTTCTGCTCATATTGGATTACTTTCGGTCAGCATCACTGGAGAATCCAATTATTGGATCTCAGCTGTCCTTTCCTCTGAGAAAGACAGAGATATCAAAACTGTTACTCTGATTAAATCCTGGTATGTCTCCCCTACATTCTGCCACCCAACTCTAGAGAGCTTTTCTTTCATACAGGCTGCTGTAGTAAGAGCCAGCAGCACATGCAGAAACACTGCTCTTGCCTCTGGCCTGGAGTGATTTTTTTCTCAGATAGTAAAGGTGCTGAACACAAAGAGAAAAATGAGGAATGGGGTGGAACAAGCAACTGAGAACAGGAGGAAAAGGGATATATATATATATATATATATAGGACTAGCTTTTGCTATGCATGAAATGCAACACCCTGTTCCCACATTGTGACGCACATCAGTCAGTCCAGATGGTGAGAAGGGTTGGGTTTCTGCCTGGGGCTGCCGGCTCAGGCTTCATTTGCATTCTTCAGCCCAATTGTTGGTGGAAAAGCATCCAGGCAATGCACAACCGCTCACACAACTGTGCTCACCTTCCCAAGAACAGCATTTCTTCATGGCACCAAAAACTGTGGGAGTTTCACAGGCATGGGAGCTGGATCAAGCATTCAGGTTTCAAATGGAACCCTCTGAGACTCATCAGCAGTGATGTAGAAATAGAAAATCCTCTTGAATAAAGTGTTCATTCTCACTTTGTGCTTGAACAAGTAGCTTTGAGTTTGTGTAATACAAAACTCCTGGAGCTCAACTCTGAAAGAGCAACTTCTGCTCCCTCATAAAAAAAATGCCATACAGACCTTTCCAATGGCTGATCCCTGGCTGTGTTTTACTATTACCATAACCAGTTTTGCTTGTTAAGGACTAATTCTGAGTGTTAATTTGTGGTATGTGCAACAATTGTTATTGTTATTGCTGTAATTAATCCCATTTGAAAATGTTTAGTTTAATTGATTGGATTAATGGGTCTAAGCTTTAGGTGTTTGGTTCTGTTATTTTGAATCTATACATTGACTTTAAAAAACTGTGCAAGCATATAGGAAAAAGAAAGCATTAGAGAAGTGAAGAGCATTACAAATTAATCTTTATAATTTGGAGGATGTTCTTAAAACCTTTCAGCATTATTAGAAGGATTTTTAAATGGGCACAGAATTTCACCTAGCAAACATATTGCTTTTTTTAACAGTCATTCTGCCTGTAGTAATGTGTTTAGGTTGTCCATGTTAATGTCCCTGAAATTTGCCTGAATAATTTCCATTCATGATAGGAGAAGTAACGAACCCTGTGTTAGTCGCTAAACGAGAACTGTGCCTTTAAGAAGGGAAGATTTTATGAAGATTGAGGAAAAAAATCGTGAAAATTGTTACCTAGAGAATACTGAAGCTACATTTACTACTGCGTTAAGAAATGTTTAAGTGCAGAATTTGTATTGGTGGATTATTTCTTCTCTGAGTTTTTCCTCTCCCCCAAGTGCAGTTGCTCATTCCACCTTAACAAGGTGCAGTGATTGACAGGTAGAGATGTTGCACAGAGCTGAAGGTGGGAGTGTGCTCTATTGGTTTGTGCTTGTACATCCTGAGCACCAATTACTGTCACTGCTGCCAGCACTGATGTGTTTATCAGGATGAGTTATAGCAGAATATATGTACACAGGCAGTGTGTATGCTGGATGACCACCCCCTGTGATGTAAAATATGAGAGTCTGGGAGCTACCGTTTTATAATTCATCAGGTTCAGCAACTGCATGTTGTTGGTTGGCTTAGTTATAAAGGCAAGTGTGAACTGAACAGCAGACAGGAGCATCTTGCACTGAGAGTCCTGCGAAGCTGCATTTGGTGACTGGGCTCCGCTTTTGTTCAAGTGAATTCAGTCCTCGGTGAGTGATGGGGGTTCTGTCGAGCTAAAGCTGTTATTATATAAGCTGGGGAAACCTGCCTGCTAGTTTAATGTGTATTTTGCTGCTGGAAGTCCTTGTCTGTGGTTGTTTTTAGATTTTGCAATATTTTCAGTTGTGTACGTTACTAGCACAAAATGAGATGAAAAGAAAAATGCAATGATGAATTATTCACCATCGTGCTGCGAGGATCTCTTTCCTAGCTAAAGTTACTTTCCTTTAGTGAGTGTATTGGGGGTTCAAAGAAGCTACAAACCAGCAAATCTACCTGTCATTAAATTGCTTTTATTAGCACTGAAAGAGAGTGATTGCTATAGCTTTTGTAACAAGGCAAAGGAAAAGAATAAGAAAATATCAGAAGCATTTACAATTTCTTTGCTTTTTGTACATGTGGCTTTTCAGATGCAGCATTAATCTTTTGTGTGCAGTGAGGGGCTGCAAAGAATTTGAATTTTAGAGCTTTTTAATTAGATAATCAGTAAATTGGTAGCTTCTTTCTGGTTTTGTGATAATATGCTTAGTATCACATTAAAATGAATGATTCCCCATCTTGCATAACAACAGTGCTGAAATATGTGTAAGATGAAATGCAAAGGGAGACTTTGAAACAAACTGTGGAAACATGCTATGGCACAGCTAGGCAGAGAAAGGTAAATTTCCCATAGCATCTGCATGACTTTTTGAATTTCACCGGCTTTAGATTCTTTGCTCTAATTATCACTTGCTTCTTATTGACCTCTGTATCTTTTCAAGCAAGCTCCGTTAATATGTCGACACTATCTTGCCAGTAACCTTTAAAGATCAGTAAGCCTGCAATTTTTTTTGTTGTTTTAATAAGAAAAGAATTGAAAAGCAGAATTTATGAAACTGAAATATTAAAATTGCCATACAATACCTATATGTTTCTTCAGAAGAAGCAAGTGGTCATGAGTAACAATTTTACTTTTTCTTTTATCAGTAGCAGTATTATAGTCATTGCTTTTGTCTCATTGTACCTGGTTTGGGGTTGTTTTTTTCATTCTCTGTATGTTGGAGAAGCGAGTTTGTTTTATCCAAATATTATGAGAGCTTGGCAGAACAGCACCTGTTGTCTTATTACTGTATTATTAATACATGGAGAGAGATGCTCTCTTCCAGAGACCTCTCACCTGGTATCACTCCAAATTGTTTACTCTGTAGTGATTTAGACTTGTATTGTGACTTCTCACTTAAAAATAATTTGTTCAGTGAGTTATATGTGAAGCATCAAAGCTGCAGGACTGATCCTCATTTAATTAATAAGGTATGCCATTTTAGTATCAATTTTTATTTAAAGAGAGAGGATATTGACAAAGTGGCCTTTGCCACTGACTTCCTTTGGTTAGCAGATTTGCACTTACTCTTTATAAATTATAGATTTGATAATATCAGAAATTTTTGTGACAATTATTTTTTGGCAGACTAACAGACTAGAGCCTGTTTCTAGGAAAGAGTGTATACCTTTGTCAGCAGTACTTTATTTAAGAGCATTGCACTGCTTCTTAAGCATTCAGATCTATTTTCAGTGACCCCTGTGCCAGTAAATGGGTTTCTTGAAGTGTGAGCTTCTGGCTTTGCAAGTTCTCTTCCTTTCAGAAATCTGTGATACTGCATCCATCTGTCTAGGCATTTATATTGCATGCATCACAATGGTGTAATCTCAGCAATATGAACATTAACCATGTAAATGTATGTACTGTAACTTAGGAAGTATAAATTAGGACAGGAAAAGCAACCTTAAAAGGAGAAAGTTATGATATGGGCATATGGGTTCTTGTGGGAACCAGAGATCCAGACTCGCTATTTGTTATTACACAATAAATTAAGCTGACAACTAGTTCAGTCTCTAGGCAGTGGTATGGAGGCTTGGGCACAGATGAGACCAGCTTCTCAAAGTTCACTCCAAATAAGACCAAGGAAAATAGCCAGAGGATGTGGCAAAAATCCTATTTTATCCTGGGTGCATGCTTACTGCTCCATTGTGGTCATATCCCAGGAAGGATGCTGAAGGAAAAACAACAGTGACTAAGAATTGTATTTCACATCATCTCGATCTGGAGGACACAGATGTTTTATCTGGATATTAGTTTGGTGCTGTGAGGCATGCGTCCCACCTGGCAGCAAGCAGCAGCGGTGCTCTCCATGGAGTGCTGTGTTTTAAGTGCCCTTAGGGCTGGTCCAGGAAACAGCCATCCCTGTTGCTAGTGCTACATCCTGCTGGAAACACTCTGCACCACAACTCCAAGAGTATGTTGGCTCCCTGACTATTTGTGGATAGAGGTAATATTGTAGGATTGATGCATAGCACTCTTGAGTAGCAGAAATCTGCTCTCTAAGATGAATCTTGCTCTACTTTTTCCTTTTGGTTACAGATGAAGCCAAGCCAAATTATCTTTTGTATAAAATATAGATGTCCAGGAAAAATATCTTATATCAAAGTCCTGAGCTCAGGAATTGATCTTTTTATCATTTTTCTTTGGTCTGAAACACCTCCTGTTTACTGACCTTCAGGCTTGCTGTGAAGTCCTGTGGCAGCCTGTGGTCAACATTTTTGACAATAGATTGTTGGATAAACCAGCATTAGTTTTTGGAGAATGATGTTTTGGTTTGCAGTAAATACAGATAATGTGTGACTGTGTAGTTGTGTGACTGTGCTCTTTTGGAGATGGCAGCAGAGTGTGTGTATGTGTGTAAACTCACAACTTCGTGTGCCTGATATGCTTCTGTTTTGCTCTTTCAAGCACACAGTACACAAACTATGGTTTTAAACAGAGCAATGCATTTATAATACTGAGTCTTGAGCACAGAAATATCTAAAGCATAAAACTGAAAGCTATTGCTAACCATATATTGACTCTCTTATTTTTATTGAAGAGACTGATAAAGTGGCACTGTGCTATTTTTAAGAATTGTCAGGTTTGAATTCAGTATTCA
The DNA here is from genome assembly GCA_013400315.1 of Bombycilla garrulus. NCBI lineage: Eukaryota > Metazoa > Chordata > Aves > Passeriformes > Bombycillidae > Bombycilla > Bombycilla garrulus. Next base: position 163,437 of record VXBU01016440.1, on the reverse strand, counting down.
AGATGGGTGTGAAGCAAAGCTGTACAGACACTGGCAGTCATAATGATGGGCTTTCAGGAACAGGGCCTTCACTGGAAAAATGGGTGAAACGATAGGTGAGACATGTAATATCCTCAATGTTGAGAACAGCCAGTGCAACTTGATGGAAGGGAAGAGATAGATCATAGTGAAGGATGACTGGAAAGCAGTAGAGGTTTCTGTATATCCAGAAAACTAGGAAGAGAAACTCCATTTTAAAAGACTATCAAACACTCAGTGCATTGCAGGAATAAATTTCACAACTGGAGCAGAGAGAGAGCTTGTTCATAAACACAGCATGCCCTTTGATGTTGGTCTGTTCTTTGTCCTGTGGGTGAAATACATGTAAAGGTCTAATCCTGCAGAAGAGATTTTGGTTAGGTTTTATATGATTTTACAAGCAGGAGAGGATATTCAAGTTATTAAACACATGAAAGTCTCACTTGTAAGAAAAATACGTCTCATAAATGCTAAGTTCAGTTTGTTTGTGGATTCAAGTGCTTGGTTTGTTTGGCGGCTTCTGGTGTCTTGGCATCTGGATGCATTATGCTATTATTTTTAAAAAGAAAAAAAAAAGAACTATTAATGTATAATATTCTTTGCTGGGGACAAAAAATAAAACAAAATAAAGGCACCTTCCTTGCTGCAAGATGGTTAAAATGACAAACAGATCTCTCAGTCCTTGAAGCCTCACAGATGAAAAGGGTGTGTTCCAGGGTAGCAGAGATGGTTTTGGAGAATTCAGCACCAGAAATCAGTGGGAGCCAGATGTCAGTGAAATAAAATGATACAAATGATCTGTTTTCTGAATGGCATTTAATACAGTGTAGATGACCCAAAACATGAGAAGTATTGATGAAGAGTCCTTTCCAAGCTCATGTCAGCTTTCTGTGGAATGTTTCCATGTTTTCAGGGGGCATGCATGGTCAGAAGGATCGGGTTCATAGAGCTGTCTCCACTATAGAGTAGTTACACCTATGGAGAAGCTGCCCATAAACAGAGGCGTAGGATTTGACACAGATCCGGGACCATCTCTGGTAAAGGCCCTACAGCTTTGAGTCCTGCAGGCAGGACTTGGATATATATACCAAGAAAGCTGCACTGAAAGCCCCCGTAGATTTCTCTAGGTGAACACTTTTCACCTTTTCATATAATAATGACCATGTGCAAAAGAAAAAAAGGTCTGGGGAGACCCTCTTATGAAAGAGGCTCAGATGAAAGTAGCTGCTATAATCCCATCAGCACTCCAAAATGCCTGCAGCTTCTCTGGTCCTCAGTTTTTTTTGTCCTGCCTGGAATAATTGAAGATGGAGAACATTTCTCACCCCACTTGCAGTAAGCCAACAGGAGTGATGCTCTTGTGCAGCAGATTCATTTGTTGAACAGCAACATTGTTTGAATAGCAGCGGTATACTCTCTTCCGTCCTGTGCAAAATGCTAATTAGTTATTGGAGGCCTAAAGCTCAACATTAATATACAAATTTTATTTTGTGCTACAAGGAAATGCTTATGACATCAACAACTTGGGAATTCCTAATGTGCTCACTCAAAAGTCAGCCTGATAAAACTGCAGATGGAGTCTTCATTCCCAGAATACTTTCGTAGTGTTAGCAGAAATCTCCTATTATTTTAGCCAGGCGGGAGAGTAATCTGGATTGACAGGAGTTTTTTAAATCCCGAGAGTTAGTGTCATCTTTACATCACACTGGTCAGTGTGTTGTGTTTGAAGAACCTGCAAAGTGGCAGAGTGAGACATGGGCTGTCCCTTCTAATTCATTCCTGTACTCCTGGGGAGATGTGTCTCGTTCCAGAGACAGCACAAGCCCACCACTCTGTAAGCATGGTTTGCAATACTGCTTGTGCTAGCTTCTAAGGAAAGGAATTAGTGCAGTGGCATTTGAGCTAAGCAAATGCTAATTTAAGAACCCGCTATTATCCCTTTTGTGTGTTGTGGTAATAACCTTTAACATTATAAAAAAATAAAGAACTGATTGAACTGTGTTGTGTGCAGCCACATGCTGAAACTGAACGAGTGAGCGAGCCAGGCAGGCTAATCTATTCACTTTATTGTGGGGACTTTTTGTTTGGTTGGGTTTTTTTCCTTCTATTCCTATTTATTTCTACATTTTAAGGAAATTGTACTCTCAGAAGCATTTCTTGCTGCGTTCAGTACTGTGTTCCCCAAGTAGAAAAAAATATCCACAGCAGCTAGTAATACTAGTGGTATCTAAGTGATTAAACGTTACTCACTAAGGAAAATCTCTACTTTCTTTTAAAAAATCTACTTATAGGTTTTAAGAAGGTATAATCATAAATACAGTATACAGTACCTTTTCATGTAAATGGTATTTTATTCTCTCTGTATTTATTTACACTTCTGTTAATCTCAGTTTGTTTATAGGAGTAGAACTTTGTCCCTCACTACCAAAATATTCCTTGTGAAAGGAATCTATTATTCCAGATATAGAAGTGATAATAGGCAGAATCATTATCTGCTCTCAGTGTTCCATGGACTATCCTTGCTTTCTCAGGTAGGTGTTTCTGGCAGACATTCCTTTTGAAAATGACAGTGCACGCCGGCTGCTGCTGGCTTTGGGTTGGGCTGTAGTCCGGAAATGCAAAATAAAATTATTAGGTGAATATTAGGTCAATTATTAGGTCTTAGGTGAAACTGGGCTGTTATCTGTAGTGGTCTGTATTTCTTCTCTTTGAGGTACAACCACAAGTGTTAAATACTTCAGTGAAATGTACCCATCCAACACAGAAACAAGCTTCAGAGGAGGGGAAAATAGCACTCCTCCATTCAAAACAAATTTTCTAGGTGTGGAATTAATTTAATTTCACATTTCTTTGCAATTTTTTAGTTAAAAAACATAAAATTTTCTGTTCATGTTCTAAAATGTTCTTATTCAAATAAGAGAGTGTTGTCTAATGATGAATGCACTTTAAATGTTTGCTGTTCATGTTTGGTATCTTCTACTTCTGTTCAAATTTTATCATCTTTGAATTATGATGGTAGACTGGTCTAGTTGTACAAGATACCTGAAACAGCTTTACAGAGAAACTTGGATATTTTTAATGCAGCAATTACATATTGGCCTTTTAAGGTAACGTGGTGCAAGTATTTTGCACTCAAATCTCTTTATTTGGTTTTCATTCTTTCATGTTTTACTACTGGCACCTGACCCCTGAAATGAAAACACTTTTGTTCAGCTTTCTCCCGTTCTTTTAAGAGATGAAAATAAATTCTGCTTTGTTTTTATTAAATTCATTTCAGTGTGTAGGTATTGAATGTAGGAATCTGAAACAGGAAAAGTGCAAGTGCTAGAAGACAGAAAGCAGGAAGGACTACAGCTTTTCATGCAGTTTTCTAGTAGAATTACTATGAAGTGCATCTGTAAATTTTAGTTCAGATTTATATACTAATCGTAAACTAGTCCAGCTTTTGCCCTACACTTGAGGGGCAAAGACTTGAAATTCAACATTTTTCGTCAATTGTTTGAGATACTTAATATAAAATGTGGATTGGTCGCTGGCCAAGGAAGCAGCTAAATTTATCAAGATCGAAACACTGAAATTTTCTGTTTCAGTTTATTTTTTGGATGCTTGCTTAATAGAAGAAACATGCTTAGTCTCTACAAGTTGTCTGCAGACCTGTCAGCTAAATCTTAAAACATGTTTGATCAAGAATTATTGATTCATATTAATCATAGGATGTGTTTTTAAGATTTGAAACATGGGAATAAAAATTACAAATACTTGTTTTATTTTAAACTAATCAGCTATCTGGTAGGTTTTCTAATGAATCATGCAATAATAATGCTTTTGTCTTCTTTCTTTTACTCTCTATACCTTTCCCCAGTGTTAGGTCACCATACCTGAGATCCTAGATTATGATGAATTTTGGTCTAGTTATTTTTAAGGTACACATGAAGGTAAAATAGAAGTTATATTTTATGTCAATATGAGGTTCAAAATACCAGAAATATGTCTTCTTATTTTTTTGAGACTTATATCCCTAAACATAATTATATGTTGAAGACAAAAATTGAAAAAAACAAACCCATAGGTAGACAATGCTGAAAAACTTCAATTGTCCAAAACTGTCATTTGAAGGAGAGAGGAGAGAGGCAGGAGGAAATAACATTTGAATATTTGTGCTGAAAAATGGTCTCCCTACTGGCAATTGCATTTACATTAAAAAGTTGCTTTTTTGGTGAAGAAACATATTTAATCTACTGTTTTTTCCAGAAAAAAAAAAATAAAAATAATAACTTGAATGCAAATATTGAAGTCACTAAATTTGGTAATGGAAATGTAAAGGTGTAAGCACTGATGTGGAAACATGCATAGCCTGATTGGGATCTTTCTTATACCATTTGCATATAACTAAAACCTGTAACTCAAAGACCAGCCTGAGAACACAAACATACTTAATGTATGTCTTAACCTCTGGTTAACATCTGTGGACCTGACTCAGCCCTTCATCTTCTAGTGGATATGTCTCGTGCTGACTGTGACTCAAACTATCTGTAGGTCTTTTCAGACAAAGTTGTCATTAAATTAATCTGCTCAGCCTGAAAGTCAAGCATGATTTTAATTTAGCCCCTCTTCTGTCCTTTGATTTACTTGCAACACTTCTGCAGTTGTGACTGACAGCCTTGAGGTGGATACTATTGATATATGGAGTTTGTAGCGTAGTCTGTGAAACACATCAGGATTCTTTTGGATAATTGTAAATTATGTTAACATGTGATTTGCAAGGTCCATCCTCTTTCAGATGAATTACATAAACTACCATATAAAAATAAATTTAATGTATAATCTCAGGACATCTGTTTTGTAGTGAAGCTCCTTCTCAGAGAAACATTTCAGACATTACAACTCAAATTCCCTGAATTTTTGTTTCAACTTAGGTTTTTTTATGTGAGGTTGGTTAATGCAGAAAGCAAAGACCACTTGCATGCTGTCAAACTGTATTTGAGTGTATGAGATACGTGACATCTGCCACTGAAGATTATGCCCCAGGGAATTCCCAAAACATTATTTCTGGAATGTGAAATGCAGCCATCTCTACTGATGAAAGGGTAAGAAGATAAATGCCAAACATGGCAATATTCTGCATTAGGGGAAAATCAGATCAAAACAATACTCATTTGGTATGCTAACCAAGTATGTTTGTGGTGTGTGCGTGAATAAATATGGTTTTAAGCACTCACCTATAAGTTCTACAAGCTGCTCACATTTCAGTGTATTTATTCACAAAAATATAGTGCTTAGTTGATCTTCCCTACGATTTGTACTTGGACTCCACCAACTCCAGGTATTTCAAATATAGATTCTTAGTCATCATCTCTGGTACTAAATGCCAGCAATTATAAGTACTGGTTGACTCATTTCTATACTCCATGAGTTTTCATGGCTGTTATAAAACTTTGAAAATGCTGACAGACCTGCAGCCATCCTGAGCACTGCCTGTATCAGGGTTCCATATGAAATATAGCCAGATATTAAATCTTTATATTGCTGTACCCAGTTGTTCAATAGCATTGTCACCAGGGAGAATAATATGAGCCAAGGGATATTAATACAGCTAAGTGGGATATTTTATTTATTCTAATAATCTTTGCATTCTAAAGGGCTGAAGTTGTTAACCATACATTATCCTGCCAGTGGGTTTTACCAGCTCTGTGTTTGTAAGCATAAGAGAAGGAGCTTTGCTTATATGTTACATTTGTGTAACTACAGAGAGTTAGAGCTATTGTTTCACAAGCCCACAGAATAGTAAAGGCTGGAAAATAACTGGATAATCTGTTGCAACGCCAGCCACTCTAGTAGGGTCAACAAGGGCAGGTTGTTCAGGGTCGTGTAGAGTCAAGTTTTTAGTATCTCTGCAACTTTGGAAAACCTATTCCTCTATCCAATCATCCTTAGAATAAAAAAGTTTTTTCTAATGTTTAAATGGCATTTTCTGTATTTCATTTTGTGCCCGGTGCCTCTTGTCTTACTGCTAGGAACCGCGAAGAACCATCTTCTTTACAGCCCTCCATCACTCATGTAAACTGGCTAAATTCTTTTACATATGGCACTACTGTCCTCACTTGACCTTAAATGTGTCAAGGTGGAGCCAGACTTCTCAAAAGACATGTGAATCCTTCTCAATGTTCTGAGAGTACTCTCAGGCTCTTCCCAGATGTGAGGTCCTGGACATTACTAAATATTCTTGGTGTTCAGGATTTAAGTTAGGCAATACTACTTTTGTCCAATACCTTTTCCATTTTGTTCAGACCTGCCAAATGCTTGCTTAGAAGTTAAGTTCATTTTGAAATTCTGGCGGGTATTGAGAATTCTAGGTTTGACTGCTATTCATCCTTCTATATAGATGGTAATTATTTGGGAATCTGCCTGCCAGAAATAAAACACAATTTCATACAAACAAAAGAAACCTTTTCTTAATTAGGAGACTTGCCTACATGGCACAGAGTGTGGAAACAAAAGTCTGCTTGCATAATCTTGTAGCTGGTTTCAGCATTGGGTTGACTGATTAAAGAAAAATCCTCTATGAATAGGGTATGGCCTATATAAAAGAAGTTAAAGCCTCAAATTTGCTTGCATTTGTCAGCGTCCTCTTTAGCAGCCTTTCTACTCCAGAGATTTCCCTTTTTTCCTTTCAGTGTAAGTTGTTCCCATTAAGTTTTGTGATTACAAACAAGGCTTAGCTGTATTAAATGACTAGATATTTTTATGGCCAAATGGGATTACTTTGATAATTGGTCTGATCTGTTGCAGAACTTGTTCTCCTGTACTTGCTGCATCGAGTCTTGTAACATGACAGAAGTAACATCCAACTGACATTTACCAGGTCCTTCGATCCTGGATCTCTTCATAAGTTTGATTTCTTTTCAGCTGTAGGCAGCATATCACATGCCTTCCAGAATTTTTTTATTTCTTTTGACACTGTCCGTGCTGGTGACTTCAAAACTGTGTCACAAAATTGTGATGAAGAATGACAAGACTTAAAATAGGGACATTACTACAGCATTCCATGTGGCCATTTCTTTCCCAGGTCCTCAATCTCAGCCATCATGTAGCCAGGCCAGACTGTGGTCTTAGGTCAGCACTCTTTACTCAGGGTAAGTGTTTGTGGCAGATCGAGCTTAAGAGAGGTTGAAAGAAACATCCAGCTCTGAAATTACAGACTGATGGTAGGTGCGGTGTCATCCACCAGCAATTATGGCATTTTGGATGCATGTTCCTTGAAGTTGTGTCATGGTTTAACCCCAGCTGCAAATCAATGCAACTGCTCACTCACTTCCCCTCAGTGGGACAGGGAGAGAATTTGAAGGGTAGAAGGACAACAAACTGTTGGGTGCAAAGACAGTTTGATAGGTAAAGCAAAAGCAAAGCAAAGCAAGGAATTCATTAACCACTTTCCATGGGCAGGCAGGTGTTCAGTTATCCCTAGGACAGCAGGGCTCCATCAAGCCAACAGTGACTTGGGAAGGTAAACACCATCACTCAGTGTGAACGTTCCCACATTTTTTCTTCTCCCCCCAGCTCTACATGCTGAGCATGATGTGGAATAATCTGGGATATTCCTTAGGTCAGGTGGGTCAGCTGTCCCAGCTGTGTCCCCTCCTGACTCCTTGTGCACCCCCAGGACATCAGTGAGGACACTGATGGAGTCGGGTGAGAAACAGCAAAGGACTTGACTCTGTGCAAGCCCTGCTCAGCAGTAGTGAAAACATTCCTGTATTATCAGTGCTGTTTCCAACAAAAATTCAAACCGTAGTCCTGTACCAGCTACCATAAAGAAAATTAGCTCTACCTCTGATAAAAGAAGCACAGCTTGCAATGACAGATCAATGTGATAAAGTGTGTCTGGCCTGGGATAAGTAGACCAGTCAAGTGATCAGACCAGTCAAAAACTATTACAAAATAAATAGCTTCTTTTCTCTTGTTGTGATCACGTGCTGCCTTACAGAACAGAAAGGACTAGTGCCAATACAGTCAGTCTGCATCTACAGATTTGAGAAGATGCAGAATTCAGAATTATCTTGGACAGAACTTTCATGTGCCTTGAAGTGAAGAACTATTGCTGTCCACATTTGTCCGCACAAATAATGTATTAACCTTCTTCACCACTGTTTTGATAAGGCTGCGCCACTGACAGCAAAACACTTTAAATTATCTCTTGAACTATGAAAGTTCAGATATTGCCCTGATGATCTTCCCATTTATTTCTTTGGAAAAACTAGCAAACACCAACCTGGGCTTGATGTGGTTTATTTAGTTAGGGATTCTGTGATGATGCATTGAAGTAGATACTCAAGAGAAAGGGAAATCAGGTTCCTTGTGACAATGTGGAACATGTTAATAAAACTCTGAGATAGTCACAGGAAGCAGATACATAACAGAAAGCCAATGTTATTGTCCGTGCAATCTGCAATCTGCAATCTGACCTAGGGAAAAAAAATCCTCCTTCACCCCAGATACAGTATTTTATTTCACCCTGAGCAGTAGAGCCCACCTTGGCCTCGTTCTTACAGTATCTACCCATAGTCACAGGACACAAAAAATTTTTATAAGTAAATGTGTATCAAAATTAACCAGAAATGTAGGTGTTATGGAATCTGAAATTACTGATGATAACCATATTCCCAGAAGTGTTCTTTGTAACTCTGAGAAGAGGATGGTTCTGTACTTGGAAATCCTGAAGTGGTGAATTTGTCAGAAAGTCAGGATTAGACTCTAACAACAAAACCACCACTATCTATTCCAGGAATACTTCAGCGGCTTTGAAAGCTTTACCTGATTAAAATATATTCAGTAAAGGCCTTTCTGTAATGACTGAAAGGTGCCACAGAGTGCTCATAAAACCTTGAATAATCTGTATGTTTTCAACTGGCTTTATTTTGAGTGTAAGAAAAACCATGCATTTTTGTAGCAGCTTGACAGGCTGGGGGCTAATGCATGCACAATACTTCTGTGCCCGTGCTCTGATTTATTTGGAGCAGGACATGTTTATGGCAGTGCTCTCTTAACTAGCCAGGAGCATAATCCTGCCAAGTTCTGTTGTCAATCTGTTGGTAAAAATAATGTCAATAGTAATCAGTCACTGCCCAATTTCATCCCTCCTACCTTCCTTGCTTCCAAGGGTAACCACTGTCTGGTGATGCATATTGCCAGTTTTCTCCAGTCTTGCAAGAAAGGGATTTTCCCTCACCACTCTCCTCCTTTAGGAGGATGTGACCATTGCCCACACTGCTCTTTAATCTCCTGCAGGAAATAATAAATCTTTTTTAAAAAGAAGAAAACTCTACCTTACAAGCAGCCAACTGTTTGGATAAATGTCACGCTTAGCCTGACATTTCTTACTGCTAGTGCCTGGATAGCCCAATGAGCAGGGACTGCAGCCCAGAGGGTAATGGGGGAAGACATGTAAAGGTCGTTGTGATTATAGTCAAGGAGATACTTTAAAGCAGAACATGAATATAAAACCTTGTAGAGGCTGGCATGCAAATTAAAATGTAAATAAGGTTGACAAGCTTTCCAGCAAGACATCAAACTGCCAAAGGGCAAATCTGTCTTCTCCAGGCCTTTTCTGCCCTTCCTGAGCATGCTACAGCTGTATCCTCAGCCAGCAACAACAGTAACCTCTAGGGGAAGGAGGAAAAAGAAAGTCGTAGTGATTCTTAGCAGCTGTCACATTTGCAATGGTTTCTCTTCAGAGTATTTCATAATCCTTTTTTTCAGGTTACTTGCCTTAGAAATTTAGATTACACAAGCACTAGAAATGAATAAACAAAAAGATGTGTATATACACGAACAAGATTTGACGGCAGTCTTAGAGCTACGAAATTCTTACAAGCTTCATGAAAACAAGGTAATTGTGAGAGGCTATTCCACTTAGTTGGCATAATTAGATAGCAAACAAATGGAGAAACATGAGGGGAAAAAAGAGAAATAGACTCTCTGATATAGGTCCTTCATTGAATTGTTTTTAAACTCTAGCAGAAACTAGAAAAGATTGATAGGGGTGAGAGGCTTTTGAAGATGAAGAAGCTGAGGTAGAAGCCACAAGATATGAAGTCTTACAATTGTCAGAATAGATTCACCTTCAGCATCCCTGTGTCAGAGAAATATGTAAGTTTTTGTTGTTGCTATTATTACTATTATTATTATTGCTTTGAGAAGTCTGCTTTAATTTGGTTTTGGGTTTGTTTTTGTCGTTTTTTTGGGTTTTTTTTAACCAGAGGTTTAATTCTTTCTGTTTTAGCATCTAGCAAAAATCCATCTGTGTATATTTAAAAACAGATGTGCATTTAACTAGCACTTTCCTCAGCATCCCTTCCCACCCTTTGAAGGGTGCTGCCCTCCTTTGCCTTCAGAGCAGCCACCTGGCATGTCCTGTATAGCGATGCCAGCTGCATGGCAGATTCTCCAAAGCTGGTTTTTGTTTCCCTTTGTCTGTGCACGATACTTGCTCCCTGTTGGGATGCTTTTAGAGGCCTCCTGTGCCAGCCATCTCCAAACAGGAATGGTTTGCTGCAGTCATAGTGTCTGCAAATGTCTCATTACAATCAATTTAAATGCTTCAGTTCCACTGAAAGCTAATAACACATGAAAGTCAAACTAGGCTCGTAATTTCAAAGGCACATATTTTTTTGTAATGTACAGAACTATTATGCCCTGTTGAAAGTTGATAGTAAAAGATTTTAAAGCTGTATTTGCCGTGCCATTAGTATTTCTTCATATGTGTCTTCTGAGCTTGAAATGGCAAAGTATTCTCAGCTTTTTGTTTACCTTCAAGAAAATAACAAAACTTTGTTGTCCTTTGTAATTTTACACGTTTACAATTCCTTTTTTAATAGTATTAAAAAATTGAATTGTATAAGCCAATGTGAATTACTTAGCTTCCAGAGAGCTTCACATCACATTTTAGAAAAAAAAAAGAGGTGGTTTCACTGCCCTGTATTCACTTTTTTGTTTTCTCTCCCAGCTCAGCTTCCCCTCACTTGATTTTCAATGAAGTAACCTTGTGAAAAGAAAAAAGGAAAATTAAAATAATGGTAGCAAAATGCACCTAAAATCATCATGGGCCACTGATGTCTGATGTAAGAATGGACACAAATCGGACCCAACAATGCCTGGCTGAAGTTAGGGAAACAAACAAACAAAAAACCCCAAACAGATTAATATATAAAAAGGAAAATTAAATTTACATGGTTCTCAAACAGTTCATGGCCCTGCCAGATCTGCAGTGGTTGGGACTGAGGTCTTTGGGAAACAGACAGCAGAGAAGTGATGCTGTAGAGAAGGAGGAGAAAGCAGGCTTATGTATTCTTTAAAAACTATTTTACAGGTAATTTATGAGAAATGGTGGAGAGGTGAGGCAGGTGACTGAAAGGAGGAAAGTGAGGAGATTAACCCCTCTGGGAAGGCAAAGAACGAGCACGGGGCACACTGACAGCTTGCAAGTGCAGAAGAGGTATTGCTCACCAGCCCCTGTGTACTGAGGGCTGTATGAAGTGCACTTACCCCTTGGTGAGGTTATAGATGAGCCCAGGGAGCAGAAAAGGGGGTGGAAGGACTGGAAAATCTGAAGTTTTGCAGCCTTCCTTGCTATGCAGGGGCTGGAAAAGCTGTGAAGCTCTACTCACTTGTATCCATCTCCCTGTTAGAGCTGACTGAGCCCACTGTTATGCTCCTTAAAAACGGAGCTAAACTTTAACTCTTGTCCCATCACCAGATGGGAACTGATGGGGGAGTAGGGGCAGACACATAATTTAGTATTACCATTAAATACCATGTTCTGCAATGTTGTATTCTAAGGGTGCAACAGAAGGGGTCAAGAGTTTTGATCATCATCTGGGCTTTGATTTGTTGTGTTGAGCAGACAGGACAGAAAGGCCTCAGAACCCTGCTGTTACTAGCAAGGGCAAGGAAATTTTGTCCACCAGGCTCCTCTACATTCAGTGGGAGAGAAGGTTTTCTGGAAGATGGTGGCCCTGAATGGAGCTGTGGGTGAGCTTCTTTTTAGGGTTCTGAGAAGAATAACCCCAAGAGGCTGAACTCAGCCTTTATGATTTGCCCTGTCATCTGCCCACCTCAAGGCAGTGGGTGAGACCAGAGAACAAGAAGAGGTCCAGGAATGTGCTTAGATTGTGAGGTTTTTCTCTGTTACCCTCACATTACTGTGGTAGGATATGTCTGCACAAGGATGACCAAAGACAGCAGCTTTGAGCTGTGGTGGTTCTGGATGTTCATAATAACCACTCACATGGGACTGCATCCCTTTGAAGGAAGGCAGGCTAGGCAAGGTACAAAAGTTCATTTAACCCCAACTGCAGAAAAGAGAGCAATAAAGCCCTAATTAGTCATTCACAGCATAGCCTGTCACTGTCCAGGAAGTGTAACAGTCACAGCTACAAGACAGTTTAGTTCAAGCTGTGAGGCTTAATTTTCTCTGTTGCACTGACAGGTGATGACAGTGCTTCTCCAGCCTAAAGCTAACAGGGAACATAAATTGGCTGTCCACTGCAAGATGTTTTATTTTAGTGGAAGAATAAAAAGCAACAAGCTCAAAAACAAGTTATCTTCTCTCCTCCTGGCCCTTAACACTGAACCACTCACTGATTTGGCTTGACTTCAACTATGTCTCTTCCAGTCCTCCATGTAGTTGTTTTTTATTGTTTTCCTATCTTGCCCAGGACTAAGTTGAGAAGAATTCAAGTCCCTCTGAATTATCCTACAGTCTCTTGGATTTAAGGTTTTGTGCACAAAATAATTTTATCTTCTTTCTTGTGTGCATGCTACAAGTCAAACGAGATGAGAAGGTAACTCATCCTGGAGAACAGTCTGTTCTGAGACCAGCAAGCCCCTTGAAAAGCCTAAAGAACTTGCCCAAATCCTATTAATTTATATTTCAAGAGCTAGTACATCACTTGTCCACTTAGGAGTGAGTCTCACAATACATTTATCCCAAGAAGATAGAAAATTATCACAATAGTTTTATCGCAAGTGAAAGCTAAGATGGGTTTATGTGACATTCTTGAAGCTTCAGTGCTTTGTACAAGTCAACAGGAAAAAACTGTTATTTCACAAATTGCCTCTGCAGACAGATTGGTTTGGGCATCACTGATGTTGTGTAAATTAGCACAAATTAATTTTCACATTAACCTGCTTAAAGCCATGAACATTGCACTAGGTACTAGGGGATTCAGTTAATTACAATAATAGTACTTTTGTGCTAATTACAGGGACACACCAAAAAGGTTTCTGTAGCAGTACTAACCCATTTTATGGCAGGTAGGCCACAGGCAGTAATGAGCTTCATCTGTCCCAATTCATATACAGTAATTTTCTTTAAGCTATCATTTCTGACACTTGCAGACTTTTTCAAAAGGTTTACCTTTGCAAAACCATTCCTGCTTGCCTGTTTAGCTGCATTATCCTTTTTCATAACTTTCTGTAATTTTACTGTAGTGTTAGTCTTTAAATATTTCAGTTTGCCATGTTGTTTTCTTGTATTAATTGTGAATTAGAATGAACAGTCTTAAAAAGCATCAAAAAAGCTTAAGATGAGACAGTAAGGGAAAAATGCAGCTGCAGAAAGAAGAGTGAACCATGAAAATAGACTCTTTGGGGTGGTCGATATGTCTCCATCTCTGAGGATCTTTGATAACAAATTAGCAAACATCTGTAAAAATATCTAATTATGACTTAGGGCCCCAAAAGACTTTCTGCTCACTCACTGGCAACCTCTTCATCTCCTATTACTTCTGAGAAAACAGGCTTATGCTCCAGTTGCAAGTTTCTGGTGCCTGACATCCATGTAAGAGAGTCCCGTCTGTCCTTGAAAAATGCTAGGCAGTGCAATTTGATATAGCCTTTTAGCATTGCAGTCTAAGCTAAATCATCTCCATTTGCTTCAGAAGGTGCAGTCAATTGTTCCAACACACACAGCATTTAGGAACTTGATCACAAATCCCAGACCATAATACACTCCCTGATGGTCTCGCCTGATTCTCTCATTTGATCTGAGTATATCTCTTTCTTGGAAGAGTGTGTATAGGAAACTTAAATCATTCATCATTGTCAAAAAAAATTCTGAAGTGTTTATTGGTTTTGATCATTCCTGTCCAAACTGTCTCTGAAAGCTGTATGGATGTGACATTTTTTAGTGCTAAAAGCTATTTAATCATAAACATCGTAAGCATCATCTTGGATCATCTTGATCCACTGCTTTTCCCTACCTGGATCATCCTAGATAGCTACAGTGAAGCAGAAAGTCAGAAAGCTTTGGTGAAACCAGCCTGAGATAGGTGATAGATAGATAATTGATAGATAGATAGATAGACAGATAGATAGATAGATAGATAGATAGACAGACAAACAGATAGATAGATAGATAGATAGATAGATAGATAGATAGATAGATAGATAGATAGATACATAGATATGCATTAAACTCACTTTCTGTAAGGAAACCACTGTTAAACAAATAACATAAGGATAACAAAGTATTTACTTACTCTGGAGAACAAACAACTAGTCCTTGGGAAAAGCTGTAGAGGTTGCCATTCTTATTCTGAGGTGCTCATCAAAATGATGAAGAATATAAGAATCCTGGATATCAGGTGGGAAGTTTTCAGCACTTCCATTTTCTATTGATCTGTAAGCTTTGTCTGTAACGTGGCTCACCAGCACAGCAGGAAGACAGCAGAGATCTGCTTCCTGTAGGACTGGATGACATTTTCTTTGTTAACTAAGATTGGATTGTTTATTTAGCAAAATGGAAATGGATGGGTGAAGTGGTGTTTTTTCTCTCAATCTGCCATGAGAATCAATGTACAACAGAAAAGAGCAATTTACACAGAGGAACTGTGCTGGGGTAAAAGCCAATTAAGTCAGCTTCAGCTGCGTTCAGCTAGAAGAATAAGTCTACCTATTTGAGAATTGGGTGCTCTGAGGGGCCTTCCAACAGCTGTGAAAGGCCAAAATGGAACTTACTGTAGGAAAATATTTGAACAGTTTGTGCACGGTATTTTAGGTTTTTATTTCTGTAAAAGCAGGACTTGGACTTGATAAAGGAAACCTTTTCCAGCTGTTTTGTGTCATAATGGTGGGTTTTGGTGGTTCTGTGAATGATGATGTCAATGATATCAGCAGCAATTGCAAGGCATTTACTGGTATCACAGTGCCTTTTCAGACATTAGTCCAATTTTACATGGTCTGATGCTCAAGTTAAACAACATTTCTGAGCATCCAGGCCATAGCTATACCCTCCATTTCTAATTAGTGGACCAATGCACAACATACTGCAGAGGACTCAAAGTATTCCCTATAATAAGCTAAGAGGGATGCAGGAAGCATGACTTATCCTGAGGTAATATATGTATTCATCTTGTATTCAAGCTTGTAATGTGCTGAACCATTCCCTATTACCTGTTTGTATGAGAAACAGTAATCCCCATTTAATCAGGAAGCTCTAGCCAACTAATACGATTCTGCAGCTGCTCTCAATACTGCCTCTTAGAAAAGATCAATACACAACTGGGAGTGTTTTTATCCATTTTCTTATTTTCTTTTTTTTTGTTCAGGATATTTGGGATTGTTCTAAGGACTTTTTTTTTTAATGGTAAAAATAGATAGTTTTGTTTTCAATCTTTACTGAATTCTTCTTTTAATTCAGTAGAATGTTACAGTCAATCTTATGAGATGACTGAAGATATCCTTGACTGCAAGAGCAGCCCAGCTGAGTGGAGGAGGTGGCAGTTACATGGGGAGGTAGTTTTTACCTGGCAGATTTTGAAATCAAGGAGTGAATAATTTATTACTGGCATTTCCAATGTTAGGAAATGGTATTAATCATAATAGCAAAGCAGTTCAGCCTAAAGAAGTATATCCATATTTATTTTCATAATACTTTCGCCAAGATTCTGTTTCTGTTACAGACGGTCCTTCTGATCTCTGTATTTTTGGTAGTCTGTAAGGCTATCCTGTTCTTTGAATAATTACCTCTGGTAGTGTTGGTATTCTTGCTACTTTTTAATTTTCTCTTTTGGTTTATGATGATTTTAAATGATTTGTGGGTGATTTGTTGTGTTTTCTTGTAAGCTACAAATTCCATGCTGGTTTATGGAATTAATAAAATCATATTAGCTTCCACATCACTCTATTTTCAGTAAGAAATTTTTTCCCCCCCCCAAAGTCTCCTTTAGGAACCTCTTTTTTATCTCTTCCCACTCTGAGTATATCATTATTTCATGGAGTATAAGTACAAAACCAGCATATGTCTTAGCTGTGAAAGTTTTTGTGTAAGTTTTCACAGAAGTTCATTTGGGAATTTTGAGCCCTGATTAAGCAGTGTCTCCTTTTTTCATTTTTGTCTGAAAATTGGGCAGGTCAGACTGATTTACATTTCCAGTTTTATTTCAAAAACTTCTCATGTAATTCCTAGATGGATCCTGTTCCTCCTTAATCACATTATGTTGCTGTTGTTTCTGGAGATGATGAAGTAGGATTGTACCCTTTTTCTTTTTTCCCAGCATGGTGGCATCTTCCTGCATACATCAGTGTTGGGGCAGATGTCATCTGCACCAGTGTGCTCCCAGCTCTGTATCCATATATTTATGTCAGAGTGCTTTCCATTCATACTCAACCAGGTTAGTGTAAATAGAGTACACAGGCTAACCCCATCCATTTTTATTGAAAGGGATTTGGAAGCACTCACATGAACCCTGTAGCTGACAGATGGGACACTCAGGAGGAAATTTATAAACAGTTGAAGGCAGGTAGGAATCATTTGCCATCATTTACAAGTCTGGAAAAGAGGAATACGTGCCCAGTGTGGTTACAGGGTTAGCTGAGACTGTCAAACTGCCTTCCTAGTATTGCCAGGCCTAGGGAACTCCAGAAGTGGTCAGCTCTGTGTTTTTTCTTCGTGCCAACTCATGTCTTAAGCAAGCTAAGCCAGCATCTTTGTTAAGCTATCAGTGTAATATGCTTGGCTCCCAAGAAATGGAACTACACTTGGTAAAAACCAGAAGCAAGAAAAAACAATGAAGCAAAAATAATAAGTAACAAATGCCCCAGGGCAATGATTTTGGAGGGGGAATTGTGGAAATTGAATAAATGTCTGAAAATATGGTCTTCCACTAGCCTAAAGTGACAAAATAGCTAAATGTATTAGCTTAGCTATTAATAGAAAGTAGGTTTTCTTCCTTTGTGCCTAAAACACCAGAGCTATCTTGAAATGTGTCTGCATTGTACAAAGCAGTAATTCCTACAGAGCTACCAAGGTTAATGAGACATAAGCTGCTCTGCTGGGTGAGCATGGCTGTATCAGTTGGATGCCAGGGTTGAGGAGACATGTCCAACTTTTCCAAGATTTCACACTGTGCTGCCAAGGCAGACCATGTGAAACTATGCTTTGTATTTGCTTTGCTCCTTCTTGGACATGTGTACGCACAATGTTATCCAAAATGTTAGCTTAGTCTGGGCCTCAAGGAACTTGAAAAAGTGCCGCAGACAGTCCTGTTTAGTTCAGGGTACATCAGTCAAAATAACAGGGAGGTAATTTTTTGAGAACGCAGTAACATCCACTGCAGGATAAAGCTCCTCAAGGTCTAGTGAAGGGTTATTTTCAAAAGCTGTTGAATTGCTTGGAGTTTTCTTCAGTGGCTGGAAAAAGTTGCAGTAATTTCTGTCCTTCCTGAACCAAGGATAGACTTTAAGGAAGCAGGTAGAATAACATCTCAGGATACATAGTCCTTGTTGCTCCCTAATAGCTTGATTTATTTTAGTACATCTCTTTCATTAGGAGGAAGAGATTCTTTGAATCTAAAACTTGTAGAGACTGCTTTGGCTTGGAATTATATTTCCAGTGCCTAGAAGTAGAACATGTTATTAGTCTCCTGAAGGTATCATAGAAGGAATATATATTTTATGGGGTATTTATTTATAGTTTATATAAATATATTATAATATAAAAATATATATTTATAGGTTGTTATTCACAACTAACACAAAATGAGGGCTGTATCTAATGGTGCAACACATGGAGAAAGCATTATATTCAGTAATAAAGCAAAAGAAAATTAATTTAGTGCTGATAGTAAGGCAATTAATCGAGATGCAGATCAAATATATAAGGTAAACTTTTATTTAGAAGACAGGCAGAAAAATGCATTTTGGTAAAGGAAGACAACCAACCAGTATCAAAGAATAAAGACATTACTAGCCCTGCTGTGCTGAAGTTTTAAAGGGCAAAGCAGTCAAAAATAAAAATCAGTAAACATGCATGTTTCATTAATTTTGAAAGGTTCCTGAAAAGGGATTTGGAAAATATTTCAATAAAAGCAGGTAGATATAGTCAAAGTAATAAAACCTAATAAAATGTAAATGTGCCTTCCCTTCCCCAATATTGAAATCTGTGTTTTTCATTTCCTTTGAGTGAACCCAAGGGAACTATATGACAGATAAGAAATAGCAGCATCTCTTGTTCTGTTACGCAGTGCACCATGAATGGAGGAAGGCTTTTTGAGCAGCACTTTCTCCAATCAATAAGGCCAGTGCTGCATCAAAACTGTGTGCAGTTTTTTCCTGTTGAGTCATGAATTCAGCTGATAGTAAATCTGATTTTTTGGACTTACTAAAAGCATAGCATTTACCATAAAATGTAAAATCAGAAGCCGGCCTTGCACAGAGCTATGTTCCTGGCAGTGGCCAATATCAGACATGGTAGAGGCAGATAAAAGAACCAAAGGTACAGTGAACTGTACCTAACCATTGCTTGTTTGTTTCTTTATTTCTTAAAAAATTACCATAGATTACCACAATGATTTTTCACCATCGTTAACCTGCTGTGTGAATGCTTGCAACATCAGGCAGCTATAATTGAAACCCTAACCATCTAAAAAGGATACTTTCAGCCAAAAAAATTGACTCAAATATTAAAAATATAAAAGATTCCAAAGAGAAGACATAAAATACTAGTATTATCAGTTCATGTCTTTTTGCCCTCTTTCACTTTCCATGTGCAGTAGTTTCAAAGATTTCCAGGGTTGTGGGATGCTGGGCCCTTGGCAGGCATAGCCAAAGACATGGTGTTAATCTAGCAGCCATATCTCTGCCATAGCTGTCATAGCATGATGAGAGTTTCTCCTTCTGACTCACACAGTTTCACACTGTAAATCTGTGGAAAAGTAGAACCAGACCCAGACTTGGAAGTCTTGGTGCTTGTCTGCTCATCTTCCTCTCACTTCCAAGTATAAAACCAGTGGTGACTGGGCAAGACTGTGGGCAAAGGGCAGAAATGGAAGAACACTCACTCTAGGAAGAAATGTGTTGTATTATTTTAAATTTCACACTATTAAGCCAAGACACTTACTAAGAGGAAGCAAAGAAAAAAGAACCAAAAAAACAAAAAAAAACTTACACAAATGGCATCAATAATAGTATCATGATCATAGTGTTTGGTTACACAGGCACATTGCTGTCTCAGATGTCTGGGGCAGCCGGGGCAGTAAGTTCATGACTTACCATAGGAGCATACAGTTTGTGTTCCCATAAACATAACAGAAAAAAATCTCAGAAGATTTAAATTGGCCTGAATCCACTGAAATTAGGACCAATTGATATTGATAGAGAAACTGACCTGGCAGCTGTTCCTTTATTATGGTTTCTAGAGCTATTCAGCATAAATTTTTGAGGTGATAAAGTTCTCTAATTAATGCCTTCCTGGTTTTCTTCTGTTTTGTGGTTTGGGTTTGGTTTTTTGCTTTTTTATTTGGGTTTTTTCAACCATGTAGGCCATTAAAATTTGACAATTCAAGTTTTATTTTCAAATTTCTACTTTTTAATAAGTCTTTTATCATCTATAAGCAAAGAGTGATTATCCTGACTTACACAGAAAAGCAAATTCTGCTACCTGCTGGCAAAAAGAATTGTTATCTCTCTAAACGGGCCAGCTCTAAAATTATTCAAGTGATAAAGACATGGACTGGGCTGCTGAACTGTTATTTTCACTATTGTGTCATATGTCAGCATTTCAGTTTCTTAACTGTGCTTTACTTGTAGCATCAGGGGTTTTTCTGTTATCTAGTTCTCTAAATTCGATCAATACTACAGTCTTCGTTATAAACATAAAAGTGAAAAATAACAGTGGTGTAACTTTGTAAAATTCTACAACTTTTTCTCATAGAAAAGGTGCAGAATATTTATTCATTTAACATAGCTATTCTTTATTTCTATGACCAAATAATAGCATCAAGCCATCAGATGTAGTATCTCCATCTTTGCTATTTTTTTATTCAGAAATTATTTGATTTTGAGGTTTACTTCCTTGCATTCATTTTTTGGCTCCCAAAAGCACCTAAGACTTCCAGGAGCTTTCTTGTGTTCTCAAGTACTTTTTTGTATCCTCAGTCTTTTAGGAACTCGTTTTGAAAATTTTTAAACTAAAATTTCAATATACTGCTTATATTAATAGAAGTTTTTGCTCCATGTATATGAAAGGACATCACAGCAAAACTCATCCCAAACTGTCCTTACTGTCTTTATGAGATCACATATCTCGCAAACTTACGATATTTGGAGAGACTCATGATATGTGGAGAGATTTAAGTGTTAAGTAATCAGACTCACAAAAGTTCACGTACCAAATCTGACCATGGACCACCCAAGAGAGTCAATAGGAAGCTCAAAAAGGAGGAGTGTCTGCATGTTAAAACAAGTCCTTCCCACCGTGTACGGCCTCACTTGCACAGTGGGTAGATGAGTTGGCAGAATTTTAGGTATCTAAATCACTTCAGCAGTAAAAACTTTGGTATCTGCATCCTCTGAGATACCAAAGAGGATTAGTCAAGATTTTGTAGATCACAGTTTTTTTAACTTGGCCAGCTAAACATGAAGTATATCACTCTTTGGATTTGAGGTTTTAGATGTTTTTTTAACAAGGCTGGCCATTTGCCGTGCTTTGATTCTTCAATATGTGAGCTAAGGAGAAACTTCGAGGCTTTTGAAGTTTACTCCCAAAGATCTATCCAGTCTTTTCAACATGTCCAAGTGCTTTGGAAAGGAAAGGATTGCATCAATATTTGAAGGTTAGAATACGTATGAGTCCCAGATGTAGCACTTAGCAAGGTGTTGGAATGAGGTGGAAGGAAAATCACCAGCACCCTGTCCATTTATTCTGTCTATTTATTTGCCTGTATGAAGCCGGCAAACATAAGTTATTCAAACTGGTGTCTTTATTTGATAAATGTGCTGGTTTGGCTTGGGGACACTTCATATTGTAACCATTCAAGCTGACTCTTTTCTCTCTCTCTTCACTGACTGGAGAGCTGAGTAAGGCCAACAGAAACAACAGAGAAGAGACTCGGCAAAATGGAGATTTGCCTGTGGTCGCATTGCCAGAGCCCTGAAAGTTGGTCTTGCTCTCCCTTTGGCTGGCCACTCCTCACAGCAGCAATCTCCTCTCCCACATTCAGTGCCACCAGCTCCACCTTTCCATGGGCAATGAGTCCTATCTGTGTCTTTGGGACAGCCAAATTCAGGTCTGCTTACACTGCCATGAGCCCTGGGCCAGCTCTAAACTGGTATATGAACAAATACTTCCCTCCACCCCATTTCCCCTCTTTTTTACAGCAATAATCCCAGAGCCACAGGCAGCACAAATCATTGTATCATCAGTTCTGACTCCAGAAACAATGGAGTTTTGCTCACCCATTTGCCTTTCTAGTCTAATGTGTAGCTTTAGCAGTTTCTTAAACTACCAGATTAAAGACTGTTAAATCAGGCAACAGGTAGGAATTTTGCAGATGGATTGTAGTAAGTAAATTTTGGGAAGTTTCGCTAATGAAGCATTCCAGTAGCAACATGTTCTTGGTCCTCCCTTCAAATAGCATGAAATTTGTGAATTGGCTTTGAATATTTTTCATAAGTATGTCACCACTTCAGTGTCCTTTTAATTGTGTAGGAGCCTTGAAAGTGTGTTATTTAGATTCAGTGCTGAATTTGAAGGAAGCATGATGCGCTTTTCTGGACTTTAGCACTGTCCTTTTTCACACCTAACAAATGCAAAGCTATTAGGACACAGCTCGCCTGGGATGACCCAACATACAAAGTGTTAAGAAAAAAGGACTCTTTCCCAGTAGGCAGAACTATCACAGCAGTTCTGATGGCAGAGCATCACTATTTCTTTTTCTGTTCACATTTCAAATGCATCTGTCACTGTAGTATCTAGGAATCAGTAGGAGAACCGGGAGGACTGAGATTAAAGAAACTGATCTGAGCTGAGTTAAATATTGCCTGCATTGATGGTCATGCATTTTCTGGCCCAGGTATTTGCCAGGAAGAAGGGACAAGTGTACATTTCAATATTTTTTACAAAAAAATATGTGAAGGTACAGTAAGAAAATATAGGTCCCTAAATTTATTTTTTTTCAAATTATCTATGTATTTTAGTCCATAGCAAAAGACATCACAAGAAACAAAGTAATAGTATATCATTAGTTCTTCAGTAATATCAGCAGGGACCTTGAACCTTGAGCTTCCATCACACATTTATTAGACAATTTTTAATATGTCTTCTGGTTTCAAGAGATCTCTCAGAAAGAGAGAGCTTGATTTCAGAATAAGTTTACAGACAGTTAAAATTGGTTAAATTGCAAGTGTGCTTTAAAGTCAGAACCCAAGTGACAATATCATCATCTGACGAATCTGTAGTCATTTGAGTATCTGATGTTCAAGTTGCAAATAGCTGGATGCTGTGCTAGAGAAAATCAGAATTTCAGTCCTCTCTTCTCACTCTCCAGATTGGTGTCTAAATCTGGGAGTTACTCCCACACCTTACATACAGAGTCAGCCTGGGATGAGGATGCTTATTAAAGGGAAAGTTGCTCTGCTATAGATAATTCATATCCTTGGTGTTTCCCAGATGTAAAACATTAAAGAAGCTGAATTACACTGTATGTTTACTGTATTGTTCAGTGTATCCACCAAAAAAAGAAAGAGGGCTAGTAACAAACCTTACAACTGTAATATTCTGTCTATTTGTGTAGGACTGATACTGTATGAGGAAGAGAAATGCAAGGTTTGGTCCTTAAGATCACTCTTCCTATTTGCCAAGAAGAAATGTTAAATTTTTTTAATGAAGTATAAGCTAAACAAAGCTTTGCTTAGAAGATGATTATTTACTAAATAAATTCTAAAGCAGGAGATTAGAACAAATATGACTCACATAGAGCAAACTTAAATCCTACACTGGGATAAACACTTCAAAACTAAACTCCACTTATAAAAAAACAACATGACTTTGTAGGAGCCTTAGTTCCACTGAGAAATTGTGCTTTTAAATCTCTAAAAAGTTTGAAGATATACTCTAGGTGAAAGAAATGAGCAAGAAACAAGCTACAGAATAAATCTAAAATACAGTCTGCATGTAGGAGTTTCTCTCTTCTCCTGACATACAGAATTTCAGCTGCAGTTAGTGAATTCATAGGTGTGTGGGAAGACTGAAGAGTCTTGTAGCACAGCAGTGGTTCCCAACTGACGAGTAAAGTAGCCACTGTCACTTAACCAATGAGTAGGCAATGCCAAGGAAGCTCCGTGAAAAGGGAGGCAAAATGTGTCAAGAGAGATGGAGGGGAAAAAACCCAAACACAAAACCCCAAATCAAACCATTCTGCTAAGCCAGCTTGAAGGGGGCTAATGTCTATGCAAAATGTGGGATCTTGGAAAGGTCAGGTGTTATTATCCAATAAAAATATAGAGTGCATGGAATAAAATGAATTAGTTGTTGCAAAGCATCTAGATGTTCTGGGAACTGAGCCAGTAGGAACAGCAAATGATCAAACAAAAATAATGCTGAGTTCTTCTAGGAGAAAAATGCAAATATTGCTGTCTTACAGCATTTTCACATAGCTCAGATAGCAATAAACAAGATGCAGACCAATGGGTTATAAATGCACTGTAAATATTTATTTGCTTAAGCTGGGAGGTGGTAGGATCTGGTGGAATGTACCTCCATCCTTTGAGGGAGGAAACCTTGTATGCTGGTTTCACTTCTGCTTTAGCCTTGCTGTGGGGAAAAGGACCCTTCTTATGAAGGCATCAGTGAAATAAAATGTTAAGATGCAGGGAACATCATCTTCTCTTTGCTGGCATCAGTCTGCAATATCTTACTCTTTAAAGTGTCACTGACTCACTAAAATGTATTTTGTACACCCCCTCAGCTTAGTCTTATAGCTCACATCAGTAGATTTCCGGGTTTAGGTTGAATTATAGCTCTCTGTGCTGCTGGATGTTCTCAGTTTCAAGGAACTGTTAGTTTGTCTCCAAAACCTCAACCTTTCTTCTTGCAAACCAAAGCTCAGCCCACTGGGTCACACGATGAGGAAGGGGAACATGGCAGCTGGAGGGACTATTGATGAGGCTGTGTCCAGTCAGAGAGGAGTCTCACCAAGTGATATGGCTCTAGGTAATCCCATGTTGCTCAGCAGCAGGTCACAACATTCTGCAGAGCCACCAGCAGAATTATGGAAGTGAATGAGGTGAGGCGGGGAGCAATTCTGTGCCACTGTTATGCAGCTTAGGCTTGGAGTTTCTGGGATCATCCATCCCAAGACTGAGATATTTAAAAGAAACAGAGCCCAAGCCTCAGTGGGCAGTGTAAAAAAGGTGTCTGATTGCTCATACAGTGATTTTCCAGCTGCTTTGGGGAAAATTTGGCATGGAAATATCTCCTTCATTTTGATGGGGTTTTACAGTAGTTGCTTGACTCATTAATAACTTCAGTGCACCGTCCCACTGACCCTAAAAGGTATCACATTGTTTGGGAGGAGGAAAGATACAGCAGAAAATTGCTTTCAACATCGTTTCCACAGACTGGAAGATATTTGTCAACACACTTTAAACCTCCTTTCCTTTCCTGAAACTGCAGGACCATGGGTCTAGATATCTAATTCCTCACCTAACCAGTGTTGAAATATTCAGGTACCACAATAAAAAGGGGCACATATTTACCTAAAATAATACATTAATTCAAGGTTTTATCAGACCTCAATTTTCAACACATGCCTTACATTCATTAATTCAATGTTAATTTGCATTTAGCAGCCCTAATGATTATATAGGTCAAGAAAACTAAAATATCTTTATTCTCTGGGGTTTTCTTATCTCCTTAGAGTACGCTCGATTTGAGGCAAAAATCCATGACCTGCGTGAGCAGATGATGAATCACAGCATGAGTTCTGGGTCTGGCTCCCTGAGGACTAATCAGAAGAGGTCACTGTATGTAAGGTAAGCAGGAAGAGCCTTCTCATAATATGTCAGCAGCTACCTTGTTTACGCCTGACGTGTGTTGTTGGTTTGGCAAGGTGGGAAAGAAGTCTGAGGAGCTGCCTTGAAATGAACTGAAAGATGCATCCATCTTACCAGCACAGCATCACTAATGAGAAAATTGGAAAAAGCCCTATTTGCCCTATTTGACCATTTCAAGTAATGTGCAAAGAGCATTACACTTTTATAATGACTTGGGTTTATGAGATGAACACTTCTTAGCTCTGTCAATATGTGAGATGGATGCTGTGGAGTAATGACGCAATGTGTTTCTGTGTGAGGTCTTGCCCAGCCGTGGAACCAGTGTTCTCAGAGGAGCACCTTTTTGCCAAAACCTTTTTCTTGCAAAATGCAGAATAGCAATATGCTATTCCAAATGCATGGCAATCTGCTACTATCCCCTCACATATGTTTACCCTTCTATCAGTCTATGCTGCAAAGAATTTGCTCTCTACCTAGCAAGATCAAATGTGCAGATGAGATGTTAAACAAGCTGTTGTCCATAGCTTAAATGGCATAGCGAATAACAAAGGAATTGCCTTTGTAGCTTACTGGGAGCAAACAAAGTTTCACTTTTACTGTATGAGTTTGTTGCCAAACTGGGTGTTGCCCAATTGCACCAGCAAAATTCTTGCTGTCACTGCCCCCTTTTGGGACTCATGGAGACTATAGAAGTCTGTGAAGTATTTTAATAATCTTAATAGTTATGCTTCTCTAGGCTTTCATTTTCATTCTCCTCTTTGTCCCCTCTATCCTCCCCATGCTCAGCATATAATTTGAAGTTCCTGACAATCATGAAGTAGAGGGAAGCAATTTGTCAGCCTCTAGGCAGTGATAATTATTCACACGGGAGCTAATTCAGGTGATAACATTGCAGAGATCCAATTAAGGCTAAATTCTACATTTTGTCATTATTCTCTCAGCATGAAGGAGTAAGGTAGCAGAGAAGGAAGGGAAAACTTAAATGTTAGCATGAAGGGTCTTGTTCTAATGGGCAGCAACTACATGAAGCACTAATTGGTACTGCTGTCAGAAAGAGCAATGACTGAAGGGACATGGATCACTCTTACCAGTGATGTTGCTGTTGGGCAAGGTCAGATGAGAAGTGTTGAGGTTTTCAAAGCGTCTCTAACCTTCTCCGACCTGAAGCAGGTTTTTTCCAGACCAAACAGAGTGACTTTGTTGTCAAGAGCTTTGGTCAGCTCCCTGAATTTGCATTTTATGAAAAGCTACAATTGTTTGTAAGGATGGATAGATCCAAGCTTTCTTTCTCAAGATGATCTAGGAACCCAAAATGGGGGAATAATGGTGTGAGAAGCCCAAGCCAGCAGCTGCAGGTTAATTGAGGTGTACACATAAAGAGCTAACACCAGGGTCTTGAACACCTTACTGCAGTTTGAACTGCAACAAAGCTTGATCCCCCCTGTATGAGCATTGACCTGGCAAGCTCTGCTGAGAACTGAGGCTTATTAACTTGCACCCTGAGCCAAGCTGACATCTGGCTTAGCCTAGCTCTTCTGTACAGTTTTGCTCTGTGTGCACTGATGAGCCTGGTTTTCTGCTAGTTCATGAATTCTGGCTGTGGTCTGTCTCACTAAGCTGCTATGCCCTGGTGCTTCACTGCAGGAGCCTTTGATGTCTTAGCTGCTTATCTAAATGGCACTTCCCAAACCACAAATGCAAAACCTGTTCTTTTATTCCACAGTCGTTCCAACAAATGCCCCAAACCTCTGAAGCAGAAAACCACAAAAGCCTCAGTCACTTGTGTTAGCGTTTACTTTTTTCTCTCAAACTCACACATTTGGCAGTGTCTGTGTGTGAGCAGCCTGTTTGAGAGGCTCTGTATCTCACATATTACCATAAAGTGTTTGTAGTGCAGTAGCACCTGCACCCTTGTGCATGTCTTTGTCAGTTCAATTCACATACACTAATTACAAAGATAGTTTATGTCTATGTTAGGCACACCAGAAAAATAAATGTGGGCTCAGAAATGTACTTGTTTTCAGAGATTAAAATTTTCTCTTTATAGATCCTCTTTACAGCGAGGGCCATGTAAAAAGCTAGAATCTAGCATTTGGTTTCTATTCTTACAACTCAGGACATTTCTGTTTCAATGGATTATTTTAGTCACCATGTGCAAGAGAGCTAGAGGCAAATGACCATATGTTGTTGTAAATCTCTAGCTGTAATGCCAAGTTTATGATTCAAGTTTGCTGTTTTCCTTTCTTTGGGATGTAGTGATTTTGCTGTCCTTCACTGAGTAAAGCAAGCATGATTAATTTTTAACCAGAAAGCTGAATTGAAGCAAATCACTGTATTCTAGGCAACACAAGGAAATAAATAAACATCCAGATAGGTTATAATAATTGAAAATAAGTGTGACTGCCTGCTCAAGAAAAGCCAACAAAAGTGGGCGAGAAAAAGTAAAGCTACAGTTATGCTAGTGAATGTGGGGTTTATTGGATGCAGGGTTTTCTTCTTTACCTTACAGTCTGTGATTTCCCCATTCAGCCCCTACTGAAACAGTATAGCATTGAGATATGTGAAAGAAGCTATATCCAATTAAGTGAGGCAAAACGCAATATGGAGTTAAAGGGCTGATTGTAGGACCATAAGTAGGTGGCTAAAACAATTAAAAGTCTCTCTTCAGGAGTGTAAACAACACAGGAAGGAAGTCAAGAATTACTTTTTCAGAGAAATTGTGTAGCTCATTGACATAATCTTTTATCTCTGGATACTGTGGTGTTTCAGCTTTGTATTTTTTCCTCCTTTCTTTATCCCAGACCATCTCTCTGATGCCTCCTGGAATATTTCCCATGAATTTCCTGAATTCTTTTTTTCAGTACTACCTGTTGCTTTTTTATTGCAGACCCTGTATGTCTGTTTGGGATGTCATCAGAGAGTCCATAACACTAAAGGCAAAGTATGAGTTTCCAGAGCAGGATGGAGCAGTAGGAAATGCTTTTAGTCCTTTTGGGAGCCCACAATGTATTTGTTACTAAATCTGTAGCGGAAAAGAAATACAGAAAAATAAATAGAAAGTGAGAAAATGGATAGGAAACATAGAAAATGTTATTATTCATGCTTTATTTGGTGGTGAAAGTGAAAGAATTTAAATTAAAATCACTAACTGCAACAATAAGCTAAATAAAAACTATTATAATTTTTAAGTCATTGGAATTCAGTCATCAGCTCATAATCAACCTGGAGAGTAAACAAACCCATCACCAGCTAAATGCTGTGCTATATACGTGCATAGCAGTGTCTTATGCAAATTCATGTCTTCCTTTTTGTCTTTTTAGCTCCAGGTTTTAAAATTGGTTCTTGTAAGAGTATTTTTTTTTTGTCTTGAAATAAGTACATGCTTTGCTTTGAACTTCTAGGTCCATATCAATAGTCAAAATTTTTAGTTTACACATGGTTACTGTTGTTACTCCTAGGAAATGCTATTTCATGTTATTTAATTCACAGGCTATGTAACATGACAGCCTTTTGAAGAGTTAAGTATCAGGGAAGTAGAATCCTTTAAAAAAAAATTGCTGAATTGGACCAGTCACTGAAACTTTAACTTCCAAGCTTTGGAGGAAACTGAGAGCTTCAGCAGTTTTCCTGTTGTTTTACTTGATTATTCCTGGGCTTAAAGTACTTGTGTTAGATTTCTTAGGATAAGAGCAGATGCTTCAGTAATTGCTACAATGCATGCAAAGAAAAGGTTTTCAGGAATTATCTGGCACCCAAAACTGCTGTCTTAGTGTCTGGTTTTGGTTTACAGATGAAAAGCAGTGAGATACGCTCAGAATAAACAGTCACTGCACCATTTAAGCTTTATTCAAACCAGACGACTTCTGAAATAATGTTTATATTTTAAAATTCCAGTTGTCTAAAGCCACAACGAGGCACTGTGGAGGTGTATCACTCTGCAGAAATAACTCTGAAGCTTCACACCCCCCAACCCTTCCAATTCTCTGTTTCAAGTCTGTTCAGTACTGTCAGTGACCAAACATGATTTCAGCTCAGCAGGGCTCCTTGTTACAATGTATAAAGGGACTGGTTGAGCTTACTGAAATGCAAGTATTTCAGCTTCAGGAGTACTTTCAAAAATATCGGTACAAAGTGAATGGTACAGTTGGCTCTAAAGTTAGGGATGGAAATCAGGGCTGGGACAGGACTGGATCCAGCTGCAATGTCAGAAGAAGTGGTTCTGCAGCTGCCTCTCCTCTGTGCATGGAAGAACACTACAGTGGGAAGTGGGTCCAAGGACTCTTCCCAATAAGATGAAGATGCTTATGATCAACCTTTTTATTTCCAGTCCATGTTGCACTATTTATAAAAAATGTGCACGGTGCAAAGAGGTGCCTCTTAGTCCACTGCATTTCTGTCGTCTAACTGCAGTTACTGCTGAGCATTCATAGTTGTGATAGATACGGGCTGTACAAAAATGTAATATTATGTGTTTAAAATGTTTGTATTCTGGTTCATTTCTTATTGAGCCTTGAGGAAGAATCTGGAGATTAGCCATCACAACTTAGGTCAGCAAAAGGGAAGTCAAAGCCGAAGTACTTTGGGTGGCTTACTCTCATTCCCAGAACAATGGATTCTCCATTAGTTATTAGACACCTTTACACAAATTTCCAGAACTTAGAAACTAGCGTGTTGCCTTATCATAGAATCATAGATGGTTTGGGTTAGAAGAGACCTTAAAGTTCATCTGGTTTCAAAGTCCTGCCATGGGCAGGGACATCTTCCACTAAAGAGACTTTGATTTCCAACAGTTCACAGAAGTTCTGTTTTGAAGTTTTCATAGCTACAACTGAAATTCAGTTGAGGCAGTTTGTGAAGATTGAATCTGATATTCAGGGTTTGTTTTATTCAATGTCTGTTACAACCATTTTCAGTTTCCCTGTCTTCTTTGAGGCAGTGAACTCCCACAGGCAAGTGAACATGAGGTCAAGGCTCCATGGGCAGAATTCTCCTGGGAATCTGCACAGCCAGTTGCAGTGCAGTCTGAAATCCACCTGAGAAATGCAATTCTTGGAGACATCATGGTAGTGAAACCTGAACACATGATAAGATCAGACTGGGTAATGGAAAGCTCTAGTATGTAGGTCTGGAAGAAGAAATGCAATGAAGAGATAATTGCAGTGGGGTTTTCAGAAGGAGGTACTGAGAAAACCAGAGAGAGCTATGAAGTGGCCATGATTAAATACTCATTACAAGGAGAGAAAATATTTTTTTGTGAGATGTATGTGTGTATATACATATAAAGAAAATCCAAACAGATATGTTAGTGTTAATTACATGATATATCTACATACACATGGCAAAAATCTTCATTTAAGCGAACAGCCTAGTATCTCTCTTGTTTCAGTGGAGTGCACTTGGTACTTTCAGAGTACAATTCATGTCATCCAGAAGTAGACATCTAAAATTGCTCAGGCGAATCATGCCCTAAAAATGTCTCTTTCTCACAGTTGAGTGGAAGGAGCCTCAGGTGATTAGCTGAGATGTAAACATCAATATTATAGACACTTCAAGTTGTGTGACCTGAATCTTAGGCACACTGAAAATCTTTCTGTTTTGCTCTCTCTCACACACACAAGTGTTCATATACATATCTAGGAGCTATAACATCAGCCTTCTGACTGTTGTCTGTGCATTCTTCTGCAGCACAGCTTGGAAACACTGACAGTCTTATTTAATTGGGCTGGGGTTTTGCCCATATTGTTATTCCCCAGGATTCCT
The DNA here is from genome assembly GCA_013400315.1 of Bombycilla garrulus. NCBI lineage: Eukaryota > Metazoa > Chordata > Aves > Passeriformes > Bombycillidae > Bombycilla > Bombycilla garrulus. Next base: position 132,330 of record VXBU01016440.1, on the reverse strand, counting down.
TCTGTCACTTGTCACTTTAGTTAGTACTTCTGAGGATCCACATACACTCAGTACATGGTCATCAAGCTGGATGAGTTTATGACTCCAGCATCTGGGAGCATCCAAACTGCAGTTTCTTTCAGGTTTTGCAGCGCTGCCAATCAATACAGATTTCTGGAGAGCAAATGTGAGTGAGCTTGGCGCCTAGACATTATTTTATTTTGTTTTAATGAGGAAATAGCTATAGCTTACATAGCAATGCCTGTACTTTAATGACATGATAGAACTAATAGAATTCCCTTTACTGAACAGTAAGTGAAGTAAATTGGAATTTTAGTACAGTTTTTTCACTTAACCTCAGATTCCTGGGCAATTGAATGGTCCAAATTGTAGCACAGAATGAAAACATGCATGCAGAAAATGTATCATAAATGTCATAATGCGGATAAGTTTGGAAATGGCCAGATAGGTACACACAAGAACTAAATTTGTGAAATGGCTTATTGGACTTGAAATACCCTTCCAGGCTGGAAATGTTGGAATGTCACTTATTTCACATGTCCTGGTTAAGGAAGAGTTTCTGAATGTTCAGTTACTACTTTTTAATGGTTCTTTCTGTGAAAATAAGAATCTTTTTCACATCCTCCTATCACAAATATTCTCCCTGGCTTCAGTGAGAGCTGCTCAAGTTCAGAACCAAGAAAATAGTGTAAATCTTTATTTTTCAAAGCAAGGAGGGTAACTCTGCATGCTTTAGAGATCTTTTCTCCAGGGAGACATTCAAGAGCTGAACTGTATCACTGAGTAACTGTTCACTCAGGTCTTCGGTAATTATCAGAAACACTGAGGAACTGAGGAGGATGAGAGATATGTTGGAATACAAGAATTACCTAATACCATGGGAAGTAAATCCAGTAGTTTTTATTTATTACGTTGAATTTCATGTTTAGAGCAAAAGCATTTGGCTTACAGAACATGTGATTATCTGTAAAATGAAAAAGGAAGACAGAGCCAACTCTTGTCTTTGGCAAAGCAAATCTAATATTTTCTTGCAAGAATTCAACCTGTTTATATGCTTAAGAGGCACTTGGAAAAATTACCGTGTTCATCATTCTGCTGGTAAGAACAGAGCAAATGAGAAATTAAAAATTTCAACTGAAATTTGAAGAACAGAGAATATCTGGAGAGAAACTGTTTTGTTGTTTGTTTTTTTTTAAAGTGGCCTCTCACTGTCAGTGGGAACTGTGAGAATTTCACACTTCTTTACATTATGCCGGTGAAATTTTCACAGGTCCTTAACTGAAGTGTCCCTAAGACTCACAATGCTGATGCCACTCTCAGTTGAACGATGCATGTGAGAATTATTAATCTTGGACTACTCACAATTCAAAGGCCTTCACATTTATAGTCTGATGGCAGTCTGGTGCTAAAAAACGACCCTAAAATGTAATGCTGTAAATACAATAATATGTCTCACCAATACCCTAGGACTGTGAAAATCAATATATTTAATATATAGTCAGGTGAAACTATTAGCCACCTCACAAGCTATTACAGTTTTTCTTAACAGTTACTGCATTTCTTATTCATCTCCTACTTTTTGAGTGTTGATACTAATGAAGAGTAAAGGAAAAATTATGTTTGTTTGCAATTCTTCATAATATTTCACAGACAAAGACGAAGCAGTTAATGGAGAGTGAAAACTGAACATGAAAACACATAATTCAAATAGTTTCATCTCTGCATCTGACGCCAGCTCTTTCCTTCACATCTTCATGTTTATCATATCTGCTGCTCTTGGGTACCGGGTGTGTAATGAGTTTGGCTGATCTCTCCCAGAGATGCGGCACAAAGCATCGTTAGCTACAGCATGAACCAAAAGCCCAACAAGCCTTTTATCAATGGGTGTTTCTCCAGCTGTGTCAAAAAGGGGCAAAAAGCAGATTTATTTCTCTGTGGTTGTGGATTTGCAAATCATTGACTACTTTGTGCTCAAAATTATGAGCTATCATACACAGTACTGGGCACCTGGAAGGACTGAGTCCTGTGTGAATCAACCACAGTCTACAGGAATCTGAAATAACACATTCTGCCTAAGGTTTAGAATAGAAAACAGAATATAAAGCACTCCTTATCAAAACCATTCTTGCCTAAGTCATCTTTATATTTTCAGTAAAACTTGTTGTATTTTAAATAACTGGGTGAGACAGGGAATCATGTCCTCAATGGAGTATTATTAATGCCTGGTGTGAAACAGCTTTTCTATTAGCAACTTCAGGAGGCATAAGTAGTACACACTTGTGGCCATTTTCCATATTGTTCTGTTTCATAAGTTATTAAAATAATGTCCCAGAACAAGTAATGTGTTTGACAAGATGTCTGCTCTACAGAAGCAGCACACCTTTTTCTTTTCTTAGGAGATGCCTTAATAGCTTCTCATTGCACATATATTGTGCTTTTCCATTCCCTAGAGGGACTGCCTGCTTTCTGTTTTGGAGAGTAGAAAGTGTCAGCTAGAATAATATCCAAGCCAGAAGATGATGAGGATGAAGATCTTGGCCTCATGTGGGAATAGGATTTGTTTGAAAATTTTATAATCAAGATAGGCACAGTTTCAGCCTCATTTCCAAGCAGAGACCCTGAACATGATCTGAGGGTGAAGGGGAGGGGGACATGAAAGTGAAGATAAACTGTCTGTGGCTTAAAATGGCTGAAAGTGAATCAGCAAAACATGCATTTAAGCTGTGTCTGTTCCTTGTGAAATAGCAATCTTATCCAACAAATAGTTGCTTATGATGTTTCCATGTCAACAGCTATAATAGGACACCATCAGTTTGTGCAGCTCTCAACTGGAAAAGTACAAGACAGTAGCTTAGACCATGAACATAGAGACAAAAGCGTATTGAAATAAAAGCTTGTGAATACAGTCAAAGTTGGAAATCTAAATATGTGCATTTGCACACAGCACAGAGAAAAAGAAGATGCTTGGCCCTATTGAAGAGTTTTCTGTCTGAAATCTTATACAGAAAAGTCACAAAGCCACTATAGAATAGGCCCTCCAAATCAGCTGTGTTGAAACAAAGCTGAGAACAATGTGAAACAGGACATAACACTGCTAGAAAATGTAGTGAGAAATTGCATTCAAAGTTCGTTCCAATAAAGACAAATGAGGAGGATCTTTAGTTTCACTGCAAGGAAGTCCATCTCTGAGGAGGGTGCCCAGCCAAGCTAAGTGATGAGGCTAAGTGAGACCAGTAGTCATTGCTGACCCTTTTACTTCTCATTAGAAACAGAAATTACTGTAATAATGCTTTGGTGAGCCTGGGTGGATCTGGAGAATTGCCTATCTGAATTGGGGCTCATAAGGAGCTCCTCAGGAACTCCATTTAGTCATTCCCTGCCACCCCACTCTTGTAAGAGGAAAAAAAAGTACTAGTCAGGTCCTCCCAGGCTTCACTGACATGCTGTTGAGTAAACCCTGGTTTAGATGCAGCTACGTTACTACTGCCATGTCTCCAACTCCATCTTTCTTGTGAAGACCCTGATTATGTGTGGCTCATTCTTCTCTTAAATCTTCATACACTAATTGCTCAATCTACTAATGCAGCAAATAAACAAAGACTGTCAGTTATCTGGTGAAGAGGTTGCCAGATGTTCCTCACCAAACAGGAATTATAATAATTAAATATTCACCCACTTTCCATAGATTCTACTTCTTATGCTTTTTAATTGACCATGAAGGCAACCACAGTCCTTCACCCAATATATTGGGCTGATACAATTATCAACACACCTGCTTAGCACAGCATATTATCTACTTCTATACAAACCTCTGTTACAGAGAAGGCAATAACACGTTGCTATTTCTGTTCCTACATCTTCTTTCAAATTGTTTAAAAGGGTCCTGGTGTAGAGGGCAGCAGCTAAAAGCTTTGCGAAAAAAATAGGCCACAAAAGGTTACTTTACAACATAGAAGGCTTTGGGGTTTTTATAACCTTATATTTCTAACCACTTAGATTTTAGTTACGTCAGGTTGGAATAGATTTTACCTTAGTGTGCTGCTAATGATAACTGTCCTTCCCATTTCCAGAAAGTATCAATATTTATTTCACTCTGGGAGCTGGAATGATCTGTAATTTTTTTTCTTTTAAAAAGCACTATCTCTGCAGACAGGCTTTTTCCTCTTGAGGTTCTTGAGATATTTTAGAGTCCAGGTAGAGGCTGCAGATACCCACTGTAGTAATTACTCATTTCTACAGAAACTGTAAGACAATTTGGAGAGAAAAGGATCATAGGTGATCAATGACAAAATAAAAGCATAGCCTAATGGCCATCACACAGTATTTTGCCACTTTCTTACAGATGATTCAAGTTTCAAAGCCGCATTTCAGTCCTTTCTGCTGTTCCCATCTGTACCCAGCCAGCCAGACTTTGTCTGTCATATTCAGTTTTCCAGAGAATCCTTAAGGAACTACTCTTGTAAAAGTACAGCTTAGATTTGAAAAATGTCTATGGTTTCTTCGTGTATTTATGGACAAGGAAACAGGTATCTTTGTGAATTCATCTAGAAAACAGATTGAGACTAGACGGTAACAAAACCATTTTCCTGTTTTGTGCAGGAAACAAGGTAGAAGCAATGTTTCTAACAGGGTTTGCAGATTCCAAATGCAATTGCCCTTTCAGTATAACCATTGAAAGTTATTTTTCCTTTTCTATCCTGGCTGGCAGAGCACTGCCACATCCTTGGAGAGCTGTTGTGACAAGAAGGCTCTGCTGCAGGGAGAAGCTGTGGATGTAACGTCCCAAAAGTAGATTTGCTCTCAGAGTTACTCGGCCCAGTGTTTCATCCAGACATGACATTATAGATACATTTTTATGATATCCACTTGTTACCAATTTAATAGCAAATTTATCCCATTATATTGTTTATGGCACTGGTGTCTGGTCTGATTTCATAGGTCTTCTATACAGAAAAGAGGATGAGCTACAGGAGCATTGTCAAGGTCAGAACTAGGTTCCTAAAGCCTCTACTCAGAGTTATGAGTTACAGCATGACTCCAGTGTATGGCACTTCTTCAGATCTGATTTACACAGGTTTCAGTCTGATTAAGTTAACCTTAGCTGTACTGCAATTAGAGTCATCAGTCTGTATTCTGGTTTCAAGCCAGAATCATGAGATGTTCCAGGAGTAGAAATCAGAATTCCTCTTTCATCATCGATATTTACATGTGGATTCATCTTGAAAGCCTTGTGAACTTTTAGCAGATCTTTCAGCAAAACTGAACTAGACATAAATTTTCTTAGTAGGTCTTTGGCAATCTCTTAATCTACTTATACTTTAATAATTAATTAAAACATCAGTAAGAACAGCAAAATATTACTTAATAGCAGTGGACCATGAGACACTTCCTATTAATTTCTGTATTTGGCTTACTATCTGGCCAAATCTAGTGGTTACTGCTAGAAGATGATGGCTCAATTTGCGGCCCACAGCTCACTACATCTCCTCCTGTAGATGCAATAACCACAGGTTATTAACTCCCATGTAAAACAGATATGAAACCTGGCAACCGGGTGAGTTTTGCTGATTTAGTGGTAAATAACTGTTCTTTCCTGGAAATCTGACCTCATTCATCAAATGCCTGATAATTTATTTCAATATCTGAATGATATGCTGTCTTTTCGCATGGGCCAAGAAGGATGACCTTTCATTGTAGCTACTGTGTTAATGCAATCATCTTCTTTTAATTGATGGTTTCGGGATTGTAGTTTAGTTTGAATTATTGCTCGATACTAAAATTCAGGATATGTTTAAACAGAACATGATTAGAAATACAGGGTTTTCTTTTAAATGTCCTCAATGATTAATTTATCTGCCTTTGTCTGTCTACAAACACCATCAGCAGATAGTCATTCTTTTAGAAATACTTACCTATAGGTTTCCTTCAAGAATGTCAAAAACCATTGAAAACTTTGGATAAAATTCAACAGATAATTTTGCCTTTAATGAGGATTGAAACAGCTTTGGCTGCAAGAAGTCTGGAGAAAAAAATAGTAGAAGAAATAATCAACAGACAGGATGTTTTTGTCTTTGAAAGTATGAAAGAATAGGCAAATTTACTGAATTAATAACTTGAAAATTATCCAGCTTCATGCAAGGATCATGGCTGAATTTAGTCTGTAGAAAATGGGGTTGTTTTCCTCTCAACAGAGTATGGAAGTCCTGTATGGTAGATGGATTTTCAGCTACTTTAGTTTTAATTTCTCTGTATTGTCGTCCTAAAGACATCAGGCTTAGACAGATATAAGAATATATTTCCTTCTAATGTGGACAGTGTGCAGAAGGATTAAAGTTTTCCTTCCCTAAACTTCTTAGTTGCTATAATTTCCTTTCTTCCATGAAGTAGCTCCTAATTTGCATTAAGATGAGTAAAGGAAAATCCCTACTTTGTTTGTTGGCATTTGAGTTTTTAGGAAAGGACATTTCAATTATGCTCAGATTTCAGTGCTGCTTTTTTAGGAAATTTTATAAAATATTAAGCTGCTGCAGTTGTACTTTTCGTGTTCCATCTATGGAAATGCACCTAACCCAGCATGTTACACAAAATTTGCATTCATTTTTCTACTTGCCTTGAGTTCTAAATATACTCCAGAGCAACTGGGGACATCAATTTGAAAGGGAATTTTGTTGTCCTTTGGAAGATTAGATAGATAACTGTAGAAAATATGGGAAATTCTCTAAATTTTTTTATTAAAAATTCTATAATAATTACGTCTTCTACAAAATCAATAAACCCCATCTGCATTCAATATAACCAGTGGTAATGTGGAGTGAATTGAGAAGTCATGAACTGCCATAGCTCAGAGAAAAATCTTGGTGCTAGCAAGAATTTTACTTCAATTTACTGCTTAGAAGATCTCTGCCTGTTAAAAGCACACAGAGAATTTTCCATCCTATCTGAATTCTTTCTCCAGGAGGATAAGTGGTATCATTCTGGAATTGAGCAGCTCAGATACACAGTTCTGTTGTTAGAGAGATACTGGGTGATGCTGGAGCACTACAATGTGTTGTTTGTTCATTGTAGGATACCCAACTGCAGTTATTGGAGATAAACAGATTTTGAATAAGTCATATCAGACTATTTAAGTCACGAAACTCTGAGGAATCTGACATCACATATGACATTTCTGAATTTGATGTGTGAAAAGAAGTTGGGGTGTTTTTTTGCAGCCCAAATGGAAGTTTTTCTAATGGGATCAGAAGAGTATGTCTAATTCTTCAGTTTCAGGACAATACGTACTAGGCTCTGGTTGTACTTACAATGTGTCATAAACAAGAAAACCCCAATAGGCTTAAGAAAAGGATGACCCTGTCTCTCTCTCCCCACTGGCTTCACACATATTCATACATGTGTATCATCATTATTAAATATTTTAGTAAGATTCTTTCTGAGTGATCTTTACACCAGAAAATTTACAATACTCAAAACATTCACTCAGAATGAAACACTGGATATGCTTTTCATGTTGTGCTTTACCTCTGGTATTAGGACTACATGGGGTAAAGAACATTTCAAAAAATCAGCTGTGCAGACTCTTTGTGGAAGAATGAAGTACCAACAGAACTCATTTAATTAGATCTAAAATTAGATTTGGAAAAGTGCTTGCATGAAAATATAAATACTTTTTAAATAATCATGGTTGGCTGGGTCTCCAAGATTCTGTATTTCTGTAAATTATTTTTTTCCTAATATGTATACAGAATAATCTAATAATCTACGATTACAAGAATAATTGAAACTTTATTTGAGATAATCAGCTGATTTTAGAATTTATTTTCTGATATTTCAGCATTTTTCACTGATAAAAGCAGTCATCCACCAGCAAGGCTAAAGTTTCCTCTGTCAATATTTTGCCTGACATAGGCTTCCCTAATGGGAAGTTTGCTTTGGTAGCTAAGAAATTAGATGTTTACAGTTTTGGGCTGCTGGGCAATCATGCTCTGTAGAAGGGTGCTGTTCTTTACACTTCCTGAAGGCCTATCAAATGATATCATGCTTTTTTGGAGGGAGAGCATTTACAGTGTAACTCCATTAAGCTACATTTGAAGCTTAAAATTACAATTATCAAATAGAATCATAGAAAAGTTTGGGTTGGAAGGGGCCTTAAAGACCATCTAGTTCCAATGCCCCTGCCGTGGACAGACACCTCTTACTAGACCAGGGTGCTTACAGCATTGGCTTTCCCACAAGCAACCCTGACATGCTTGGGCAATGTTTCTAAGTTACTTCTGTGTAGCTGTCCCTGTATCCATCCCTGTGTACTGCATTTTTGCAAATAACACAGTGTGTCAGTGATCAAGCATCACACAGCAGCATCTGCCCAGTGGATCAAATTTTATAAAAAGTTCAAGATGCATCTTTCCTTTACACATGTTTTATCTGTTCACTATATATTGAATCACAGAATCAGTAAGGTTGGAAAAGACCTCTGAGATTATTCTGTCCAACCATTAAACCAGCACTGCTGGTCCACCACTAAACCATGTCCCTGAGCACCACATCTACACAGTTGCTAAACTGTTCCAGGGACAGTGATTCCACCATTTCCTTCTCCTGCAAGATATTTCCATCATGTCTTTTTTTATGCTCTAATTGGTTGACATACATGAAATATACATGTAAGCTGAAATTATTAACATCCCTCTGTTCTTCTTGCTCTATTCATCTCTTTAATGTATTTGGATGGTTCCAGGTCTCCACATGCATCTCCACAGTATAATGTAGGTACCTTGGATAAATTTCCATTAGTTCGTTGAGGGACTACAGGCAACTTGCTAGGTAATCCATTATCTAAGACTTCATCAGTCATACTTTTCAACTCTTTATTACTTCAGTGACACAACTACAGTCATTACATTTTGCATCTTTCAACCCTTCACAGCCATGCTTTTGTGTCTGTCTGGAACTCAGAGTGAAAGGTACTGGATTTTGGCTGTTTAGTACACCGGCTGAAACGCATAAACCTAGAGGATATTCACTGTGATTGTAGTCACAGACATCTGTTATTCGGGGGGTGAGTGAGAAGCAAATTAGTGAGTTGCCACTGCTCAGTACTTGTTCCCTAGAACAGTTTTGAAATAATAGTCCATACCTTGATATACATTTCCTCTCTCGCAGTTCAGTTGTGTATTTCAAATGCTGTTTTCTAGATTATTTTGGATTCAATTCACTCTGCATTTCTGAGAGAATGGGGTTATACTTCCCTAAAAGATCATTCAGGTCATTGCATCAATATGCAAATAAATGGTAATTGGAAAAAAAAATGCATCTTTATCAATGATGGATTTTAGTGTTATAAGAGTTCTGCAGAGTTGAAAAACATCACAGTTCATTTTGATATAACAAGAGCATTACAATAAAATTTCATCCATTCAGTGATCTGGCCAGTTTTTCAAATTTCATAAGACATCAGTGAAAGCATAATTAAACCATCATGAATGCCTTCTGCTTCTGTTCTCTCTTCTCCAACAATTCACCTCTCATAATTAGTTAAGTGGGAGGAGGAAATAATTTAATTTTAACTACTTGAAAACATACTTTCTACACCTAATACAATCTATAAATAATGCTACTTAGGCAGAATTTCTTTGAGATTCATCTTAACTGGAAATGAAATGCTTAAATTGCAGCAAGGCATGGTAGTGTGATAGTCCCCGTATTTTAATGTTCTGCCTTTTTCAGGCTGTCCCACAACTCTGTAATAATGAATTTTGTCATTGCAGTCACATCACTCCTACCTTATTTTAAATTCTCATCCCTGTCCTTATGCTCTGTGGGCAGGAGATAATCTCATTTTATTTGGTAATCTCATTTTATTTGTAAACCTCTAGGTTTTGTTTTATAAAACTCAGGGATCAGCTGGTCCTCTTAATGACAGGGAGCAAAATAAGTGAGCTTTGAGATAATCCCATTTGGTGACAGTCAGTGAAAGAGGGTAATCCATTTTTTAGGACGTTCCCGGTGTTTGGTTTATTGTGTTATTTGTGCAGCAAATACTGTTCTTTACCTCTTTTTTATCTCCTAAGGGAAAGAGTAAGAGACTTCTTTCCATGACACCATTTTTAAGTGAAGTATTGATTTATTTTCATTGATCTCACTGCATAGTGTTAAAGGAATTGATGTTGTCATTCAGCAACATGGCACACTCTTGTTCTCCCTCCAGAACGGGTCAAACCTTGAACTACCACTTTCCATTCTGAATAGTTTTCAGTGTCACTCAAGGAGAATTCTTGGTCCAAGTAGAGAATTTGGCAGCATGTATAAAAACATTGTTGCTGATTGATGTGGGGAGAAAATTGGAACTGACTTTGCTAAAATGCTAAAAGCATTTCCAAAGGTGGCTGTAAGAAGAAACAACCATCAAAGTGAGGATGCAGAGGCAGGGAGCAGAATTGACTCAGATATTGCCTGTAGAACTGATAGAAGTGAATTCAACTTCCAAGCCATTTTATGAACTACAAGAGCCCAGCCTTGGCATCCCAGCATCTCATAATGGTCCGTAGAGAGTGATCCAAGGTGCCTAACTTAGTTACATAAATTCTGTGTACAGTAAATGGAAGTGTTGAGTAAGGAATTCAGTTTTGCTGTACTAAGCAGGGACTTTGGCCAAATGCATTCTTAATGGAGCTCCCTTACAGAGCACAGCAACACCTTAGGGATGGGCTGAGTTCAAATATGCTGCCCTGGATTTAGCTTATGGAAAAAAACTAAATGCTGGAATATGTCTGAATTCTCATTCTTGCTCAAAGCCTGGTTTTAGTCACTGTATTAGGTACCAACTCTTCAGGAATTCGAGACCAAAATTCCACAAATGAGGATAGCAATTGAGCAGCAATGGTCTTTAAAATGTAAGAGAAGAAATGGTGGTGATGATGATGATGTTCCTCTCATTTTGCAAAACAGTCTGGCAAGAACACCCCTTTTGCCTGCATTATTGCTGTTTCAGTCAAAGCCAGCCTGGAATCACTGATGACAGTCAGGACAGCTCATTCACCATTGCATTCCTCAGACTCCAGCCTAGGGGCCACCACCAACTTCTTTCTCCCAAAATTTCACCATCCTGATCCTTCAGTCACTGTCCTTTTTCAAGAGAAAAGGTGAAAAATATCCTTTCCAAAAATGGCTACTTGGTGATTAAGACACTTTATGAAGACAAGAGAGTTCTAGATTTGTATCCCATCAGTGTGCTAAGGAAACTGTTTCATATCTCTCACTTCCTCAGTCAATGGCATGGGAAAATATTGAATTTCTCATGCTCAAGTATAAGTGTCTGACCACTAGATTACTAGAAAAAGGTAAATATCATGTCTGTGTTTTTTGAATGGGAATGATCTCTCCTGTTGTGGTCTTCCTGCATTCACTTTTGTATATGTTAGGTGTATGCAAAGTACAGTAAGATTTAATTATAGGGTTAAATGCAGTCTGGATGTTTCCCTGCCTTAAAAGTGAATTCCATAAATATTTAACTGAGAGAGAGAGAGAGAGAGAGACATCCAGCTTCTCATGAATTTGTGAGAGTAAATGTAGTCTAAAATACTTGGTCCACTGAAGGGAGTAGAAATGCTGAATTTTGCAGTAAGACTTTGGTGCTTAAAATCCATCTGAGTTCATTTTAGGCATAAAAATGATCAGTCTGAATCTTACTTTCAGCTTTGATTATCCAGTCTCCAGTAAGTTTTATCACAGATTGTATTCAATACCTTTTGCCTTACTGTACTTCAAGTGACTATGAAAGAGATGAGATTAGATGTGGTCCTAATTTTCAGGATCATCTGAAGCTTTCTGAATAGCAACCATCAAGGAAGTCCAAGGCAATTACAATCCCAGTCATAGCTATAGCTAAAATAAATCACATGCCAGCCTGGAATTTCACATTGCTGGAACTGGCATTTTCTTTTTAAGAAGCCCTTAAACTAGGAGGCCATTTCAAAGATAGTATCTATGATTAGCAAAAAAAGTATCATAGTTAATTTGTGAGCCACATTCACGTGAATGAATTAATTTCACTCCAAAACAGGATTTCCACCTGCTGCGATATGAAATGTTAGATATGGCTTTACCTCACCAACAAAATTATCTTATTCCTAAAAATATGTTTCTGTGGCACAATTCTTTGGGTATGACTGTGGAAGCCAGATGATCTTGCGCGATGCTTTGCACCCAGAGCCTTGATTGCTCACACTGCACTGCTCACTTACTCCCAGTCCCTCTTTTGGAGCAAATTAACTGGTTCCCTTAGAGGCTAAATGTGGATCCCTTTGTCTGGCACAGTCTCACAGACTGTTGCTCCAGGAGATACCCATACACCTTCATGCCACCTGTTTGTGACATGGAACACTATTCTGCTGTCATGCTGTACAACATGGTTTGTGAGGCTACAATGTTCTGTATCCATTATTTCAGCCACTTTTCAGAAGAAGAACACCACAGTCATAAACTGATCATTCCTCAGGACCAAAGGCTGTGACATGGGCTCAAAGCAGCCCTGAGCCCAGTGCTAAAGCTATGTGGATGGTATGTCCAAGTAGACATGAACCTTGAACACTGAGATTGCAAACTGATTGTCAATACTGAGCCCACTCCGGTGCAGATATGTCTAGCTCTGTAAATGTAGTCTAGCAAAAAGGCATCTGCACCCTTTTATAATTAACTTCTTTTACAAAGTGTCCTGATTCATGAAGATCTTCAAGACAACTGTCTCAGTCGAGAGGAAATTTGGTAGACAGTGGAACCATACATGTGTTATGTTGATTCAGAAACGTCAGGGTATTTTTACATAGATGTAAAGCAAGAGTTATAAGAGCTGCTTTTCTTCCTCCAATATAATTATTTCACATATGTCCAACACATTCTGTTCAATCTCTGTCTTGTGAGGATCAGTTTTGTGACATTTATAGTAAAGATGTACTGTTCTTTCTAATTTTGCTTCTCTTTAAAATTCTGCAGACATTGCAAAAGACCCAGCAGCTGTTGCTTTAAAATGCAGATAAGTAGGACACTATGCCACTCATGGGTGCCATCATTACAGACCTATGTTACTGTTTTCTGTCAGCTTCAAGTTAATTACTTCATTTTTCACCCTGTCAATCATTTATAGAAAGACAAGAACAAAGATATCTTTAGGGCATACATGGCATCTTTTTCTCCAAGTCATTTTTTGCATGAACATTATGATGACATTTCTCTTATTTAGTTTATAATGAAGTATAAGCAGAGGAAAATATTCCTTAGAACATTTCTTTAGAAGTTGTTGCTGCAGCATTTAATAATATCCAATTATAATACTTTATCTTCCCCAGAAAATAAACTTTGTAAATAAGGTTTGAAAAAACAGTTTCCAGGAAATTTCTCTTCTGCTCTTGTCTTTAGCCAAAGGCAAAAGGACCTAATTTTGTACTGTGAGAATTTCTCTAAAAATGAGGAATACTTGGATTAACTACAAAAAGAAATATGGTACTGTATGAGGACATTAGATGTATATAACAGTTTGGTTAAAATCCTAATATTAGTGTAGTAGGTTAGAAGGATGTGAATACATCCAAAATCTTGTAAAACTGAGCCATATATATGTAGGTTGTTTTAATTATCGTAGGCACTAAGTCTTTCACCAGTAAAATTCTGTAACAAACAAGCAAAATTTAGTTTTGCATTGAAACACTGACTTAGTCTGTAACATTTGTGTCTTTAGGAATATCCACTGCTCTTAAATCTGTGATGTGTTTTCATTCCTTTCATTCAGTTTAATTGTAGAACCACAGAATAACTTGGGTTAGAAGGGACATTTAAGGGTCATCTAGTTCAATCCCCCTGCAATGAGCAGGGACATCTTCAGCTAGATGAGGTAGATAATCCTGAAAAACTACTTGATAGTGGAAAACCAAAAGATTACTCAAAATAATATTCAATAAAATTATTTAAACTGCTTTGATTTAAAATTCTTAGTAACTGTGCCAAAACTTTCATACAAAAAAATTAAGCATACCATCCCTTTAAACCTAAACATCAGAGAAAGAAAAAGGGAAGGACAGTATGAAATAAGTGTTTAGATAATAACATAAAAATAATTGTATCTACCTCTCAAGTAGTGTTTCTTGCATCTCTAAGCTTTCTCTGAGGGAACAACTAGGTGAAGAACCAGACATATAGGCAATGCCTTGCATAGCTTGAAGAAAATTATTGCCCCTATGAGTGGATCCCAGCTGTCTATGGGCAGCTGTATCACATTTGTAAAAATGGGGTTTCACCTTTAATTCCTTAGCTGGATTCAAAAAATAAGGAAGGATATAAACATAAAAATTGTCTTTCATGCAGGTTGTCACAAGCCAAAAGAGAACTATTTCAAGGTCTATAGCTCAAACCCAAGCCCTGGTGCTGTAGGTTGAATGTGTGAAAGCGAACATGATTACCAAACTCAGGTGGACCAAAGGTCCTTCCCAACTATTGTTCTTCTTCAAATAGTATCTGATAGTACATTGTCTGCAGTTATTAAAATAGCTCTTGATGAATTGTTCTCTTTCTTGGAAGAATTTTTCAGACCCATTTAAGTTTCCAGAGTCCACAACACCTGCTTGTGAATTGCATACTCTATATTATCTGTTAGTGGATAAATTACATTTGCCTCCATTTCTTGGGAACAGGTGTGCTCTATTCCTTCTTTCTTGACGTTTCTAATTTCATTAATTTTATTATGCTTTTTTCTTGGTCATCTCTTTTAAAGCTGAGGAGGCTTAGTCTGTGTAGTCTGTTCCTTTGAGAAAATTGCCCTTACTGCACTTTTTGTTCCTTCTTTGCATTCTCCTGGTCTTCTTTGGGATGAAATGATCAGGACTGTCTGTAGAGGTGTGTGGGTGTCTGTATCATGATATAATAACAACTATTTATCCTGTGTTCTTTATCAGTTTGCTGAAATGGCAGGTACAGATTTATCTTTTGCAATAATGCCAAGAACTGAATTCACGTTTTCCTAGAAAAAAACAAAGCCTCCAGCACTTCTTCCTAAGGCAGTATTTGCTTACCCAGTATATATCAGTATGCAGACTGGCTGAGGACTGATTCTCCCAGTGCTTCCCTTTGTGTTTATTCACACTAAATTCCATAGAGTCATGGGTTGGAAGGGAACTTAAAGATCATCTAGTTCAAACACCCCTGACATGGATAAGGAGACCTTCCACTGCACCAGGTAACTCAAAGCCACACACAACCAGTACTGTTCTCGCACCTCAGCAGCTTCCTCATAAAAGTTTCTTCCAATCCAACGCTGCCCTCTTTCCGATTAACACCATTACTCCTTGCCCTATTGCAACAGACCCTGCTGAACAGTCTGTCCCCATCTTTCTTACAAGCCCTTTTCAAGTATTGAAAGGCCACAATGACAACTCCCTGAAGGCTTCTCTTCTGCAGGCTGGACAATCACAGCTGCCACAACCTGTCCTCACAGGAGGGGTGTCCCAGCCCTCTCGTCATCTTCATGGTCTCCTCTGGATTCACTGCAGCAGGTTCTTCTCATGCTGGGGACCCCAGAGCTGGATACAGCACTCTGGGTGAGATCTTATGAGAGCAGAGGGGCAGAATCCCCTTCCTCATCTCCCTGGTCACACTTCTTGTGATGCAGCCCAGGACACAGTTGGCTTTCTGGGCTGCGAGTGCACATTGCCCGGTATATCATCAAGTGTTTTATCATACAGTCACTGGACATCTTACAATTCTTTTGCAAATCTTTTTAGTCAATTTTTTATTTTTCTACCTTTGATACTTCAATGTCTCTAGTAAATAATATTGCCTCATTTTTCATCACCTTTTCTAGATCTCTTTCCGCATTTAGTCTCTTGTGAAAATAAAACCTTCTTTATTAACCCTTTTCTCCTATCCTTTAAAACTTATTAATCCTTCACTTACATTGGGTTTTTTTGTTTGTTTGTTTGGTTGGTTGGTTGGTTGGTTGGTTGGGGTTTTTTACATTTCATGACATTTTGGTAAGAAAGTCTGTTTTAAGTTTTCTGGAAATTCATGTGATATTTCTGGTTGATGAATTTAAGGAAGTTAAGTAGATCTACCTGTTTCTGAAGCCAGATTTCATTTATTTGTTGTCTCCCTTTCAAAAATGGGCTCAGTATTTTCCATTTCCACATTTGAGTCATTCATCTCATCCTGGCAATTTATTACTATTCATTCTATTGATTTGTTATTCAACTTGTTCTTCTGACACATCAAGTGCAGATGGTTCCATTGATTTGACATGTCTGAAAGGCTCTTCTGTGGGTTAATCCTTAAACACATTCTGTAGTTAATTGTAAATAATTCATTTAACTTTATTGGTATGGCCTTTTCTTTCCTCAGCTCTCTTATTACACCCCAATGCCCTGTGTAATTGGTATTTAGTTTCTGAATGCTGCACAAACCTTACTGTAGTTATCCTCACTATTCTCCCTCATGGCGGGAAAATGCCATCTATCCCTGCTTTGTAAAGATACAGGCAGGGCCCCAGAGAGACAGACACTTAGTGAAGATGCTGAATAATGAAACACTCAGGTTTGCAGTTCCTCAAAAATGTCTCCAGCTATGAGCACAGAACTCCTAAGAAGTGATCTCATTGACTGAAAGGTACCATCTTGAAGGCAGGAGGTGAATTTAGTGCCAGGGGCTGGGTTCGTGGCAGCAGGTACACTGAGTGTTGGGATACCTAGAGCAGCCAATCAAAAAAGCTAAGGAGTGATTTTTGTGATGCTCTGACTGCTGCTGGTCTCTGTGATTCAGAGCTGGAAGGCACTCCTTGCTGCCAGCCTTTTTTTCATGCCCACCTCCTGCTCTAGCACTCCTTCAGGCTGATCATACATGAGTTGCCAACAAGCATTTGAGGAGGCAGAAGAGTTTCCCAAAGATACTGACAGTGATGTTGTAAGGCCAGGACATTTCTGTGGCCTGCTTTGCACCTTGGTTGTGACAGGATTTGTGGTGGCACATCCTTTCCTCAATGTCCCTGCAGAGCATGGCAGTGCAGGGCCAAGCCTGCCCCAGTGACTGCAATGGAACTGGTAATTAGTGGCAGTAAGTTATTGCTACAGCTGTGGGAAATATAAAGATTTTCAAAAGCAGTCCTGCTACTGAGAAGATTTTTTTAACCTTTTCCCCCGGAGGCAGTTGCATGCTGCAATGAGGCTTTGCTTAATAAAGGCCTTTCTGGTAAAGAAGATAGTGCCTGTATCCACCCTTTGAAAGAAGAGAGGCTCTTGTTCTTAAGTTTAAAAAAGAGATTTTAAGATACAGAGTTTTGAGATCATAAGGCAAGTGCCACTTTGAAGGTAAATCAAATTCCATACAGTCAATTTTTAAGGTGTTTTAAAATTCATCATTATTTCATCACATTGTACCTTGTACTGACTTGCTTGTTTATATTAAAAAATGTAAGTCATTCATTGCAATACAAAATCACTCTGATTAGTCCTTCCACTAAGTTCACTTTTACAGAGCTTACTGACAGAACTGTAGGGGTGCATCATAGCTGTGGAAAAGAAACATTTCTGACTTTCCTGGAGAAACAGGTATTTCCTTAGTTAAATATTTGACCAGAAATACTAGGTTAATGAGACAGAAACAGAAGGAAAACTATTCAAAAGATAGGATTTGCACTGCTAGTTGGGTGATATATTAAACAACCAAATGGAATTTGATCCTGTAAGGCCAAAGTGGTGAACGGTAGAGCTGGACATAGGGAAAATGTTTGTATATTTATGTATTAAAATGAATTAGAGAATAAACACTTACAAGCCAAGTGCTTTGACCAATTTATAGAGTTAAGGCAGATTCATTTCAAAGGTGGTTTGAAATTCCTACTTACACTATTTC
Organism: Bombycilla garrulus; assembly: GCA_013400315.1. Lineage (NCBI taxonomy): Eukaryota > Metazoa > Chordata > Aves > Passeriformes > Bombycillidae > Bombycilla > Bombycilla garrulus. The sequence continues at coordinate 114,447 of VXBU01016440.1, read as the reverse complement.
TGTTTAGTGCAACCCAACACTTTATGTGCTATAACAGTGATCGTGTTGCTGAAGTAATATTAACTAATGTTCACACACAGCCCTTGATAGAGGGACACAAGGGTCAAAATTTATTTGACATAACATTGACACATGCATGGGAACTCCACAGCTCCACAGTAATTGTCCATCCCCATCTTCTGTGAGTTTCCCCAGCTCCCTGAAATGTCTGGGCAGCATTCTTGGTGCTGGGAATCACTCTCCCCCAGCTGACTGAGGGGTGAGAGTCATCACCTGCATGCAGGGAAAATTTGTCAGCAAACTGAAGAGTTCAGCCCAGTTCTCCTTAAGACTCATTTTCATAATTTGTCACCTGCAGATCGTTCCAGTGTTTAATATTTTTTTCCTATCTGGATTGCTTTATTTGTTTTTTTTAAAACATTGAACATTTTCCACGTCCTTTTACCTGTCAGCACTAATGCAAGTCATGCAGACAATTTCAGTTTCTCACCTTTTGTATCAATTCTCCTCTATAAAAGTAACCTAAATTTTCCCTTGCAACTGCCCTGGCTCAGAAGAAAAGTGAATCTAGCTGAGTGTCCTTCCTGTGACAACTGCCCTTTCTGTGGTGCTGGTTAGCAGCAGATGTTTAGGGAACATATACCGAACAGGGCACATATGGTCTGATCCTCTCCCTGCTGTTCAACAACCTTCTCCAAAGACAGCAACCTTGCTCAGCCTCTAAATAAATCACACACTAAATTGCATTGCTGTTTCCATGTTGGAAGTGAAAAAGTGAAAGCGAAGTGAAAAGGAAGTTCCTACAGCTTGTAAATGAGGCTACAAAATACTAAAAATTCTAAGAATTGGTCCAGGCAAAAAAACTTGTTGATGAATATTTCAGTCTTGTACACATCAAGTGAAAGAAAAACATCTCTTCAGTCACAGACATTTGTTTGTTCACTTTCTTGCTTGTTTTTCCACAACTCCCTAGCATGTCAGAATAATAAAAAAAGAACTTCTTTTCAATCCCTATTCTGTCATTCTGTAAGACTCAATTCATTTTAATGGCATGGGTTTTGAATAAGCAAATGCTAAATGACAGTGTAATTTATACTTCAGGCTTTTCTGACAAAATGTGTAGCTTTAATAGATACTTCCATTGAAATTAAAAAGATTTCACTCTTTTTGTTCAATTTACCCATCACAGCCATCGATATGGCCACTTTACTACATTTTCTGAGCACTTCACAATACCCTCTTTGTGTATTCTTATTTTACTATTAGGAAACTAGGCACTGAATCAGAGACATATTCACACCATCTATATCAGCCCATTTTTCTGATCTAATGTAAATGCTTAGAATTATTCCTTTCCCATAGGTACTTAGCTCTCTCCATTACTCTCCAGGGAGTTTAGATTTCTCTAGGAATATCTGCATTGCACCTGATTTGTCTTCCCAAAATACAAACAAAAGAAAGCCCTCTCTAACTGTAATTACATGGCTATGCCAGGAGTGCATAGGATGGATCCCTGCCCAAGGATGCCTCAGCCACTCAGAACACTGTCGTTCCCAAATCACTTCCAAGTGATTGAAAATTTTTTCAGTGTCAATGCATGATTCTGAAGATCACCTGAAATTGTACACAGCTTGAGCATCTCTGTACCATCTTCAGTTACCTTCATCAAGGCACTTTTAAGCAAAGTGTTTTTATCCACTACAGAAAAATGTTCTCAGACACCAAAGTATCATTTTATGCAGAATATTTGTTTAAAATTCTTGATACTCCCAAAAGTGATAAATATAGTCTAAACTCCTATGTCTGAACATATTTTATACTTTGGTCCTTCTGTAGATGTGATTATAAGTAATTTAGTTTGAAAGAAATTATTCTGATCTTGCAAGTCCAACCCCACTATCAAAACATAGTCAGCTTCAAAATTATTTCAGGCTGCTCAGGATCTTGTCCAGATGGATTTTTAGAATCTCCCAAAATTTCAGAACCTCTTCACTGCTTGCAGCAAGACTCACCATCCCCCTGGTGAGAGTCTGTCCTCTCCCACATGTTCAGAGCAGCTCCACTGGTAACAAACTGATCCCCAAATAATACAAATGTGAACGTGGTCCAATGCAGTTTGTTATTACTGCATGGTTTGTTTTATCAAAGGCTATTTAGAAAAGTTCTTGTCATGTTTCCTCTATTGGGAGCGTGGGATTTGCTCCTGCCTCCTACAGTGAAAACAAGACTTGATGTCGTGCATCTTCCTTGTTAAGGACAAGGTTTTTTGTTCTTTTGGAGGCTTTTCTTCCATTGAAGTGGAATGGAATAAAGGGAACAGAATATTTTAGTTGGAAAGGGCCTACAAGGATCATCTAATCCAAAACCCTGACCAGTTCAGGGCTGAACACAAAGTGTGTTGTTGAGGGCATTGTATGAACGTTTCCTAAACACTGACATTGACCAGTTCTCAAGGAAGCCTCATCAAATACCTCAGCAGAGCCAGCAAGCAAAATAATATGAGGGAGTTTTTGGTAATGCCCGTGGTGAACATGACATGACACACAAAGATATGCTTGTTAAATCAATCTCTTATACAACTTTCTGAGCTACAAAAACTTTTTGTAGGGGGCACTATTCAATGTCTTTAAAATAGAGAGGAAAGATGTCAGCATAACCTATAAGCCAGTAAAGGAGTTGCTGTTCATTTATAGCTGTCAGAGACATAAATTGGGGTTTTTGACCATTTTTTGCTTCAGTCTTGTATTTCCTGCACACACATATGTAACATTAACTGCCTTGACACAATCATTTGACTCAGGCTTAGGAAATGGTAGTGGTTTATGATGTTCCAAACTGAGTTTTACATCCTGAAATGTGCAGTTAATTTCTTTAAAATAAATCATAGAAATTATTTACCTAAGAGCAATATTAGAAAAGCAACTGCATCTCTGAATTATTTTGTTGTCCATAGAATGTGTCATGGCACAGTTAAGTCTAAGTACATGTAATCTGTTTGAAATTGGTCAGATTATTCAAATGCTAAACAAAATTTGGCTTAGGAGCCTGACTTAAGAGACGGAAAGCTTCACTTTGCCTAAGCTTAAGCTCTTAACCATAGCTTTTAATGAATATTTCCGACGTAAAGTTAATTGTTAAGTGGAAGTAAGGGTTCATGGTATTTTTTTTTTCCTGCAGGACAGAGGAATGTGTTAAAATCAAGGTAAACTTAAAAGCCAGTATAGATAGAAATTTGTAATGGCATGGGGAGGGAAAAGAACAATCTGTTTTTCCTGGATTATTTGTTTTTAGGCTTTTTATTGCCACAAGACTCAGTTCAAATGAAGACAGTAAAAGGAGAGGTCCCAGTCCGGAATTACATACAGAATGAGAAGTATCATTATAGACAACACCATCAAAACTCTGAGCTTCATTCATAGCAGCAGGAACTTATCCTAGTTCTTGGTTTCTCCTAGCTCCTAGCACCATCCAGGAGCAAGCAATCAAAGCACTTCTGTTACTGCACCAGAACTTCCTGTCAGCCTCAGAGCAGCTTAAGGCAAATCCTGTCAATCTTAAAGCTGCTTATGGTAATGTTTTCAAAGTGACTTAGCAATTCAAAGTCTGATCTTCATTAAAAGTCTACAAAACCTTGTCTCAGATGTGCTTAATTTACCTTTAAAAATGAGACTCAGGAACTTCTGATGTTACCCTTAATGCTGCTTTTGAGCACACGTGAGCCAGGGCTCCCAGGAAGGAGGATGTGGATAATGCAATGGAGTGAATGAGGAATGGCAAAGAGTTCAGTGCAGCATGGGCCTAACTTTTTGTTTCACAGAGAAAAGCTGAGAATTTTAGCATAATCCTCTTGCAGCTTTGTTTCAAAAATATTGAAATAGATATTGCTGCAGTTAAGTATTTTGGGTAATAGTGGTTGATCAGCAGTTTTATGGTCCAAGTACATTTTTAAAGAAAATCAACAACCAGACACATAGTGAGACCACCAAATCTAATCATTAACAAGAAGTAACAGTCACATTGTTTTGACACTGATGACACACCAAAGACTGTTATTTTAATTTTTAATTTTTGTTTCTTTGTTTCTACTTTTGAATATTCTGGTATCCTATTTTCAAGCTTTTTTTCCTGTGAAGAGCAGACACTTGTGAAAACTGATGTTGAATTATTCATTTGACTCAAGAAGATGGAGGTTTATAGAAAATATCATCTACTAGAAGATATTCAACCCAATCACAGAATAAAACTGCACAGGATAAACCTCCTTGTAATGAATAAGTGTTGACAGATAAGAGTTCAAGGAATCCCCAGAACTCGTTGACCAAATAGAACATCTCATAGCTGCTGCTCTTCTAGGCAAATTTTATCTGTTACTTCCGTTACAATTTAGATTTCAGTTGAGTTCAGCTCAGGCCTGTGGCATTGGCATTGGTTTTTCTAGAGTTCCACCTTAAAAATCTGACCTCTTTAGAGATTTCTTATTTGGTCTCATGAAGCAGAGGTTAAGTAGAGACACCTGACCTTAGTACCATAAAAATTCATGTTTAGATTTCAATTGCATTTGGATTTTTGCAAAATAGCTTTTCTTCAAAGTCACCCTTTAAAAGAGACAAAGTCAAATCCAGAAATTAATTGCATTGCTTCCAATTGAAGTCTATACCAAAATCCAAAGAAAGGACTCATTCCATAGGCAGCCTCCTCCTGCTGACTGAGTAAACTCTTAACGAGTTCCTCAAGTTTTGACCTATAGACAAAAGGTTTTCATGATTTCTCGAGCGATTGCATCCAGCAGTGTTTATGGATTTAGTACATTTCTCCACCTTACACAGGATAATTATTTTCTTTAATAATTTTCAGTAGTTTTCCATAGTGTAGTTCCTGTTTACATGGGGCTTCTCATTATCTCAGCAGAACCTCCTCAGTCAACACAATAACAATGAAAATCCAAATTGTGATTCTTTCACTGTCAAAGGACAGCATTCAATGCCAAGCAGAAACCATTACTGAGAAACGGCCTTCACAGACAAATACCTCGACTTTTCCATAATGCCCTCTCTCTTCAGAGCAGCTGATGTTCTGTCTCATTAATACTTTCTCTGAGTTTTGCTTGTCTACTCTTTTTCACAGCTAGAGAATAATCTTTTTTCCAGTGGTAATTTCTAAAGACTAGAGTGTTTAAACAGATTTATTATGATATTAACAAATTACTGTGATCTATTATATGTTATGAGCACCTCCATGATAGGAAAGTCTGTAGAGTTCCTTACTTCTTACAACAGAAATAAGTCAGAATACTCAGACTGACAAGGCTCCAATGTTGGTTTCTTGAGAGAAAAGAAAAAAAATCCATTTTGCTGAATTTTGATATTTTTAGTAGTAGAGGCATTGTGCATAGTCCATCTCTTACAAGTCTTTTTGTCACCAATATGTTCAAATCAGAAAAATCATAAATGGGGATAATTTTTTCATAGGAAGGCTTTCTCTTACTTAGTTCTGCAGATGTCTAATATCCTTGTTGAAACAAAAACAAAAACACAAAAAAAAAATAAATAAAACCAAACACAAAAAAAACCCATATATCTGGCTGGTTGTAATAATTATGTTACCAGGGGAGTTCTCTTTTTGTGTCCTGAAAATTTCCTTTTGATTATAAACCAGTGGAAGCACAATGAATTCTGTGGGCAGCCAGGCCACAATGGAATTTTAAAAGCTGCCAGCAGATTCAGGTCATGATTAGGTCTAAGGGAAAGCACTTGCAGCTACTGGGTATCTGAGAAAACTGCCTAAAAAAACCCGACTACCAAAAGCAGATCTCTGACTTCTATTGCAATACTTAGAACTACTGCAGACCAATTCCTAAAAAAATATCTAAATCCACTGGTTTTTTTTTTGCAGTGTATTCCCTAGTAGTAGGTGCTAACTGAGTCTTAATTTTCCCTTTCAGTTTCATTGTCTTTGAAAGAAATAACTGATTTGATTTTATTTATGTTTTGTTTTGTTTTGTTTTGTTTTGTTTTGTTTTGTTTTGTTTTGTTTTGCTTTTCCCTGGGGAAAAAAAATCCCTAAATTGATACTCTTGGACAGCAAATAAGTTACCATGAGAAAGAATGATTTTTTGGCTCCTGTGTCAATCCATGCAACTCACAGGTTGCAATTTCAGGTGAATTACCCAGTAGTTTAAAGTATCCCTGATGTGACATCCAGTTACATTTCCTTTCTGGATATGGATAATCTTAAATGTCACAACACAAAAATCTGTGTTGAGAAACTGCACTTGATGCCTTAGAGAGAAACCAGAGATGAAGTCAAGCAGCAGCTTCCCTTAGTCTGGATGGGGAGGGAAAAAAATCAGACCCAAGAATAAGACAGATTTCATATCATTTTGGTGCATAATGCACAGGCCAGGTCAAGGTCAGTCAAAAATTCTATCATTTCTTTAAAAGAAACAGCTAAGTACAAACCTAGCGTAAGTTTTGAGTTTGCTGTGAAATCCGCATCTCATGCAAAAGTCGGGGGGTTTGTTGTGAAATTTCAGCCACAAACTCAGGGTGTTGAAGAAGAGTTCCAGAACTTCAGGTCTCCTCTGGAGTTTATCAAAATGCCTAAGGCTAAATTTAATCAGTTCAGACCCAAGGCAGTCTCTCTGTTTTAAAGCAAACCTCAAAACTGAGGATCTCGACTATTTTGAGTCCAATGCAGATGTATTTAAAAGCTTCTGTTTATCACAGATGAAACTGGCAGCCAGATTTTCCTAGTAAGTAAATTATCCTAAGGTAAGCATATGCTCACAGCTTGATTTTAGATGTTTGCAAGCAGAAAGGGGATTCTGTTTGGGTCTTTTATGCCCTGTAAAATGCCAAAGAAACAAAAAGTGTGTTCCTTGAAAGGAATTCCCCTTGTGCCAGCACATGAAAAAGCATGAAGGAATTTTGCCTTCTCAAGGCACCTTACAATTCCTGCTGGGAGGGGTTAAAGCCAGGCAAGCCTGGGAGTAATATTAGTTCTGTGCATGTCCACAACTGAAAGACTGAAGTGTCAGTCCTTGCTCACTGTGATGTTTTGCCTCTAACATAGTACATTGTATGCTGTTGCATAGCAAGACCATGAAAGAGCAACGTATTGGTTTGATACTTCTGAAAATGTTGACTTACATTATTTTTTTTTACAAATTTTGCAGAACCCATTTCCTGCACAGACTATGAACACTTGCTAAAAGCTAAAAAAAAGCCCATAGACAACATAGAGATTGTCTCATAAGAGCTGACATTAGGCATCATGCATCTCCAAAACGAGTAGAATATACCCCAAGGACAAATGGCAGTCCTTTTTCCTGATAAACACCATAAAGAAAATATATCCCTCTTCCTTGTGAATTTTTTCTGGAACTAATTGCTACTGTCTCCAATCCTTTTTTTCATTGAGATCTGTGACATAACTCTCTGCCAAATTCCCACTAGGTGGAAAAGAATAAGGAATTACTTGGACTGAATGGAGAAATTGCTGAATGAAGTAAAGAAATAATATGATAGCAAATGGAAAAGGCTTGGATGCAAATGTGCAGTGGGATATGCTGCAGTGAAGCTGCCTTAGGAGCAGTTAAGCTAACACCCTGAATTGCACATTGATTGGGAGCATGCCCCATGGCTCAGTGCCTAAACCTACCCTCTTTGTAATTTAAAGTCATTTCTCCTTATCCTGTTACTACATGCCCTTGTAAAAAGCCTCTCTCTAGCTTACTTGTAGTCTCTTAGGTGCTGGAAGTCCGTAAGTCTCCTTGGAGCCTCCTCTTCTCCTGGCTGAACAACAACCACAATTCTCTTAACCTGTGATCATAGCAGAAGTGCCCCAGACCTCTGATTATCTTTGGGGCCTCCACTGAACTCACTCCAGCAGCTCTACATCCTTCTGCTGGGGTGACCACAGCTGGACACAGCACTCCTGTCCACCTTAGGTGCATCCAGACTGTTGCTGGTAATGGTCCCTGATCAATGCTGACTTCCAAAGTGAACATGGCAACCGCGTTGCACTGCTGCCCTGTCATAACTGAATCTGGTAACACAAACACCTAACACTGTCCCTCTCAGCCTGACAAGGTTGAGGGGATGGGCTGCATGAAGACTCACAACATCATTAAGATAGGGGGAAAAAAGAAAAAAAAATGAGGAAAAATGAAAGTGAAAGAAGTAAAGGAAAAATAAGGCAAAGAAAAGGAAGAAGCAGGAATCATGGTATCTATGAGTGACAGCTCAAACATTCAGACATATTTTGTTAAAACTACATTGTTATAGTCCTAATAAAAGCTGTTCTTCCCAACAGTACCCCCCTTCCACTCTCTCAGCAGAGGTGACAATGTTCAACAGAATCATCTTGTGCACAGGGGCTATTCCAGCAGCCTCCAGGCCCAAGCTGCACCACAGAGCTTCCCAAACCTCCCAAGGAGAGAGAAACCTTTTTTGTATGCTCTACACATAGTATTTATCAGCTTCTCCAGATGGAAGCAAAGCTGGGAGGAGAATTTGAAAGTCTTTATTGACTTGCCAGTATGTGAAAATTTAACCCTTTTAAGAGCATCTTAATTGCCTTGCAATGGCTGCTTCAATCAGAGAGCTGCTGTGCTCTCTGTTGTAGCTATAGCAATGAATTACATTAGCGTTTCTTTCATCTTCTTCTAATTTTTTCTTCAAGCTGAGCCTGCAAGTGGGTGGAAATACATTTATTACTGAGTGCAGAAAAGACAGCTATGAAGCTTGGGGTCTGATTCTGACTATGATGCTGAGTTACTTTCTAAAACCAGGCAAATTATTAAAACCTCTCTGCACTGGATTTCTCCATTTATAAAAAAAGAATAGGGCAGGGGGTAGGATCGATGTGGTGAATGAGGAGAATAATATATATCTCCCTTAGGATGATGCTGTAAAATCTGATGTCTGAGAATCACTGCTCAAGAAATTTTAAGGGAAGAGAGAAATATCCTTTAGTGGTGCATATGCAGATATGCTGGCAGATCACAGGAGAGTTAGGACTATTTACAGCAGCTGAAAATCTCTCTTGCTAAATGTTGTTGTCGTTTCATAATCAAGTGAATAGCAAAGAGCAGTCTGTAAATTTATGTGCAAATTCCCATCTGTGCCAGAAGAAGAAAGTAATTTCAGAGATGCGAATAAAGCTGCCATGCAGCACCTGAACTGTATCAAATTACTGGCCATTGATACGGGAGTGGAAGATTTTGGGGTTTTGCACTGAACATATAGAAGCATTCCGTAAAATATATGCCTGTGATGTAAATGCAGTTATATCCCTTGCTTTGTCAGGACAATTAGGAAGACTGCTAACAGTGATGATTACAGCATTAGCTGAGGAAGCTAAGAGGTTTCTCTGGTAAATTTCCCTTTTCTGCTAAGGGCTTAGCAAGATCATGTAGTCTTTCTGTACTCTATTTTTCATGTTACAAGTGTTGGTAACAATATGACATCATGGATGTCAACAGGTTGTAATATATGGGATTGCACTAGGAATAGATTTTCTATTTTGTTACAGATAATATATTTTCTTTGTCAGACATTTATTCTTCTAGCTGTGAGAATAGGTGTCATAGGAATAGAAATTTGCTGCACAATGCAGCTTAGCATTTGGAAACACCTCAAATAATGAAAAATTTATGCAAAGTGGGAGAAAAAAAGATACCCCAGTTTTGGTGACCTTCATGCCATGTAGACACCTCACTGCATGTTGGGCAGTATATTACAGCTTGGTAAAGTCAGTATTTTAATTTCAAACAATTTTTAACCAATGAATTTGAATGCTGTTGTGAAATGCTTGTCTCATGTTTTACGCTGATATGGCTGCCTAAAAATGATTAAGAAGCACCCAAGCACAAAAATAAAACCTGTTAGGTTCTGTCCAGATTGCTGCTGGGATTAGTCTAGTGTAATGATCACTTCTAAAGTCTGGAATAATATAAGGGAAGCAAGCCTCACATATTCTTAAATATTTGTGATAGCCAGCTTCTTCTAAATGTTTGCTCCTCCTGCTTCACTTCTCAGGACTTTATTTTTCATAAGCATGAGGCTTTCACCAAGACTGTCATGGCAATACTTGGCATTTGAATGACACTTTTCACTTTCAAGATACTTGTCATGGGTTTATTTATCAAATTTCAATTTCCTGGTCAGGGAACCAAGAATGTCATGGTTTGACACCAGCCAAGGGCCAGTTCACCCATGAAAATATATTTTTTTCAATTTCTGCTGTGAGATAGGACCAAAAAAGGAGCACAGCCACCCAAACTTAAAGTATAGAGAAGAAACTTTATTAACTAACAGTAAAAAGAAAGAAAAAAAAACCAGAAGGAAACTTTCAAAACATCCATCCTCCCCCCACCGACTGTTCACTCTCCCACTGACCACATGAAAACACAAAACCTAGGATTTTCAGTCAATCCACCCCTCGAACAATCATTTCCCCAACCAAAAAGGAAGAGCAGAGTCCCTCCTGCTTTGCCATAGATTCCCCACAAGAATACCAGTCCTCTTGTGGCTACACGGTTCACAAATGGCTCGCCCACGGATTTGCCATTGT
>VXBU01016440.1:55387-103762 GCA_013400315.1 Bombycilla garrulus | reverse complement strand
CAGTCCATTTTCTATGGCTTTGCAAGAGAAGTCCATGCCAAACTGGCCTGCTCCTTCATTCTTCCTTCCCACTTTGGATTCTTTCCTGTCTTTTCCTCGACATCAGGTCTCATGTCCTGTCTTTTATCTCCTTCGAGCTGCTCTCCTTTCAGTTGAGTAGGATGCATGCCTTGAAAAGGTCCTTCTGGGCAAGAAATAGTTAAAACCTCATTTTCTGGGACTTCTGCCAGTAACTAGGCTGGTTATCGGCTCTTCCAATAAGGTGTCCTTGAGCTGCTGAGCTTTGCTCAGCGCTGGAAAGAGGGGGGGGGCGGGATTCTTCTCCTCTGCCAGGCTGGGGCCAGCCTGTGCCTCCGTTCCCCCTGCTCCCTGCCAGGACAGCTCCCTTGGGAGGGGCTCCCAGCACAGGCTGGCCCAGCCTCCCCCTCTTGTAGGCCTCTGTGGCCATGGAGGGGGGAAGCCGGTCTGAGGGCACAGCCCATCTGTACCTCCTCAAGGCCAGAAGGAAAGAGAGCGATTCCCAGGCAGTCCTGTACCAAATGTATATCCTACTGAGACGCATTTCACTTTTGATTGGCTCATTTCCCTGTCTGTCTTCAAATCTGGCCCACAACTGGTGTTGCTCTGGGCTCATGGGAAATCCACAGGCACACCTCACTTCCAGGGGTGGCTATTTCCTACCCAACAAAATGTCGAACAATCTCAATCCAGCACAATACTGTGCAGATATTAAACAGTTTTCCTTAAACTAAAGCAAGAACTGAGAAATGAGAAAACAAGTAACTTAAGTGTTAGTGGAAGTTTGCTGCATATACCTTGTGCTTTTGATAATCACACCAATTCCTGTTGCTGTTTTTCTAAGGGAGCTAAGCTCACCAAATCATGATTTCTCCACATCTCTTAGACTGGTTAGTAGCAAGCTCTGTTCCCCATTCCAGTATTTTATCCACATGTCATAGCAGTCACTGTGTTTAGTGAATTTGTAACTTCAAAATGCATTCTCTATCCTGTGTGACCCAGAGTCCTGTTTGTGAAATGTGCTGTCTAGAAGATACTGAACAGTTTTCTGATGCTGGTGTGATCACAACATTGGAGACACTCTAAAGTGGAAGTTAAATAATTCAAACTGATTTCTTTCATTATAAAATATTGACTACCCCAATTCAAAAGTAGACCGAGTCAGTTGACTGAAAAAAATCCTTACTGACACAGAGAAAGCTCTTGGTTTTGTCCTATAGGATCCAAAAGAAGGCTTAGCAGTGGATGGAAGCATCTAACCGAGCATATAAAACACCTGAAAGAGCAGTGGTTTAAGATGCACTTTTATAAGTTGTGGAGAAAAAAAACAAAAAAGAAGCTCTTAGTGTTCAAGACTTTTAGATAAATGTCATTAAGATGTTGTAAGGTTATTGAGATTATTATTCTTTAATACTGCAGTAAAAGACACTAAAAATTATTTACAGCTCAGTGCTATGAAGAACTGCCCAAGCAACCCATGAATAAACAGCCTCAGCCAGATTAAAGCATATAGTCATATTAACAAGTTCAGAAAGCTCACTAGCTCTGCTGAGCAGCCTCTCCACCATCTCCACTATTGTGCTTGTGTTCTGGGAAGATACATCTAATTCATCACAGAGAGAGAGAGGCACTGTGACATGTCTTCTTGGTTTAGACCCTCTGGATGATTTGAATAACTCTGTTTCTATTAAACATCTCATTTTGGAAGAGTACTTGTCTGGTCCTCCTCTAGCTGAAATGATGGTGCTCATCTCTCAGAGAGGGCTGTTATGTGCTCTGTGCAAGGGTGAGTGTCTTACTGGACTTCATTGCTTATGTCTTCTTCTCAACCCATAATATGCAGCAAAGGTGATACTATTTTTTAACCTTTTTTCTGATACTCTCCCTGGCATGGCAGAACCTATCTAAGGTGTCTAACATACCACTTAGCGTGTTATCCTGGTGAAGAAGCTTGCACAAAACAACTAGACTTTCCTGAGAGCTGACCTTAACTCTGAGGAAAGCTTCAGTGCTTGCAGATGGTACCCTGTAAGACTTGGATGTCACTGTCTAAAAACATGAAAGAGCAAAGGAAAAGAGACATCTTTTTCTGTTTTCTCTGCCCAGTTCCTTTACCAAACTAGAGGTCTGGCTGCATTCATTTTGTATCACTTCAGTTGACACTCAACAGATGCAGAGGTGTTATTTTTATATACATTTTCAAAACCAAGCACAAACAGAACTGTGTGGTGTTCATCAGGTAGAAAATTAGAAATGACATATCAGTCTCTTAAACAGACTAGATTTTGGAATCCAAATTGCCCTCACATCCTGAGGTGGTGGAGATGAGCATGCCCAGTTCACTCTGTAGCCCAAAGTAGTCAACAATGCCTGGAGTGAAGATCTCCATGAACTTTATAGCTGGGCCAACAGCCAACCAGCAAAAGTATTTTGTTACAGAGCCAGAAATGTTTTCAAAGTTGTAAGCTCAAATACAGCTGTTACCAAGACCTGGCTCTTAATTTGAAATGTTTAGGAAAGATCACTGAAGTCAGCTCTCATTTTCATTTGCTAATGGAGTAATCAACATCTGTAGAGCATCAGCCACAAAATCTTTCATTCAATGAAAAGTGTTCTCAGAAAGTCTCTTGTCTGAGATCTATAATCTCATTTTAATTAGCAATGCACATGATTACTCCAATCAAAGCAAGTCAGTGGCAAACACTGCCATCTGCATTCATCGTTAACATCAGCCAGCACCATGACAGACTCATTTTAAGTCAATGTATGGACTCTGAGGTGCAAATGTCTGTTCAAGCACAAAGAATATTGTCGTACTTTCTGCTCCTTAACTTTTGAAAGACACCCTTCATCTTAAAACTTGCCAAATAATTTCCAGGCATCAGGGAATGTTTTGCATCAGGGATGTGAGAGTCTTGATTATTCTCTGTAACAGAAGATATTGTCCCTTGTTTAGAGTGACTTAATTATACCTGGAATCAGGATTGTATGATGTCTGCCCAATCCAGCATGGCCAACTGGGTGGTTAGGGGTTTTGAGCTGTTGAACAGCTTCCATGGCAAGGTGCACAATTAATCAGTGAATTTTTAAGACAATGGGGTGCTTCCTGCTGCCAAGGGCAATGCCCACAGGATGATGTGTTGTGTGCCTGTTTGTATATGCACTGCCATCTTCCAGGCATCTGGTATCATCAATTAGTCAAGAAGAGGTGTCTAATGACACTTAACTGCTTCTGGATTTATGAGCTTCTTCATCAGATGTCCTCACAGATAGCTGTAGTTGAGAAGCAGCAGATGACCTAGTACCAGTCAGAGTTCTTTATGAATGTAAATATTTAATAAGATATAGTCAGGTTTTAAAAATAACTTTTCCACTGCTAAGCTATTAAATTTTTCCAAAGGGTGCTTGCATTCCAAGAACATTTACCAAAAAAGGCACAAGCGTAAGTAAGATTATGGATTATGTAAAATTCATCAGTCTTCATCCTTAGAAAAGGGAATTATCTGGGCATTTCTGAAGATGTTAGTACAAGACTTTAAACTCTTTAAAAAAAGACATATTTCAAATAGCATTTTTCCTCCCCTTGAACCAGACTTGCCATGCACAGTTGGTGCTTATGAGAGCTTTAAATTATTTTGGTTGCATGGTCACAATTCTGATAACTTCTTTTAAAGTTCTCCTCATTATGAGAAGTAGCTTTGTGTGTTTTATATCTGCCCATAAAACTGCTACAATCATTCTTTGCAATTGCACTGGAATGCACAGCAACTCATTACATCAAATCCTTCTCACAAAAGTGTTCAGCAGTGAAAAGATTGCCATGGCTTGCTTTCTGACAATGAAGAATAGGAATTATTAGACACCTCTTGGGATTTTACTAATGTAACATTTCTGCAGCCAGGGTTATGGTCATATTATTTTCCCTATAGGAAATAAACATCAGTTCTTGACAGTCATGATCTTCAAACAACATTTTACATGGGAAAAATATTCCCAAGTGGTTTTTTTCCTGTAAGAAACCAAGATCTGGATTTTTAGCTAGGTAACTGTGATGAGTGACCTGCACTTGTTGGGATTCATGTGCAGGGTCTTACTCTCAGAAAGTGGGGTACATCTACCCTGGTGTAGGTGCCAGGCATAGGACTGGAAGGCATAGGCTGAAAATTGGTATCAGAGTTTACCATTCACTTTCTCTCAAGAGGAGACAGAAAAGGAAGAGGCTTCAGTAAAGACTCACTTCACAGTGGAAGGAGTTTTCCTCTGAGTAGGACCTTACCCTTTGGAAAAGAGAAAGAGTTACCTGTGACATAAGATATGATTAACTATTCAGAAGTAAATATACCCAGACTGATCTAATCACCTGCCTTCATATCTTTATTTCCTTTCACAGAGCCATGTTTGACTATGACAAGAGCAAAGACAGTGGCCTCCCAAGCCAAGGACTCAGTTTCAAGTATGGAGACATCCTTCATGTCATCAACGCCTCAGACGATGAATGGTGGCAGGCGAGGAGGGTCACTCTGGAGGGGGACAGTGAGGAGATGGGAGTTATACCCAGCAAGAGGAGGTGAGTGCTGCCCCCTCTTTCTTACCTCCTTGGCCATTATCTTAAAATATTTCTTTTTTTTATCCAAAGATGGGGTCAATCTACTGCAAAACTTGGGGCAGTCAAGGAAAATCCCACAGGTATTTCAAGAGTTGGAAGACACCATTTTTGCTGTGAGATTTAAAGCATTCAGGCTGTTTATAACTGTAGAAAAGAAACTCAGAAGGTAACTCAATTACTAGTAACTTCATAAAGAAAGGGGAAAAGAAGAAGAGATTGCCATCTACTAAAGAGCTTCAGCAAAAAAAAAGCATAACCAGAACCCAAGTCTGGGAATTTGCTCTGAATTTGAAATGGAGCACATGTTTTAATGTCAGGGTGATTAGCCATTGCATCAAACTGCTGAAGGATGTAATGAATGTCTTGACATTTTCAAATCAAGACTGTATGTCTTTCTTTTGAGAGGGTAATAGAATTAAAGTTCTCAGTCTGTGTGATGTAAAATATGGGGATAAATTATACAACGGTCGTCTTTGGCTTCAAAATCTGTTAATTTAATCTCTGCCTGCCTGGAAACTGATGGATAATCAATATCACAGTAAATTTTTCATATAATGTAAATGAAGGAACTTTCATTGGCTTTCCAAGCTAAATCTGAATCTTTTTGAGTCTGTCATGGATTTGTAGTGACTGTCAGAGAGAGAACAGGTATCTGAATCTCCCTCATTATTTGTATTGTTTATTCTGTCTAGATGCTTTTGTAAAATTGGCCACAAGTCTGTGATAGTATCAGAACTAGCACACTAACCAGTATTACTTCTTGCCTCTGTTGATAGTTGCTATAGAAAGGTCAAGAACTGAAAGGGTAGGAGGAAAATGAAATCTGTCAAAGCATATTGCATTTCTCTTTTGCAGCAGTGCCGTCATACGGAGTATAAACTTTCTATTCCTAGCTATTTCAGCTTTAGCACTAGTGTAAAAATTATCACAACCATTTCTGTAGTGGGGAATTGGGATGCTTGATGCTCCCTTGAGCATCTGCGACTGTTTCAGGAATAGGCCAAGTTACTAATAGAGCTTATGGTACTCATAGTTCTAAATCATGTAAAAGTAAACTAAAAGGCCATCAAATACCTTGTTGACATGAGCCCTGAAAGGACCTTAATTTCTCTAATGATCATGTTTGAATAGCATCCACACCTGGGTTTTCAGCAAAAAGCAATTTTGGTGTTGTGTAATAGCTAGAAATAAAAGGTCAGGTTATAAGGTTAGGTAAGTTTCAAGATGGAAAATGTGCCCATTAATCAGACTTAGTCTCTAGATGTTGAAAAAGGAATACTTGCTTGCTATTTGTTGCTACAGTAAATACTGCTGTAATTACATGATTGAACCATACATGCTAAGAGAGAGGAGTTTATTTAATGCTAAGGAAAGTATTTGCACAAAGCTCAGTCCTGTGTGGTGCCTACTATGAAAAGGTGCAAAAAGCTATCATACTTAATAAAACAACTACAGAGCAATAAGGACAAAGCAAAGCAACTAATTAAGGTGTGGAATTGTATATCCTGTAAAACAGAAAGGTGATGTGTGCCTAAAGCTTATTGAGTTACCCACACAGGGGTGTTTTTCAAGGACAAAAGGCAGAAGTTCTCTAGTTAAGGTCAGACATATAATAGTGCCTAGGAATGTGGCTTAGGAAAGACTAGGAGAAAACATAATTTAAAAAAAAAAGAATACTATATGAAAATAGGTTGGTTAGAACCTGAAAATAAGAGTCTTGAATTTTAAAAGATGCAGGTCCATTACCGTGCTCTCCACTTGTCATCCTTATTCTTCACTAGTGAAGCTATGGGGCCTGGAAAAATCAATGGCATCTGGTTTTCTGTGTGCATTAATGTAATGACACACCTGAGCTGGAGTGGGAGGAGGTTGCTGTTATTTCATAAAAGGTTTCCATTTGTACAAGGTTATTTTTTCCAATGCACTGAAAAGTGAGTATTGTTTCCTTTCTGTGGGTTGTGGATGATTCCTCAGAGCCCGAGACTGATGTGCTCTCGCCAGCATCTTCTGCAGCCATTTACACCACCCAAAGGGAGGATGAGCAATCAGTGCACACAAGGCTGCCTTACAGAGAATAAAGCTAATCATACTTGCCAGATTGTGCTAATTCAGAGTTAAATTTCCTCTGCAGGTGTGGGTTATTGACTGTAAGAGGATTAATCTAAAACAGAGTAGTCCTTGAATTCATTTGACAAACTGTAGGCAATTACAGCATGGAAATCCTCATTTAAGATGTTGGCTCCAGGATGCCATGTGTCTTATAATTTATATGGGATTATTTCTATGGGCATTGCTTTGTTTATAATACAGCATATGTTATATCTCACAGTAAAATATTGTGATAGAAAGAAAGGAAAGAAGATAAGAACATCTCTAGCTGGTTTTTGGGCTTGTCCTGCAAGCTAAATTGGCCATAATGTTGTAAATTGAAGAATTTTATATTTGTCTTATATTTTTCAATCCCCAATTAATTTCTGTTCTCTTTTTTTAGAGTCTTAGGGGCTTTAGGGGGTTATGCTTGGAAGGGTTTTCTTTTGTGTTTGGATTTCTTCATCTGTTTGTGGAACGCTATCCTGTGGTACTGTAACTTTATTTTTTGCACTTTGGGTCAGTGAGAAGCTATACAGATCCAGGAATTATTAGTGCCAGGTTGAGTCTTTTAGCTATCTGCTTTACTTCTGTCTTACTTCTACTTCCCTTAACTTCTGTCCAGCAACACCTAAGATACAATTCCTGCATTTCCCATAAGTGAAATCATTATGGAATAGCTCTGAAAACCAATGACCTCTTCAATTTCATTATATATACATGTATATATGCGTATATGTATGTATATGTGTATACAAATATATATCTATCTATATGCATATAAACAGAGTCCTAACAACTACATTATATTTCTTCTTTGAGGTGCTGTGTAATGGTAATTACTGTAATTACTTTCCATGTGTTAAGGTTTTTTACTTTTTTACAGGAGAGCCCATCATACAATGACATTGTAGCATACAATGGCATTGTAGCCCAGCATACAATGACATTGAGCTGATTAGAGAAATTGAGAATAATTAATCAAGACTCCTTACTCTTTTTCTTCTCTATGACTTATGGACTATACCAGCAAAAAAAAAAAATACCATAATTTAGAATTATAGTGGAACTGCCATTCATTAGTCTCTCCAGGTTTTTGGATACATTACCAGACTATACCTCTTAGAGATTTAATAGAATTTGAAAGCTTTTTTGTCATTAGATTTCAGTGCTTCTGACAACATGTGGATTTGTTGCTTTGTTTATAGTTAATTGCCAAGTCGGGCTTTAAGATAGAGTTTTGGAGGGCAGCACTGCAACTGGAGGGGTGTTACTGAAAGAAGCAGCACAAGGAAGGGAGGGTGGCCCCCAGTTTCTCCACTGATCCATGCAAGGACCAAATCTCATGGAGCAGTGAGCCAATGACCTCTGTGGAGATTAAAGAAAATTAAATTTTAAGTATCCTGCAGTTCTTAAATATAATTGCAACCATTCCTACACCTGAAAACAACATTTTGTCCATTCACCAGTGTGTATTTATTGTCTGACTATAGTTGTTCTCAACTACAGACTGCATACTAGCTGGGGAGAAACCAAATATAATGATATACAGTTGGTGTGGTATTATATCATGTTGGTGTTGGGAAGCATAGAAGTTCAGCATGAGAGACTGCAAACCACTTCAGCTGTGGTTTAACCATCACCAAATAGTTATTATATGGTATTATATTATCAACATTTCAGGCCAAATTTCTCTTGGTTCCACATCTGTGCAAAAGATTTATCCAAACTATGTTTAAGGTGACAGCACAATTATAGAAGGCAGGATCTCCAAGGTGAGGGGACATAACCACAGCCCTGTATCAGTGTCTCAGGCAGCCTGCATTATTGCCTGGGCACTATGGTTATGTGTTTGAAGTGCTCCCTTATCATTGAAAATTGCCATTTATACTAGAATGACCAACAGAATTAAATTTACACTGGATTTTTTTTTAAATTTTGATAGATAGATAGATAGATAGATAGATAGATAGATAGACAGATAGATACATAGATACATAGATACATAGATACATAGATAGATATATTTAGATTAGAGTTTCCACATAGTCTGCGCTTTTGATCATGAGAATTTTTATTTGCCTCATTGCCCTTTTTATTATTCATATTGAAAAAAAAAAATCAGCTTCCTATAAAAGGGCAGCAGCAAGCTGAGCAGCCCATGTCCAACATTCCCTCACTATGAAAGTACTCACATTAGTTAAAGGGAATGAATAAAATGCATGAAACCAATATGCATATGTAAGAGTGTATTTCATTCCTAGACAGATGCTCTAAATTCAATAGTAAATAGATTTTAATTTGCTGTAGCATTGATTTTACACCTCCAGTTCTTTTCACTTTTTCCCTGCTGAGTCTCTTGTAAGTCCTTGCAAGCCCTCCACAACAGCAACCTCCCACATCACGAATGTCAAGCCTCAGTATTCTCTGTGGCATATCTGCCTGACTTGAGTCTATGGGTCTGGAATGCAGCCTGAGATTTCACACAGATTGCCCCAGAATGGCTGAGCATAAATTCTCACCACTTTTACTACTACTCCCTCTGCAGCCAACAAGGATTTGGCCTCAAAACACTGAAATAATTACACTAATCTTTCTGTTGTCCTTCAGACGTGCTGTCACAGAACTGCTGTCAGACTGGACATCATTCTAAGATACCCACTTTCAGGTAGTTGAAGTACATCTGGCTGCCAAATGTTATGCAACTTGTATGTCTGCAATTACCAGCTGTAAAATTACCAGCCTGATACTTGCGTTCTCAAATAGACAGCATTCTCCCCACAAGTACATGTAGCCATGCTCTCCTTTCAGAGCAAAGTGGAGGGAAAAGTACATAAAACCCGATGTTTCATAAACATTTAAGGACAAGGAACAAGAGGTTTTCCCAGCACGGAAGTCCCTGTGGGTGAAAAGCCAACTTAAATTTGTTGTTCTGCTCCGCTTGGCAGAAGGGCATGTTTATCCACTCAAATGATTTTTATTTTTAATGGTTTCCTATAAATCATCTACCTTTCTAAATAACCCTTAAAATTTAATCCTTAGATGATTACAACTTTTTAACATGGCATAATCAGGTAAGCTTTGTCTAAAATAATTTATCTGTCTGTACTCACTAATCTCATTGGAAAAATTTAATATGGAATGAAATTTGTATGTATGTGTAGGTTTAAACTTCTTCCTGTGCTCTTGCAATGATGTGAAACTTCCGTGCTGAAGGAAAAGAGCTGTTAGCTTTTAAACAGAATAAGGTTGTGTTACAATTTTATGAGAAGGCACTTCCTGATGTCATTAGGTCTATTCTTCATAAATATTGACCAGGTGCTGAGCTGCTTTCTGTAAGCAAACCACTGCAGAGGGAGAGCTGAACCAGAGCATGTTCTCTCCTTCTGAAAAATGCATGTTTGGTGCAAAAATGCCACATCATGAATGCTCCAAAATAATTTTGAGAATGGGAATCTCTTGTCAAGTTCAGATCTCACATCTCACAGAAGATGGAAGCAATAAAAAGCTATGAACTGAGACACCATATTTGAGCTATAAATAGTGCATACATATTTTCACTTATCTTTCACTTGATAGGCAGGCAAAACAAATACGGTGCAGGCGACCTGGAAATGGTGAAGCGAGACAAAAGACATAGCAAGGTTTTTCAAGTATCCATTTTGCATTGCTTTCTTGTATTTCCTAACTCTCCTCACTACAGTACTCATGCTGAATGTGGAAACAACTTTCATCCTGCAAAACTCCTCAGTGCCAAATCTGTGCAAATTAGGCTACTGTTACAATTTGATTTCATTCTAGAAAGAAGTTTGGAATTTGCATCTGTGTTCTACACCAGCGATGAACACTGTTTTTGAAGATTAAAGCATTTCTCAATTGATATTCTACCTCACCACTGTGAAGACTGATCAGTGCTTTTAGGAAGACACTGACAAAACTCCCAGTGGTCCAGCAAGTGTGTGATCACAGTTCATGTCTTGTTGAGTTACACTTGATTTTTTCTTGTTTACAGCACTTATGAAGAATTGAAAGTCTCATTCTGAAAAATCCCACAGGCTCTTTGTCAACAGCTTTGTGTGCCCAGAAACACAAAAGCAGACAGACATTGTAGTGCAGTGAGTGTTGCATCCCATTAATAAGTTCCTCAGAAGAGTTAGAAGAGAACAGTATCCTAAATAAGAGAAATCTTGAACTTAATAGTGAGGGAACACTGAAGATTGAAGTATATTTTCAGTGTACTGCTCCACTTCTCTAGCTTTACATGGGAAGAAGAGAGTGCATCCTGACCACTTCTGAAATAAAAAGGGCCAAGTGGTATCTACCACCAGGACTGTTATCAAGAGAAAGTGAATATACAGAGTATATATTCACTTTCCAAGATCTCAGATGACCTTAGATAATTTCCCTGTGCACAGCAGTGTTTCTGCATGCAGCTATACTTGGAGAGTGGGTGGGAAGTTGGAGGTGAAATCCCCATAAATTGTGCTAGGATGATACTGTCTCCACACAGGACTGAGAACTTTTCAGCTCCAGTCATGCATGAATGCCGGATGTAGGTTTCTTTGAACATTTCTTGAAACCTCTTTGAATTTCAGTGACCCCCTCAGGCACTTCTGAAGACAGGACTGAGCCATGAAGTTGTTTTGGAAATCATAGCCATGCCTTCCTATGCCTTATCCCTTAGGCATAGCTCTATCAGGCAAATATTTAATTAGAAAGGGTCATGGCAGCAAGTCAAGTTTGCAAGTCTGGGCCCTGCAAATCTGGGAGATAGGAGCCCTCCCTTCACTTCATGTTTTTGCACAACTTCCCCTAATCCTGCTTTGTCCAGCAGTGGTGATATAAAACCGGTTACTGTGTTAAGTGAAACTTTATTTCTTCAAAAGCAATTTCTTCAGCTGATGGATCAAATGTTCAAATGATGGTCAGCTGCTGTCAACTAAACCAATGTAAGGAATTTACACTCATGTGCTGTTTAGACATTCACAATGTCAGCTGCTGCAAATAACCCTTTGGACCTAAACTCGTTTCTTCTTGGGGAAAAAAAAGACAGTCAAGTTTATTTTTCCTTAAATATAAAAACTACAAACCTGCAGAAAAGTGGTGAAAGTGTTTGAATTAGTGTTCCTTTAAAAAAGTGCTTTTTCTAAGAGCTGGACCATCAAATCTGAAAGAACGACCATCAAATCTAAAAGAACAAAGATTCAAAACTTTGTGTCTTAACCAGTTTATTTACCTTTTTAGCTCTGTCTATGGCAAAAATGTCCTAGTAGCTCAGATGAGAAGTTCTAAGAATATGTTAGTTCACTGAAGTCCTGCACCCTGATGGTTTCAATAAAGGCTAAATCTTTGGAGAACCAAAGCTAAATTCCAAGAGTTCTCCAGAGCATGTAAAACCAAAGTTTTTCAGAAGTTTAGGTTCATTCCTTTGGGAAAAAGATATTTCTAACACCAGAGCAAACCCACTGCCACAATGCAAACTCCAGACCAAAGACATAAAGGCAGTAGAGCACTTGAGCTGAAGAACTTTATGTTATAAATTGGGCAAACCCAATTATTTTGTCCTTGCCTTTTTCAAACAGCTAATCTGTTTTGATGACAGTTCAGGCAGCAACAGTAGTGTAGTCAGCCTGAGACACAGGACATTTCAGCATTTAATTTTACATTTCAGCTAAATTATAAGTAACTGAGCACAGTTTTATTGTGGAGGGTGTCACGCAAATTGTAATGGGAGGCAACATTGTGTGCTACCCTTAATACAGTGCCAGATGATGAAATGTTTGGAACGTTCAGTTGGCATGCTAAGCATATATGAACATCGTTGTTATGTTTGCCTGAAGGACTAATGGCACTTAATGGCATTACTTAAATACTTCTCAAAGCAATGCAGAATGTTTCTGCAGCTCCTCATCTGTCTGCTATGCCTCTAGAAAGCAGCAATGCCTCCGTGGCTCCTAACGCAATTATGACAAAATTCATAAATAAGATTCACTCTTCAGGGTTAATTTCCAAATTTCTTTATGCATTGAATAAGAAATTCAGTTAAAAGCAGATGTTTTAGGAAGTTAGGCAGGGCTGGAATGAGTTTAAATGTTAACACAGATTAATAAGTAGAATATTGTGTTCATTTGTGCTAATTATTTCCTCAGAAGGCATCCATCCTATTTAGGCAATTACAGAGCCTCAATCCTATTTAGGCAATTACACAGCCTCAAGTCTTCATTTCTTACCGGTACTACCAAGGGACTTCATCTGCTAATCCAAGTTTGAGACTTTTCATGTGTTTTTAATAACATAGATTTAGTTTGAAAGATGCACTTGAGCTGTTTCCATGTGAATATTCCACACTTACAGAGAAATGCATTTAATCTAAATTTAAACTGTAGCTATAGTAACCAACATTCACTGTGTTTCAGGAGGGCATATATAAACCTACTCAGACAGAAGGAAACATGTTGTGTTAATTATCATTCTATCAAAACACTAGAGTTTGTATTTTGGAAAATAATCATCAGAAATTATGAATTCCTACTACCCAGGCTTAGAAAGCAGGAGATTTGCAGGAATGTATTCTAACGCTAGCTTTGCAGGGTTCGATGGAGATTTCCTAGAGCAATCCCTGGTCTCAGACAAATAGGGTTAGTGTTTCAGTTTCAGGTAGATGATAAGATTTTTTTACTTGAGCCGGTCAATGATACATTCTGTAGATGATTTTACAAAGGTAGGAAACATCACCTATACAGTAATGTCCATATTAATCAAGGTGAGTAAGGACATGTCCTTGTTTCACTCCTCTGACCATAGAACTCTAAATGTTGCCTGATTTTTGAACAGTTTAAATCAAGGAGAGGAAATCTGTCCCCAGCATGCTTTTCCCAGACTCTCATGTCTGTTGAGAGGCAGTGCTGTTCTGCTGGTGTAGGGCAGCCAAGATTCCTCAAACCCAGTCTTGCATTGGTCATAAAACTGCTGCCTGGCTGAGGAAGTGACCTCTCCTTTTCAGTGTATGAAATTTGCTTTAAATGTTTACTTCATGTATTGTAAGCTACTAATGGTCTCGGGAGACCAGATAGCAAATGTTTCATACAAAATGCTGCTATAATCAAAGTTTGTTTCTTCATTTGTTTTTTCTTTTCCCCAGAGTTGAAAGAAAGGAGCGTGCACGTTTGAAGACGGTGAAATTCAACGCAAAACCCGGTGTAATTGATGCAAAAGGGGTACGTAAATAGTGAAACCTTTTGAAATTGCACTTAACAATTGTTTTATCCAGAGTAGAAAAACTTTTAGCAACATAAGGAATATTTAGGTTGTTGCAACCAATCTTTGAAGTAACTAAATATATTTTTTATGATAATACTGAATGACAATGCCTCCTAAGGGGAATATACTAAGAAAATAAAGAGCATTCCATGGTAGCTGTGATTTTATTTAAATGATGGATAGAGAAGAAAAGACTTTAAAAATGAATGCAGATGGATAGCAGTTTAATGAAATAGGACCAGAAGCATAAATTCCTGGTTTCAAAAGCTGTTAAATCACAAACCAAAGGTTGTAAGTTAAGGAGTCCTGGATAGAAAAAAATAGCATTTGGGTGTTGTGCTTTGACAGTTGTGACAGACATTGAACACAGGTGTGTTTCACACCAGACACAATGGCCAAACAGCACAAAACGTGCGAGTTCTGTTCCACCAGCGCTGCCTGGACAGGACAGGGCTCCTGCTGTTGCCACTTCACAGAGCTGCTTTATTGTGCCCAAGTCAGCAGTTCTCGTTAGCCTGATGGCTACTCTGCTGTGTGGTGCCATCTGCCTGGCAAGTATTACAGCATGAGAAATGCCCACAGTCCTGGCTGTTTAGGTATATTTTTCTGCTGAAGTGTAGCTAGCAGTTATAGCGGTAGTGAATACTTGACATTTGCAGGGATTTATTTTTGAAACACGTCCAGTTGGCATGCTTGGAATTTACAACCAAGGGCTTCTGTGAGCAAACTAGGAGACAGAGATTCAGCAGCCATGAGGGAAAAGTCCTGCTTGGCTGCAGAAAACAGAGCAGGGCCAAAACTGCGTGATGAGCGGAAATGGACATAGGTGGGTGCTAACATGGGAAATAACTAAGTGTTTCAGCAGGTCACTTCCAGACCTGCTGTTCCTGTGGTCTCCTGCCTCGTTTGGAATTCTCATTCTTAATCTCTTCTTCCTTCAGTTTCCTTCCATAATGATAATACTAATATTTCCCTTATTCTGTCCTTTCAGATAGATTAGCAGGGTAAGAAATTCCCATTCCCATGGACACGCAGTTCCTAGTACAGGGGTTCCCAAGTCTCTACTTGCCAGCAAAATAGTATTTCACACTTGCAAATACTTCCCTGTTACTGCTCTACAAAAAAATTCCTGAATTCAGTGCAAATGCAGAATTACTGTACTAAATGAAACAAGTTTTCCAGACTTATAAGGCACATGAAACTGTACATTATTTGCATTTGCAGATAATTTAGTAAAAAATATCTAATAAAATGCACTAAGACTGATTTATCTCATAGCTTTTCTTCAGAAGTCAGAATTCCATTTTTTAGTTTGAAATGACCACTCCCTGCAACCCTGTATATTAATGGTGCCACTTATTTTGAGAGATAATAAGTTCTGTATTGCCAATGAAATCACTTCTTAAATGTCTATTTCCCATATATAATCAAAGCCACAGGGGAATAATTCATTCATATAAGTAATGCTCCCTTTTCAAGTGATTCTGTCAAGAATTTAATTACCTCTTGATTCCCCAAATTGTTTTTCCATTTTTGTCATCAGTGTAACATTAATCTTCCAGCCACTCAACATCTTTGTTTGATTCAGTGTTCAGGAAAATGTGTAATTGCAGAACAAGACCTCTGAAGCCTTTTGGGACCAAACCTTCCACATGAAATGAGATATTTGAGTACACACATATGTATATGGATTTTAGGTGTCACTATTTCCATTTGGTCTTTCAGTGTCCATAAAGAAGTGGTATAAAATGTCTAAGAGTGCAATCTTTACTTTTTTACTTTTTCTTTCAACTTTGGAAGACATTTAGCACAGGTAAACAGGGCTGCATTAGGCCCAGGAAAATGCTTTTGTTTCAAAATCAAGCTAAAATTTAGATAGAAATGAGCTTATATAGGTCTATGGCACCTTTGTCTTATACATTCATAACTGTGTGGGCAAGTGTAAAGGTCTTAGTTTACTCTAAAGATGAAACTGAGAGTAATCTTTTCGTGGAATATTTCTAAATTTGGCCAGGAGACGTGTATGGAAGAATTAAAAAAAAAAAAAAAAACTAAAACAAAAATAAAAACAACAGCCAAAAAAAACCCATACAAACACAAAAAAACCCTTAACTGAATATGGAAAATCCTTGGGGGTTTTGAACACATAAAGGTCTACCTTACTGCAATTTTACCTGAATCATCTCACTAGCCCTGACTGCTTTCTTCCCCTGTAGAAGTAGTGTTCAAGAGCTAATAACCCACAGCAAAGGTTTCCTGAGATAATACCAAAATTTCTTTGAGATAATTGTGATTTTAAAGTAGAAACTGACTAGTTATTCTATGGGTTTATAAGGTCTTACGCATTTTCATCTGTTTAAACCTCATTTTTAATGCCATATCTGGAGATATGATGCAAAGAAGGTGTTAGATAGGGTTGCATTTGTAGTTGATCAGCTCCAGTGTTTCACTGGAAAGGTATTTAAGAATGCTCATCAATATAGTTGTCAAACCTGTTTGTAGGAAGAGCTAAAGGATAATCTTTCCAAAAGCCCAAAGTTCCTCTTCTTCAGACCAAACTTATATGTTACTTCATCTATAAAATTAGTTCAGGCTTTTTAAATATGTGATTTAGAATATTTATATGACTTTAGATTTGTTTCATTGGACTCCTCCAATCCATGCCTTGTGAAATTAAAGTCTACAAAATCAGGATGAATACAGAAACAGGGAATGTGAATCAAAATTAGGCAGCTCTAGGGAAGCCTTCTGGTCTCAAGTTTAAATAAGGCCATGGATAGTACCTTTCCATGCAATGCATAATTAAATTCCCATGCTCATTATTACAAGATATTGCATAAAAAAAAAGTAAGTTGAAAAGCAATTAGGTAGGCTAGCAAGTAGGGAAACTAATGACAGCTTTAAAACTTTCATCATGTAACTCAGAACACATAAATTGTTGATTTCAAGAAGAGATGTTATAGAAAGGAAAGGATCATATTACTTCTACTTTTCCTTTTAAACATCTGTTATTGGACAGCGCCAAAAAGCTACTTGGCTAACTGGATCTCTGGCTTAACTCAATAGGGCTACTTTTCTTTCATGTTCTCTTTATTCTGACCCAAAGAAATTTATTTCTTCAGGCTCAGAGACATCACCAGGTCCCGTTAACAATTTTAAAGATATCAGACCAGTTGGAGATGGTAACATCTATCTAGTAAGGAAAAGAAAAAAAAATACAGGTATAAACAGTTTCATTTCACAAAGCAAAGATTGTGCTTCTATTGCGTTGACCAAGTTCAGCATCTGTCTTCATTCTTACATTTGTTGTAGTGAACTTCAGCACTTATTTTAATTGTTACTGAAGGTGGCTGTTACATCAAATCCACTGCTACACTGCTTTGCTTCCCTACAGCCACTCTCTGCTGCAGCAAAGGACCGGGTTTCCAGGACACTGGGAACATTAAAAGGAAAATAAATAAATAAATAAATACATAAATAAATAAATAAATAAATAAATAAGTGGATAGATAGATAGATAGATAGATAGATAGATAGATAGATAGATAGATAAGTAAATAAATAAATAAATAAATATATGAATTTATCTATCACAGTTATGTCTTCCTAAGCATTTGCTTTCTCAGTCTTTGGGGCTCACTGATCTGTGGATAATCAGTGGAAAATGGAGCAGCCTAAACGTTTACGTCTGATATTTTTGCTGGAGGAAGCCAAAGAAGTTATGTAAGCACAAACTTCATTAAAAAGTATGTTTTATGCTATGTTGAATTCAAGATCATATCCCAAGTATCTTCTGGTGCTCACCTTTGTACCAAAAGGAACAGAGCGTGTGAGTAGCTGTGAACAGGGTTATGTATCTACGAAAACAGCACACTGAATTCCTGGTAACTCTCCCTACCACAGGCTTCAGACTGAACAAAAATAGCCTTTCCTTCTCTAATCCTAAAACCTACAGTTGTTTTCAGATTTTGTAGTGAATCAAACAGAGTGTCAAGTGACAGAAATATTGCAGAGAGGAAAGAGATGAGCTAGTAATCTGGTTTTTTTCTTAACTGTTGTAATTACAACAGATCTTTCAAGAGACAAAAATAGCACCTTTTGCTTGTCTCCATGTTAGATCACATATACTTCCTTGACTATCTCTTGAAAATATTCTGCAGTTGAAATCATAGCTCTTGGAAAGACTTTTATCAACACCTCAATTTTACTAATATTTATGGGTGTTGCCTGTTTCCATAGATGTGTTGAAATATCAGGAAACATGTAGATAAAACTTAATTTTATACAGAGAACTGTTTCTTTTATAACACACCTTTTCATTTCACACCTTATCTGGCCAGTAACATCACAATATTGTCTTATGTACAAATACTCAATGTCATTTCCCAATGAAATGAAAGTGATGTCTCCCACAATTTCCATTTTTAATGTGTGTGTCAGAGCGTGGGGAGATATTCAGCCCATGTTTACCAGGAAGCATTCGAAGATGAGTGCCTGCCCCAGTGAGGCTGCTCAGCAGTGTGCTGAACAGGGATGAGGTGCCTGCCAAGAAAAGGGACTGCCCCATCACTCCAAAACCGCTTCCAGCTCTGCTGCTCATCTGCAGTTCAGGTCCTGACCCACACCACACTGCTCCATCACTACCCATTAGGGTTTTTTTCTATTCACTTTGCTTGTCACCCACAGTTCTTTTCAGATTCCAGTCAGATCACCTACATCACACTCAGCCGGCATGTTCATTTGCCTCCGAATGATTTTATTACAACAATCAGAAGTTTGATGGTATTTAATAATATTTCTTGTGTGCAGATTCTGTTTACAGATCCCACAGATGCCTGAAATGTAAGGTCATCTTCTTGCTTAATTGTCATTTTAGCAACATTGCACTGAGGCATGAAAGGAAAGAGCAAAACCTAATGGAGATAGCAAATTTGGTATTGTGGAATAAACAAAACCCTCTGCATATTTAATGCACCTCTCTTCCGGGTGTCAAAATCCAGTAACCGATAGAACTTGATACAGAGGATACCTCTTGACAGTTTATTAAGTATTTGAAGGGGGGCAGGAGGGAAAGCCAAACAAATAAGCCCACATATTTCCAAACCATTTATGCTCTAGAAAATCATTATATTTTCAGCCCCTGTCATCAAAACAGAGCAAAACTAGTCTATAGGATCCTCAGGTGGTTGCCTCTGTCCTGAGGGTTTCATCTGTAACTTCCTCCTATATCCCAGATTTGTCTAATCTCTGCTTAAAGACCTGCCAGAAAAGATATTTCATATTCTTCCCGAACAGCCCACTTCAGTGCTTCACTCTCCTCATTCTTAGAAATGGCTGAACTGCTGCAGTTTAACCCTGTTTTTATTTCTTCATCTCTAAGTGTCTATGGAAATCAGATTATTTGTCTTTGTCACTAAGCAGAAGCTGCAGTCACACCTGCCTTGGTCACACTTGCCTTTGTCTCAGGTACGGCATCTTTGCTAGTGGTTTACCAGGGCAGATCTGGGTGTATCAATGCAGAGGAAAAGGCAATTATTTCAATTTAATCCCTGACTGAAAAAAAGCATAACAGTGTATTAGACTGTCTATACCCTCTCTCTGTCTAATGAAGCTTTTTTTCTAACATCAATTCATTACTGGGCTTCAGTTTTCTAAGTATAAAGATTCACCACCTTTAGGGAGAAGGGGTTCTGTAGTCCATAATCTGAAAGTTTCCCCATATGCAGTGGATTTTGACCAACTTTTCTTTGCACTTCTTTTCTAAAGATATTTTACACAATGAACAGATTTCCTGAAGTGATTGGTACTGGGACTAACATAATAGAAGAGGAAAATCCACAGTCTGAGTACATTCAAAAAGCTGCTGATTTGGAGAGCTTTTTAGCACTCAGTCTGTAGTTTACAGTGTCATCATTCCCGAGAGGCAAACGATATTCCTCATTGCAGTTCAACTTCCTCACAAGAGGAGGAGGAGGGACAGGCACTGATATCTTCTCTGTGGAGACCAGTGGCAGGGCCCGAGGGAATGGCCTGAAGTTGAGTCTTGGAAGGTTTAGGTTGGAAACTGGGGAAAGCTCCTTCACCCAGAGGATGGTTGGGCACTGGAACAGGCTCCCCAGGGAAGTGCTCACAGCACCAAGGCTGACAGTGTTGAAGTATTTGGACAATGCTCTCAGGCATATGGTGTGACTCTTGGGGGTGTCCTGTGCAGGGGCAGCACTCAATGATCCTTGTTGGTCCCTTCCAACTGAGTATATGTTATGATTCTATGGTTTCCTCTCTGTTGAACTGAAGTTCTGTCAAAAACTTTAAGACCTCCAAAACAGGGTAACTTTGGGTTTTGAGGAAGAATCAAATCCCAGCATTGTTCTTGTTTGTGGAACAACTTGTTTCTGGGAAGAGGTTACTTCTTCCCATATAGGAGTTTGCTAATTCTAACACCAGTAGGAAATTAAGCTCCAAATAAGCCACTCCCACTGGATGACTGCCAGTAAAGGGTACCCAGCTTGTCCTGCTGAATCCACACACCCCAGGGTGATGTGTGTGGTATAGAACAACAACTTGATCACACGCTCAGCACTAACGTCCACCCCTCTCTATGTAGCCAGGACAAGGAGGAAAAGCTGAATCTCATTTGTCCAACTGCCCTTGCTCTTTCATGAATTTTCATATCCTCCACAGCTCTGTCTTCATGATGGAACTGTTGCCTGGCAATGGATGCTGCCTGCACTTTTGGATTGACCTGAGCCTGCAATATTGGGCTGCCCCGACCATTCCCCTTGAGCTGAACACTTTTTGCTCAACATTTCTCCGAAGTGCTTTAGAAATAGTGCTGTCATCAGCCTCTGCTTCACTCATGTGCTGAAGTAATCAAATGAAATTCAAATGATAGAACAGCAGATAGCCAGAAAAATTTAACTGTACAGATTCTTGTTGTTCAAGGTTATCTTGAGGCACTCCACAAAGACATGCAATAATTTAATAATAATGCCTGTTGGGTCCAGGTACAGTCAAAAATGAAGGAAAACAAATCATTCTTCAGTTTTAATTTATGTCATGGTAGCAGTGTAGGTTCTGGCAAGGAACTGGTATGCATTAAAGAATCCCGGTTTTTAAGAAGGTGAATCAGTTCTAGAAATTGTGGGAAAAAAACAAACTGTTAGGTCAAATTTGAGGCTTTTACCCAGCTGAAGTGAAGAAATGTGTAGCTTTCTTTGAAAAATCAGTTAAAGTAGTGTATTTGAAAAAAATTCTTTCAAATTGAAAAAAAAAATTCAACAAAAAATCTTTGTGACATAATATTTCATTTTATTGAGAAGTACAAATTCTAACTATCAGCCAGCAATTTGTAAAGAAAGTGGATTAAAGTAGAACATTTGAGAAATAAATGATTTGTCATTGAATTTATCCAGATTATAAAAAATATTTCTGCCTATTGGCATCTTGTCACTCAAAGAAAATACTGAAAGAGTAATTTTTCAGTTAATGAGCAATATAAACATGTGTATTTTATAGATTTTACAGGGTTTTTTCTGTATTTTTTCTGTAATTCTGATAACTGTGGGGAGTTTTATTTATAGGATGATATTGTTTCTTAGATGGCCATAATATTAGGGACCATAGTATCTGTATTTCCTATCCCACAAGAGGTTTGTGCCATCCCTGCTTAGGTAAGAGAAATTTTTAGGAGAGTCACTGACGTAAAGATATGTAGTGCAATGCTTAAATCAGTCACAGATTAAACATACCGCAGTGAAAATTTGCTAGCACAGGTAAAATATCAAAGTTTACAGCTGAGAGTTAATTGTTTTTTCTTCTAAGCTGTTCTAGCAGAAATTTGTGCTGAGTTGAACTTCATGCATTGTCTATTTTTATAACTTGCTGTCTAATATCTTTTTAATATTTTATTAAATAGTAGGACGTTTGTATGTATGTATAGACAATGCCATAGTTACTTGGGTTTTCTTCCCAAAAAATTGGTTGAAAAGAAAAATCTGTAGTACTGGCAGTCAATACTGTCAAAGAATTAGAAAGAGAACCATGTTTTCTTCTAGTAAAATATCACACAAAGATCCAGAAGTGTGGAGTTAAGCATCAACACTCATCCAGAAGAGACATGCTCTATATCTCACATCTCTGTTTCTGACTCAGTTAAATTAAAGCAGCTCAATGATTGCCTTAGTGACTCAGAGACCATGTTTATAAGGTCATAGGGACACAGGAACTGCCACCTGGGTCAAAGCCACAGTCCATCTAACTTGATATCCTGCTTGTGAGACTGGTCATGTGAAATGCATTACTGCAAGATGTGGGAGCTTCATCTCCTAAACAAACCTCAAACCAGTCTCTTAGAGACTGACTTTGGGTTTGTTTGCCCATGCCTTTATTTATTATAATCTTAACTGCAGGCCTAAATAAATCAATGTGTTCAAATAAAACCAAGAGCCTGGTATGATTTATGTCTGCTGAGCCAGGCCTTTGCCATAATTCAGCCTGCTACACCCGTTACTCTTCCTTTAACTCAAAAGGGAAGTTCAGAAGATTGTCTTGTCCAACTACCTTTCCATAAGTACTGTTAGAAAGCAACTAGGTATTATGAATCTTTCTCCACTACTCCATAACAAAGTGTAATAAAGGTCTTTATACCATTTATTTTGTGCAGTGATCCATTTAATGCAGTAGTTTGCACTTGCACAAGTACACAGAACTTGATAGCATGAATGTTTCCACAAAAACCAGTTTTAAATGAGCAAGATGGTGTTTTTTTAATAGGACAGATAACCAACACCAGCAGCTTTATTTATTAGTGAAGTTAATTAAAAAGACTGCATAGAGACCAAAATCCTCAGTTTCATTTTAAAAGTGAAAGTGCACCAGCAGTCAACTGGGAATCAGAGTTATAAAAAAGATTTAAGAAAATACCTTGTCATAACTGAGGAACAAAATTCAAGTGGATAAAGGTCCTATAGTGTACTGTAGGAAAATCTGTGGGTCTGGGTGATCAGACAGTCTCAAGTCTTTGCCAAGTGCACACTATGCTGCCTCCGATCTCTGGGGCTCTTCTGACATCGTTGTTGCACAAAGAGTCCTGGGACAGGTTCACATGCACAAAGATTTATCAACAGGATCAGGAGCTCATTACAGACATCAGCTTTAAGTGGGAGACTTCCTTTTCAGGAAAATATATCGACCAGAGTAGAGAAACATTTAGGACAACATTGCCAATCATCAAATACACTTTCTGATTCTGGTTGGAGACTTGAGGAAGGAGAGGAAGATGCTGCAGTGAGCTTGGCAAGGTCTAAGCCCACGCTGGACTGCAGCACAACTCTGAGATGCTGTGTCTGTGAGCATCTCATCACAGAAAGACAGATGTTAGAGCTGGGAGAGGATTGTTGTTTAGCTCTTTTTCCTTCACCACCCCCTTCTTTCCAGGCACTGCAGTGTTATTCCCCACAGTACTTAAGATTAGCAGATTTGTTTTAAATGTGAATTTAAATGTGAAAAATTATCTAGGCTTTTCCACTTCCCTTGGGGCAGATTATTCTACATCCAAATTGATTTCACTGTCAAGGAGCTTTCCCCTTTCTTATTTTCTTGCTATCAATTCCAGTACTGCTGTTTGAACAATTTCTTCCCACTATCTTGTACAACCTGCAGATATGTGTAAATTACCTTGGCTGTCATGTAAGCAAGATTTTATGTTAGTGCGTCACCTTGCTAACAATGATATAACCATGCAAATTAGCACAGAAAAGCAATCCCTTCATACCTGGCACCAAGTTAAATACAGGTTTGCAGAATTGGAAATACTGATTTTATGTGTTTTCTTGAAAGTCTACTAGTCTTTCTTCTCCCCCAGTAGTTTATGTTGGTTTTAACTGTTGTTTTGTCAGGAATTAAAACTAAGTTGCTGGCAGACAACAAGCAATAATTCAGTCTTTAAAAAAAAATTACTAAAATTTCATGAATGCTTAGCCACCCAACCCTTGTCTGGAGAAGCTAGACAACATGGAGTTTTTAATCAGGCTTTTACTTTTTCATTTTGGATTGCAAACACCCAAGTCTCCCTACCACTTCATGGGAAAACTAAGCAAGCAGAGTTATTTTCATCTAAGCTTCTTCTCACCTAGTTGGTTCTCATTTATCAAAACAGATTATGGTCAAAAATTCAATGAGGAATGGCTGTAGCCCAGGCTTGAAGTATCTAAGAAAACTAACAGAAATATCTAAGAAGTCCAGGCTTGAAGTATCTAAAAAAACTAACAGAATAGGAATGTCCTTCCTCTTAGATCTCATAAAAATCATAGGGAAGTTGGCTGGTGCTGTTTGCCAGCATGTAACTGTGTGTGCAGACTGAGGATGAAAGATCAACATCTCCGTGAATATATTCTGTGCTCTCTGCACAACCAGGATTACAGCTGCCACTAACTCCTCAGCTTATCCTCTGCATACATGCATGGACACCATGAAGTGATATCTGTGTGTGGGAACATAGGCCATGGCCAAGTTTGGGGTTACATCAGGAAAGCAAGAATAGCTCAGGAGAATTGCCAATCCTCTAGACTTGGTCAGGTCATTCAACCTGAGATTTCAAATTCATCATGGCTTGGAATTGCCAAGTGGAAAAGCCCATTATAAAACCAGTGAGGTGAAATATATGCTTCTGAGGAGAAATAATACTGAGAATATGTTACAGTCTAAGAGTTTTCTTTCTGGTGTCAGTGCAAATTTTTGGCATGATGGGAGAGATGTAAAATATATAATATGGAGATCTATAAAATTAAAACATTTAAATACAGTGTTCAAGTGCCCAATCTGTTACTAAAGTCAGTGTTCAAATGAGTAAATGAATCTTCCTAGTACAAAAAGTCATAGGATATAGAGAAAAGGATTGCAGAGACATACATAAATATTTTTTGTAGATTTTTTGTAGAAGGCTGAGTACCTGAGGGATTTTTATTTAACCTAGGTCAAAATCAGGTATTAAAGAAGAAGAATAAGAAAACCACATTGCAGATAAGAAGCAGTAAAATTAATTTCTCATACACACTGCTAGACCAAGCTGAGAAGAAAATTGACCTACATAATCATATAACATAAAAACTAGGTTAAAGCATAGCTCAAACCTGCCTAAAATTAGATGGTATATGAAATCCATCTATACCCTGTAAAAAAGAATTTCACAGCCAGTGTGCTGGAACAGCTTTCTCTCAGTTAGTCCCTGTATACTAGTTCCCAACTCATGACCGAGGATTACCATTTGTTGAATTAAATGGCAAAAGAAAGCATTCCTGAAGCAGTTGGAAGTTTATTGGATTTGAGAAAATATACCTGTTGGAGCACCATGAAAAATCTTTCCCCAACATATTAGGATCTTCTGCAAAGCCTGAAGAGGAAAGCCTCTGTCAAGGGCACATCTGCACTAAATAATGGGGGTTGGATGAGCTACACTATGAAAAAAAAGTTGGGAAGAAGCTCAAAGTAAACAACAATATAGTTGCCTATTGCAGTATGGTACAACTATCAAATTACTGGGTTTTGTGATGTTTACCATTACAAAGAAAATTTTGAAATTGGATTGTTTATTTAATGTTATATGAAAATTTCCTTTAAAAACCACTACCCTATTAGCTGATGAGTAATATATATGGCTGCTGAGCCTAGGGAAAAACATTTAGAATGCAGAACTGATGCTGACACAAAAAAGTACCCAGGCGAGTTCTTGAGAAGAAGAAACACACAGCGGTTTAATGTCTGTCACAACCAGGGAAGGTTGGTATGTGGAACCCAGGCTTACATAACTGGGGACATCTGGGGATTTTTGGTCAGGCAACAGTGCACAGTGCACAGTGCACATCACAATTAATTTTCTTGGCTTCTTCAAAACACAGTCTATGCTTAAGTAGTGTCAAACAAGGATTCAAGCCAGGACATGAGTGAACCCTCATTTCCTTCCTTTTTATTTTTTTCTAAGAAGAGACTTTTCCATCACAGGTCAAGTGCTGTGAATGTCACTGTTCTGTTGTCAAACAACTTGAAAATTTCATTTGCCATTTAGTCTTAGGCACTTGTCTCTTTAAAGCGCCTCCTACTGCAGTTGTCTAAGTCAGTGGTGATCTGTGTGATGGCAGTGATATATTCATGTAATCTATTGTACAGGTTTTTCACTGCAACTGAAATGCCTGAATTATTTGCCATTACAGATTTTTACATTTTCATGGCGAAGAACCTACAACTTAGAAAGAATCCATTTTCAGGCAGTTTTTCACTGACTTTCAGAAACTCTGTCTGCATAAATGCTGTTGAATCAGGCTAAGCTTGCTATCACAATTGCAATTCCAGTTGTATGCAAGTTCTGTATCAGAAATGCAGATGTAGGCAAATACCTCTGTCTCATTTATCCTACATCTGTTTCACAGCTTTCCAGAAGCACAGAGCCTATGGCTCCAGAGTATTTGGCAGGTCCAGAGTTTCCATTGTATTGAAATAAAATTTCTCAAGTATACATCTGAGTTTTGCATTTTCACCTTGCCACACATCCTCATACACATGATCCTTTCTTAAAAAAGAAAATACACACTCAGTGTTGGTCTCTACTCTTCCACCAATGGAGCAAAATCTGGAATTAACATGGTGTGTGCAATAGATACATGGTTTTATTCTGTGCGAGTCTCCCTCTTCTCTCTTTGCCAAGCCCCTTGTCTCTATGCATCTATCTATACAGATATAAATCATGATATCTGTAAGAAGCCTTTTTGGGGTTGTCAGCAGGATTTCATATCCTTAAGGTGGAGACCATCAACCTGACTTTAATACCATTTATATTGGATACAAAACCAAAATCAAGGCTCTTGTCTTTGATTCCTACTGAAGAAACATGCACTTAATTTAAGAAAATAAACACTTGGTAAGCTCATTCAGTTAATACCAAGGACTAATTATTTCTATAAGTTTGCAGAGTCAGACCCACTTTTGTGTTTTATAATATTTTACAGTTTCTTTGTTATTTTAAATATAAACCCTCTGACTACACTATGCTAGTATATATGGTCATTAACATGGATATACACATTGATTAATCTATAGAAATATTATCACATGCATAAACATATTTGGCTATGGATATTAATATAACTAGATCAGCTTTATTTTAGGAAGAAAGATTCTTCCTGGTGTAAAGACAGTGACATAGTTGCACATGATAGTCATCTGCTATGAATTGCCAGATTTTGATCATCCAAATTGAAGTGGAACAATATCCTATTAAAAAAGCAACCCAGTACTTGAAACTGCAAGAGGAGACAAAGTTATCTGTCTAATTTGGTGTATGCTGTTAGGTCAAGCATAAGCGTGAAAATAATATATGCTTTTCCGGTGAAAATGTACTTTCCCAAGTTTTTGCTTTAGATTGTTGGGAAAAAAATTGAAACAATATATAAGTTTTAAACAATATTGTTAAACAATATAATTTCTCATCTATTTTCTTTGAAACATGGTATATTTATTTATTAATTTGATAACATTCTCTTGAATTCCAAAGTGCTGTAATGAAGTGATTGTAATTTTAAAACCCCCTTGCTATTTGAGGTGTTATTGTTTATATATATTTTTTCCTTTAAAAGTGTAATGCCAATTGCATTACTATGTCAAATTCAGATAAATCATGACAAACAACATTTTCACAAACAGAAATGTTAACATGCTACATTCCTTTCTATGGAAAAGTGAAAGAAATTATCACAGAAAACACATTTTAATTTAATTCTATCCATTAGGCCATTAAAGTGATGTAATGTGCATGTCAGTCCTCCATTCATCCACAGATTACTTTAATCCTTCATGTGCTTTTTTTTATTTTTCCTCTGGCTTTCTTTCATACTTGCTTTGTTTTGAAATTGCATGCTGTCTGGATTATTTGTGCATGACCTCCACATTAATTTCACATTGAATGTTTACATACTCAGAGAGATTGTCATGGATCATTTATTCTACGTGTGCATTTTTTTCTTTGTTTTCAGTTACTAAACTTTAAATATGCTTGAAATGTAAAAGTGGTATGAAACTTTCGTGACATGAGTATCCAGCTATTTCAACGGAGATTTTCAGTATCCATCTTTCAGAAATATATATTTTAAACCATATTTTATTCCATTATTTCAAAATGTAATATAATAAATTGTGCTCTGAGACTCTAAATCTATTCCATTGCAGAACTGCAGCCAAATATTGGTTATCTTCAATCTGAGCAATGACAAACACATGAGATTGGTCCTTTAAATGATTTAAGAAGGTCTCTGCTCTCCTGGAGGTCGTCACTTGCAAAGTCCTGTGTTTATGTTCAGTATAAGAGACATTATAGGTCATTGTCTGACTGACAGCACAGATCACTTTAGACATACAGTCTGCAGCTCTCCAAAATGCCAGCTTCTTTCAATTGCCTATGTAGGGACCCTATTTCCTTATTTAGTGTCTGAAGTAAATGTCCCAAGCAGGCATATCCTGTTTTTACACAGGATAGTGCTGTATGTCCTTGCAAATGTTTAAGAAGTCAAAAGCTTTATTATGTAAGAAACCCCAATTTCTTC
This sequence comes from Bombycilla garrulus, assembly GCA_013400315.1. Taxonomy (NCBI): domain Eukaryota; kingdom Metazoa; phylum Chordata; class Aves; order Passeriformes; family Bombycillidae; genus Bombycilla; species Bombycilla garrulus. Next base: position 75,202 of record VXBU01016440.1, on the reverse strand, counting down.
TATATTAATTTCTGATTTGAAGAATTACAGCAACGTAATATGTTGCTCAAAATGCAATGAAATACTGCTTATCAGTAGAATTCAATTTCGAAGTCACATAGAAGTCAAATATACATATATAAAATAAAATAAAAGTTGGTTTTTTCATTATGCTGGGAAAAAGCATTAAAAAACACTTAACAAGTTGTCAATAAAGAGGCCAGATAAAACATTATAAAATCAACAGCACCTACAAGTAAAGAATATTTTTATTTTAATTGACACAGGGCTGAATCCACAAACTACAAGCAAAGCAAAAGCTTCCGCTTTCCACATTACAGCCTATTCTTTTCAGACAGTTAATTAATTCTGTGCACAGTCTGCTGTGATTGAAGATGGATGGCTTGATCTCAAAGCATGCTGAACCATCTGTAGCACTTCGTCCAAACAAGCCAAACACAACAGTTTCCAAGTAAGGAGCTGTACATTGTGACTTAAGACCTCTGAAATCAAATCGATCCAATCTTCAGGAGTTTTGTCTTCAAATTTCAGACCTCACCACACCTTTGATTCTTTCCAGCCACTTAGTTTGTTTTGATTTCAGTCACTACAGTTCTCTCCACTTTTACAAACTAGTTGTTTTGTCAGCATGAGTGTGACAACAATTAGACGTCCCTGTTTTTGCCCCATGCCTTTTCTCCTTCACAGTCATTCAATGACAAGCGTAAAAAGAACTTCATCTTTTCACGAAAATTCCCATTCTACAAGAGCAAGGAGCAGAGTGAGCAGGAAACAAGTGATCCAGAACGTAAGTAACTTCTTGGAGATGATGTCAGATGTCACATGCAGCAGCACAACAAATGGGTGACACGCATGATGCCAGTATCCCACACATCTAGGCAAATATCAGTCATAGGCAGGCAGGAGAGGTATTACTACTGTGACCAATGTATGACTGCAGTTTGGATCCAGCTTCTCCTTCCATCTCTGGAAATACTATTTTCAGAAGAGTAAAGCAGTGACCTTAAATTTTGGAAGCGGAAATATGGCTCCTCCAAGTTGTTGTGACACCTGTCATAAATCCAAAGTTGTCTCTCAGAAATATTCCCAGAATTGGCTCAAAATAAGGCAAACTTGATTTCTTTCACAACACTAAATGCATTCGCGTTTAAAATATCTCTTCTAATCCTTTTTTTCACCTTTGACTTCCTCTAAGTTGATTTCCATGGGCAGCTTCAGTGGAAGTTCAACAATTTAAGGAAGCAACCATGTTAACAGCTTAAAGAACTAAACTGGATCTTGGAAAATGTGTACCATCGCAAGCATTTATTGCTTGTTTAAATTATATGGGGAACCAGCATTATTAAAAATACTTGCTAGTTCCAAGCCCAAATATTCACTCTTTTTTTTCTGTCCTAAATATATCCAGTGAGGATAGTTTCTGCAACTTTATTTATCTGGTTATTCCTTCTTCCTCACAGCCCCAAAAGACAAGTTTCACAGTCACTGCCTCTTTCTTTGGCTGAATTTCGATAGAATATGGGTCTAAATTTGTTTCAGAAAGAAAAGGCAGGGATCCAGATTGCTCAATCAACATGGTCAGTCATGGTAGTATCCATTTCAACTCCACTGACTTCTTCCTTCCTCTTCTGCGGCTGTTCTTCCTTTCTCATTGCTCTCTCTGGGGACTTCCGTGCAGGACATCCCCGGATTAGGTGACGACGGTTATGGAACAAAGACTCTGAGTAAGTTCCCAGGAATGGTCACTGTAAACCCTTTTTTGTTTTGTTTTGTTTTGGCTTCTGTTTCTTCTCTGAGGACCCTCCACTCCTAGCATGCACAAGATAGAGTTTTATTTGTTACCCAGCTGTGAATGCATTACAAATGTTTCAATTGTTCTGTTCTGCATGACGGTATTAAATAACATACAGTGTATCAAGCAGACACTTTCACTTCTTTTGTAATAACACCTTTTGTTTCTGACAGTATATTATTGTTCCCATCATGGCAGTTCTGTAGAGTAGCATACCTAGAATGCGTTTTGCTGCCTAGACTGTCCTTCTCAGCAACAACCCCTCCCTCTCCATCTAAAGGGAAAGTTAAACATTTTAACATGATCACATCCTGAGGAGATCAATACAAAATTAGTTTATGCTGTTGCTTCTGCATTTTCAGCTTTTTGCATGGGAGTGTTTGTTACTTTGCTGAATTTTCAGATTAGTATTTGTTATTAATGGACAAAGTCATTTGCAGGCTAGAGAAGATCATGCAGTCTCTAAAGATAATTTTGGACCAATTTTCACCATTAGCAACCTATTCTCTGTCACACAACCTTAATCAATTTCTTTTCTGATGCAGCAATCCTGTCTCAAGACTTGGCATTGCAGAGTGTATAACATGTCAGATCACTGCTGAGAAACAATTTTTCTTCCTCAAAATGTGAACCAGAAAAACTGTATAGAATGAAATATTTGCTGCTGATTTCTGCATATATAGCTATATTAAATTCTGTATCCAGAGCTAAGTAATGTAAACAAAATGCCACTTACATGCATTTGGCTACTTGTTCCTCAGTTATTTTTCCTATTCTTAAGCACCAAGTAATTGGAGCAAAATGTGTGGTAATGCTGCATTGCCTACTGTTTTGAATGTGCTTTTTAATTGCAGGAATGCACATCCATGCACACAGCTTTGTAGATTATTCTGTTTCTGACTGAATTGTTGAAGGAACATTTTAGTGGTTTAACTTAATGTCATGCAGTGGCCCACAATTTAAAGATGAAAGCTTTGTCTCTTGTACAAGGAAGAAAGTTCTGCAAGACTGGTTTTGCCAGTGACAGACAGAAAATGTCACTGTCACCTGAATTTTAACTATTCTGTGATCATTTAAGTGTCATAGCAGCTCATTAGCAACAAATGCAGATCCTTCCCTACTAGAGAAAAGTGAAGTACTTCAGATCTGATAACCTTCCTGAATATATGTCCTTATAAAGATAATAATCCATAAAATCCAATCATTTGAAAGTTACCTGAGTTCTGCAAATTGATATGGAACAAAGTAGCACCAAGGTATTGTATAGGCTCTAATATCTGTATTCATATTGCACCTAGGTTTAAATTACTGCTACACCTCTAGACATTCCCCCTTATCCAAATTTTGTTAATTTTCAACTCAGACATGCTTTTTAATAACAATTCTTACTATAAAGGATATTTGTTATTTTTAAATAAAGTTGTTCAGGGTCCTGTATAGAACATTATTTTGAGATAACCCTTGTTAACTTGCTACACAATGTATGAAAGTCATTATGCTACTTTCTTCAAAATATAAGTTGAATTTTTTAAAGCTTCTTCTTAAGCCCAGGATCAAGGTTTCCCATTACTGTTTTTATCAGATATCATCCCTTCTCATTTCTGCTGCTCCATTCTCAATCTGTGAACCCTAACCCATTAGATTGGTACATGGAGGAAAGGCAGCACCTTGCAGAGAATTTTGGCACTGCTCCTGTCTTTCTTATTTACCAGGGTGGTCCCAGATGTATAGCCATTATGACATTGACTTCTAAATGCCCTGGTCCAGCTGAAAAGTTTCTACTGCCAAATGATGTTTCAGGTGCAAAATAATCAGCATTTCTACCAGAGAAACCACTGTTTAATATGGTCCTGCAGATCTCCTGGAGAGCATATAGCATGATCTTACTGTCCATCAGTAGTCTGCTGACCACATTTTTGGAACAATAACATTATATGATGTAGATTTCACCTTCCTTTCAATAATATGATAATAGAAACAGGACACCTGACTTGACCCAGCATAATAGTTCTTATATTCCTGTTCACCCATCCAGACTGGTATGGTAAAGATTTTCAAACTCCAGCTCAAAGCCTGAGGCTGGACAATTTCTGGAAGAAGTCTTTTTCTTCTTTTGTTTCCTTAATTTTTTCATTGGGTTTGTCATCTTTATTTTTTCCCCCTTTTGGACAGACTAGATTAGATACAGTGACAATATTTGATACCAAGATAACTTCCATGTTAATCTGTTAATCACTGGGCACAATCCTTTAAGATAGCGCACAGTGAATAAAGACAGACACAGGTTAGCAGTTCAGCGGGAATAGTTTCAGTGCACTATCACTGATAGTGCAGAATATGAGCAGACAGCTGGATTTCAAGAAATTGCTCAAGACATCAACTGAGATCCAAGCTGACCATAATAAACATTGAAATTAAGTTATTAGAGATGTCATTTGCTGTCTGTCACAAAAAGATTTGGTTTTGCCAGGCAAATATCAGTAGCTAATACATACGGTCTCTTTCTGAAATGCCACAAGAGAGAAAGCTTTCATTTTGTCTCTGTAAAATATCCGAGTATTTTCAGGTGGTCTCACTGCACAGCTTTTATTTCTGCTCTGCATAATTACCTTTGCATGACTGTGGCAGTTCTTTTAAGTTTCTGCAGCTCTGTGGTGCTTGGTTATGTTCTTTAATTTGCTGTACTGTTCTTGCAGAACATGTTTCTTCTAATGCCAGCGATAGTGAAAGTAGCTACAGTAAGTTACTGCTTTCATTGGAGTGCTTTTATTTTGCATTGCTTGTTCTGTTTCTTTTATTTTGTTTCTCTCCTTGCTACTCTTTTGTTAATGTTAAAAAGATTGCTGGAGCAAATGGCTTGGAATTCAAATATATGATCATGTCTTGAATACAAAGCTATAAAAGAAACCTGGCAAACTTTATAAGAGAAGGGAGAAAGGTTGTTACTTGTGATATATTAGGGACATAAAGATAAATCTGGCTTTGGGTAGCCTGTGCAAGTTAGGATTATTTCATTTAGTGACAAAAGTTTATTTCAGTGGAGGCAGGGGGAAGTTTTTTGATGATCTTTTAAGAGTAGAGTTACCGCACAGCTATAGTCAAATCTGTAAAAGGCATCCTTTTAACAAGGTCACAATTTTTACTTGCATTTCTGCATGCCTATATGGATGGCAGAGAAACAGTCACAGAAATTTTCTTGAGTCCTTAGTTTTGACAGCACAGATTTCCTAATTCATACTACAGTCTTAAAAAAAGGTAAGACAAACGTTCACTGCTTAGGCACTGCCCCTGAATGTCACTGACACCACGTAGATGGAGGTCTCAACCCTGAAGCCTGATTTGCCTGGATTTACAGACTCCATGTGATCATATACCCAAGAGGCAGATGTATGTTCTGGATAACTCTTAGTAATGCCCATAAATTTAAGCAATATCACTATTTTTTGGAATTTCTGAAAAGCAGAAAAAAACAAAGACATTAAATAAATCGCTAGAAATGTCATAAAAGACAACTAAAATATCTAGATCACACAGTTGCTTTCATTTATTCAAGCCATTTGCTTAACAAATCAAGTTTTGCACCAGTCACTCAGCACTTGTGCTAAGCACCCACATACATTCAGGTAATCAATGGTATCATACCTCATGTTTACTAGTCCTGATATAACACATAGCAGTTGAGCTCTGCTGATAAACACTGGTTTCTTTCAGCAAAACAGCTAACCTTATCCTATTCAGAAATGGTAAATTAATTTGTATTCTCTTGTATTGAAAAGGTTTCCTTGGAAAGCAATTGCCAGAGTCACAAGAAAATAGTAGGCACTCTTGAAATGCCAAGATCCAATTCAGAACTGCTTTATTTTTAATGTGCCCTCTACGTGGGAGGAAAGGCAGATTTTATTTTTGATTATATTTATATTTCAATCAGAAATTAATCAAAGAGATAAATTTTCAAAAGTTTGCACAAGTCAAATCTCATCCAGATCTGTATATTTCAGGGAGAGCACAGGGTAAAAGTGCAGAGGAGAATCTGGGCTGATGAACTGTCTGAAACAGCAGCCTTAATAGGAGTGCCCAGTTGCAGGCAAATATTTGGAGCATGTCCACTAAAGCCTGTTACTGGCCAGGTAGCCAGTTCTCCATTGGCTGTGTAATAGCTTAGTATAGCTATATAATAGTAAAATATAGTGTGTTTTATAAGTTGCAAGAAAGGTAATAGAAACAATTTGGGAAAGTTAGCTAAAATGCAGATACTTGGAAGAAAAAGTACTGCGAGAGTAACAATTGCCCATGGCAGTCACCCTCCTTCTAGAGTGGTTTCCATCTGCACATCTGGTCTCCCTCCAGCAGCATCCTGTTGGCTGGATTTTCCAACACTTTCCTGGTATATTCAACACTTCTGCCTGGTGGAGAAGATGCTGGCAGGGATTTCTTCTCTGCCCACAGGATAGCTATGCCATTAAGAAGCAGAGGAAGTCCATCTTAGATTATGCTAAATGAAAGTTTCTTTAAAATATAGAACCTGGTGCCCAAAGGGCCTGATTTCATTTGCTAAGGATTCATTGGTGTGTGCTAGCATGATATTTGAAGGTGTGACAAATTAGCAGCTGTGGTTCCCAGACAGCAGTTATTGTTTCAGATAGCCATGGTGGCACCTAAAGTCCAACCTGACTGTGTTCAATTTCCACCTGGCCGTGGTACATCAGCATATCTCCTGTGGGGAATTAAAGCCCTCCTGAGTCCAGATTATTAGTATTCAAATCTTCAGGCAAAGAGATCTTCTGTGTTGACAGTACATCCCATTGCACAGTTCATCACAGCAAATCTCCCCTAAAAAAATTACGTTTCGGGAGACAAGAAAAATCAGATGAGAGTGACAGGCAGGTGCTCAGAGAGTGAAGTCAACAAATTGTGAGAGATAGAGATAAAAGAGATGAGGTGAGTCAAAGGAAGTTCCCTTTTTGCTACAGTTCTCACTTTGTGAGACTGTTGAAAAAGGGTGCTACACTGTAAAAGCTTATCAACATCTCTGATATGGGAAGAATAATTACCAGACATAGTCCTAGAAGATTTCCTACAGTATTCCTCACTGCTTCCTGATTTATTTATTCCCAATGAAAGAAAAAAAAAAAAAAAAAAGACAGCATGCAGTTACTATTTCTGCTATTCTTGTTTGCATATGAGTAGCTGGGAATGGAGCCCAACATCAGCCACTGCTACAGAACCAAGTTTGTATTAACACAGCCGTGTTGCAGAGCTGTTCCTTAGTGTAATGTAGTGTCACTTTGAGGAGAGTCTGTGTGTTCAAGGTGAGGCACTGCAAGTTATTTTGCAGGGACACCATGTCTGTTGACTTGGAGACTCATCTAGCCCTCAATCTATGCACTGGTGACATGGAGCATACTGGCAACATGCAGAGAAGCAAAAAAGTAAAGCTTTAAAATTCATAGGGAGCAAACAGAAAACCACGGGAGTAATCAAGGGGTTTGCAAGGGATTGTGACCCTGTCCCTGTGCCTGTTTTCTGTTTCCCAACATGGTCCAGTGTGTGCCCAGGTGGCCAAGAAGGCCAATGGCAGCCTGGCCTGGATCAGCACTGGTGTGGCCAGCAGGAGCAGGGCAGTGACTGTTCCCCTGTACTGGGCACTGTGAGGCCACACCTCAAATCCTGTGTTCAGTTCTGGGCTCCTCACTGCAAGAAAGACACTGAGGGGCTGAAGCATATCCAGAGAAGAGCAGCAGAGCTGGAGAAGGGTCTGGAGCACAAGTCTGGTGAGCAGCAGATGGAAAGAGGTTGTAGTGAGGTGAGGTTAAACTTTTTTCCCAAGTAACAAGCAAGAAGAAGAAGAAATGGCCCCGAGTTGCATTAGGGAAGATTTAGATTAGATAGTAGACAGAATTTCTCCACTGAAAATGTTATCGAGCATTGGTGCAAGCTGCCCATGGACATGGTTAATTCACCATCCCTAGAGGGATCTAAAAGACATACTCAGGGACATGGTTTAGTGGGACTTGGCAGAATTGGACTTGTGTTTTCCAAACTAAATGATTCTATGCTTCTATGATTCTATGAAATCAGCAATTCACGCCTTGGCCAGAACAAAGAAAAAGTGCGTGGGTACGAAATGACTGGCAAGTGCAGGGTGTTCTCCTGCAGACCTTCTTATATATCCCTATAAAGACAGGCTAGTTGGAGTCCAGCGTGAGGTGTTCTGCAATTTTTTTAGTGGGTCTCTGGCAATTGTTTTAACACATTTCTCTAACTTTTGCTTCTCATGATGAGCATTTAGTGAAAAGTAGCTAGTTTCAAAACCTGTACTACTTGATCATTCCTAGAACCATTCCAAACCAGCAATATTGAAAGCTTCTGAGAAATATCCAGGCTGTGACCTGGACAGTGAGGAGTTGGGGGGTTACAGATCAACTGGGCTTTTTCTAGGAGATGCTCTGATGTGTTTGTTATTTTTTTAGAAAAATGCATTGCTTAAAAGTTTGATTATTTGGCTGAAGTATTGTTTATGTCTCCAGGGTTAAAAAAACAGAAGTCAGATATTTTTTATTTCAAAAATATAACTGAAAGTTCTCCAATGTGGTCTCAGGAGAAAATTCTTTGACCACTTCTAAGCAACAGATTTCTTCTGCCAGTGCCCTCAGCACTTGGTTTGTTAAGAACAGTAGGGCTGGAGCCAACAGTGGAATAGTCTTTCTCCCAGCAGATAACCTTCAGCTCCAGCTCCATTAATTTCAGGGTGAACCACAGATACATTTGAGAGCAGAATCCAACCCTTTATAAATAACAGTATTTTGGGACCAGGAACAAATGCTGGCTTGATCTTGAAGGGGATGAGTTGCTACACAGCTGCTGCTGAATCACACAGCCATGCTCTTATGAAGTCTATGATAGTTTATTTGTTCCTGTTCTCAGCAGTAAAGACAAGTTTGCAGAGTGGTATATAAAGTCCTGGTCTAGCAGAAAGTTGTTCTTTTTCTGATAATGACACATACAACCAGTTTTGACTTATCCCTGGACTAGTTAATCAAACCATGATTTAAAGTTTATTTTGAGCTCTGCCACTTAAAGTGTTCTAATTTCTTTTTCAGACCAAGCTTGTAAGGACAGACTTTTTACCATGGACTCATCAGTTTTTATTTTGCTAGACATGATTTTCATAATGGGCATGAATTTCAAGTCTCTCTCTTGCATATGTGTTGCAACACTCTTACACATAGTTCAGTAAAGGATTTTACAGCTGTCATCAAAATTACACACACACTGTCACATCTATTTAGTCTAATTGCATAACTGGTTGTGATTGCACCAATTACCTAGAGAGGCAATACATAACTAAAAGTTAAAAATAAGAAAAAGTGGTAGAAAAAAAAAAATTACCCTCTATCAGCAAATCAGCAAGTCACTCTTCTAATGAGTTTTGAACATTCAGATCAAGGTTAAAGTAGTCCTGATTATTAAAATAGGTTATTGATTATTAAGGACACTTGCATTGGCTCCACAGTATTGCTGTGTTACTCAGGCATACTAAAATTGCTGCAAGTACTGAAGTCTCATTTTATACCCACACAGTTGTATTGATCTTTGCCTGCAGACAACTTTTCAGTCATAAGCTCATGCTCAGTCTACTGATGATGTTTTTACGTCTTGGATTTCGAGCCTTTCATGGCTATCATATATATCCAAAAATCAAGTGTTCACATAAATAGGGCCCCAGAAGAGAGATTTTGAACCAAATAGAGGCTGGGATATTGTCCAGTGAGGTCTTTGCAAAAGGAAAAAAAACAAGAAATTGATCTTGCAAATACACGTCAGGTAATTCATTCATTAGCCCAAAACCTAAATGGACGGTGCCAGTAAAATAAGCCTTCTTTGATTTTGAATCCAGGTGAGCAACAAAATTCAGAGCTTGAAAACTAAATTAATTTGGCTCATCTACAAGAGTTTCACATGTGTATTGATGGTAAACACCACCATTAGTCCAAAAATTTTAATGAACCCAAAAATTCTCTTTGATTTTTTTAAAATCATAAACAACTTCTATCTGTCTTCACTAGTACCACTTCTTTTCTTTTTTCTTTATTCATCTACTCAGATCTCCTTTCAGTTTTTTTTCATTCACAGACAATTAATAGGATGCCAAAATCTATGGATTTCCACTGCATGAGTTGCTGGATTAGGGAGAGTGTTTGTTTACATGGTGGCTGCCCCATGGCAGCTCACAGCAGCTCTCCTACCCCACTGCCCACCTGATGGGTGCAGGTACACCAGACCTGGGGAAGCCCTGGATGCTCTGGGAAGGCAGTAGGAAATGGGGCATTGTTATGGGTTTCACGAAAAACGCCTGATATCTACCAGGTCTACAATGAAACTGGTTTTGAGTCTTTCACCGGCTCTCTGCAACCTAATCAGAAAGGAAGACCAGAAACATCACACTAAATCCATTTCAGAGCTACGTATCTGAAACTCTATAAAATCCCTTAAAAGGTTTAATTAATACTCGTTATGAAATTTATCTGGCAGCACAGGACCTCTCTGCCCAGTTTATAGCAGTTATGAGTTACAGCACACTCCAGGTTATTCTTCTATTCCCAAGCATGAGAAAACACCAACAGACAAATCAAGAACAAAGGGAAGCAGGGAGTGGTCCTGAGAATGTGAAAGTTCTTCAATAATTTTACCTATAAGTACATTACATTTAGGAAACTTCCCCTTTTTTTTTATTCCGTTTCCTTATTTTATTTATCTTGTTCTCTTTTTGAGTTGATGGGACTTTACTGAAGAACAGGGGAACATACCAAAATCCTACAGAAAGTTCTTTTTCTTTTTTTCCCTTTTTTGTTTTATCTGTTAAATGTCAAAGATATTCCAGATCAATACAGCTAACCTGTGCTAATTAAGCTGTTAATGTGAGTGTTAAATGAGGCTTAGGCAAATGATAAGAGCCTGTGTCCTGATGGATTTCACACTGTGTCTTACACCTCAAAGCCATCACAAGGTTATAGCAATCTGATTATTGGTTGACTTTAGAGCTCTTCATTATACTTAACACTTTATGGACTACTTCAAAACCATGCAGTTCTGACCGAGTGGAGATCGTTAAAGAGTACCATCTGGTATAGCTAACATGCAAAACAGACTCTGAGGACCTACAGGATTTTGTCGGGACAGTACATGGCAGGATTTTATCCACCTAGAAAATTAAGCTTCCTTAGTCCTTTTTCTGGAAAAGTAGTGGAAATGGTGCAGCTTTTCCCCACAGTCACACTCCCATGCTGAGTCTGGAACTGAGGCTGAAGATCCTTAGCTCAGGAAGATTTCTGTCTTTAAGTTCTTGTATATCACAGCCTCAAAGTTTCTCCATACTGCAACCCTTCCCAATGGCTTAAACTTCAGCACAATTTGAGTGGGCTGGAGAATTTTTTCTTTGCCTTCAACCTGGCCACAGTTTCACAAGATGTCTGTAAAACAGGCTCACTTTTCTCCCTAGCCCATACCCTACTGAGAGTGTAGATGTACCAAAAGCTTTAGCATGGGACATGTCTGCCAGAGACTGGACAAAAAAGAAAGTAAAATCTGTGCTGGCTCATCAGAGCTGGTTATAAATCTGTTCCAAAGCCAAGTAGTAGTCCACAGAAAGAAAAAAATAAAAAAAGGAAAATAACAATATTTTCAGAGTTATTGTCTGCCTCCAGTTGGTATTGACACTGTCACTCCCATGAGATTCTACTGTTTAACTGCAGATGTCTGCATCTGGCTTTGCTGTTTAAAGGCTGATAGGGGACAATGGAGACAAATTCACCCTTCTGACTTTTTCTCTCCTCACAAGGTAGACATGTAAAGTAAATCAGATGACTCATGTCTTAGAATAAGCACCTGCCTATTTGTAGGCAGCCATTGGCTCCAAAAGGTATCTAGGGACTAGCTTACACATCAGCAATCAAGCCTCAGGTTTCTGAAATTGGTGAAATGAAACTCCTGCTGTGGATCTGTTTGCTATTGAAACAAATACCAAGTTTAAGATGGTATTTTTACAAACAGGCTCCCCTCCATTTGGTTGGTATGTGATGCTTCATCGCTCGCCCTTAGACTGACTTTCTCAGGCTGTTGAAAAATATAGCTTTGGCTCCTGTGGGGTACAGGACAGACAATGCAGGAGCACCCTTATCCACCCTAGAGAGTGGATTTTTTCATCTCCAGGGAAATGAGACATCCTGAATTCTACATCACCTCTAAAATTAACTGAGAACCTTAAGGGAAACCAATACATGTGATGCATAAAACCTAGTGTAGCAATAATTCTAGGTTTCCAATTTTGTAAAAAGACAAAGAAAGGTGATTACAATATCAAACATTTTCAAACAGAAAAGAAAATCCCTTGTCCAAACTCCTCATATGTTATGTGGCCTTGTCCTCAAATCGTTCTAATCTCCTCTTATTAAAAATTATGTTCTCTCCTCTGCTGCTTCAGCACCATTGCTAGGCAGGAGTTGGTCCTGTCAGTTCTCCCGCTCTCCTAACACATCAGTACAGTTTTTTATTTGCTGTTTCTATCATTATCAATAGTCACATTCTTTTTACTTGAAGAGCTCTCTTACACATTTGTCACTGCTGCCTAGATACTATATCACACACCAAAAAAAAAAATCTACAGACGTAGCAGATTCATGGGATGGGAGTCAGCTTAAGATTTAACCACAAAAAATTTTGTACCTTTTTGGGAGCTAAGCATTGCATCCAACACAAAGTTTGTTTATACAGTTAGTGGAGCCTCAGGTGCAACTCAGACAGCAGGCAGACTACTCTGTGTGAGGTGTACCCTCCTCTAAATCCTACGTGTATTTCCATCAGGCGAGGCACCACTCTTCCCTTGTATTTGCACACTTTGGTTTGGGCAAGAGCCCACCAGAATAACATAACACAGGCTCACGTGCATGCAAGCGGGTGAAACGAAGGCAACCCTGTCTATTTTATAAAGCACTGGTATACCTTATGGTACTCTTTCTTCTGTAGTGTCCTAATGAAGTGCAGAATCCCATCTGTGGATCTTCTCAGAGAACCACCCTGAACTGAGCAAAAATAAAGTAATTATTTTAAACTTTGCTAATTTGTATTTAGAACCTGACAGAGCTCTCATATGTTACCAAGTATGTGACAGTGACCCAGAAAGAGAAATGTGCAGGAATTACTCATGCCTTAGGTGAAGAATCTTTCCCCCCTCCTCCTCTTGCACTCCCTTGGATGGGAGGACAGCAATGCATCAGGACTGCACACCTGCGCCTAAGCCATGATCCATATAGTGCCACTTGTTTCTCATGACAAATTTCTCTGCTTTAGTCCCCTAAATATCATCATGAGGAAACAACACCATCCTAAAAGGGCAGAGGGATGACAAATGTATACAATACGATCCTGTGAGACCTTCACTGCAGAAATTCAAAACCTGCCTAGACATCATCCTGTACAACTTGTTCTAGGTGCTTTAGCAAGGGGGGATTGAACTAGATGATCGCCAGAAGGTGAAAGTCCCTTTTAGCCCCAACCATTCTGTGAGTCTGTGATTTGTGTTCAGGGAAAGAATAAGGATCAGAAAACAGCTGATAGCTAGATGTTAGGCTGTGAATGCACTAGACTGTGGAAGCTATGCACTGAAGGGCAATCAACCAAAATATATATCTATTCTGTACATAAAAATTGCTCTGTATAGGTAGCCTGTTGATTTACTCTGCAGCAACATGTTAGGGCCTTAACAACAGGAAAAGCATTGCATCTTACATTAGTGCATTATCGTTATAAACAGCCTTGTATCAAATCACAAATAAAGGTATGTCGCCTGTCAATAAAAAAGCCCAATTTCAGTAAATAAAATTGAAACACATGAAAGGGGAGGGCAGGGAAGGAAAAAACTGTGTCCATACTTGGAAGTTATGATGGACTTGGAATGGTTCAGGTGAGAGGCTTATCAAGATAGAAGTGTTGAACCTGGTCTGTCTCTATGTGAAGCATTTATCAAACTTAAGTACCTGACATGTTGCTCATCAGCTTCAATCTCTTCTTTTTCTTCTCTCATTAGGAGGCCAAGAGGACTGCATCCTTTCTTATGAACCTGTCTCAAGACAGGAAAGTAAGTTTCATCTTCTTTTCTATCACTCTTCCTTATGTTTTTCATTTCAGAGTTTGGGGGCCAGCAGAGCAATAAGCCTTGCTCTGCCAGTCCCAGATTCACTGTGGCTTCCTTTTCTTGGACACTCAATCTATTTTCATACAAAAAAACCCTTACATTACGGTATTTCATGGAAGCAACCACTTCTTAACATTCCCAGGACTCTTCCCCCCAGTATGTTCTCATGGACTTTACTAGTACAGAAAATTTTTCAGTGTACAAAATATTGAAGAAGATTTTCTAGGTTTACTGCAATATTGTTACATGGAAAGCCTTTACTGTTTTGCTTCTCATGTGATATGTGCCACTGCCCAGGGCAGACAAACATGAAAAGGCAACTTAAAATGGGAGCACATCCATTGGTTTAATGGAGGATGCACTCTTATAACTTATAGTGAAAAAAAGGCTATGATAGTCTTTCCATACCTCATGGAAGTATCCATCTGCAGGTATTTGGAAGTGGCCTTGTTAAGCAATAGCAAATATATCTATGCTTCTACATAGTCATTTCACTTGTGCATGGGCCTTCACAGAGCTCTGCAGTGGTACTCATTCCATCCTCTTTTTTCATGTCAATAAATAAAATATTCATCAATAAAATGTGCACCTACGTTTTCACTTCATACATAAAGACAACAACTCTGGTTAGTGATATTTGGGTGTATTTGTTTATTATTTTGGGTAAGATAATCAAAATGTGATCTTTTTGCTTTTCAGTTAATTACACCAGGCCAGTTATTATTCTGGGTCCTATGAAAGATCGAATCAACGATGATTTGATATCTGAGTTCCCTGATAAGTTTGGGTCCTGTGTACCACGTAAGTATGATTTTACTCCTAGTTCTGCAGCTGAGTGAATGGTACCACACATTGGTGTGCCAGTGTGGCACCAATTCATCAGTGCCACACATTAAGTCAATTTCTATGAAACCAGCATCCATGAACTATGCATAGCTGCATTTCTCAAAAGTAATTTTTTTATCAGACAGAAAAGGCGAAAAGAATGAATAAATTAAAAAAAAAATTTAAAAGGTTGCAAATGTCTGGAAAAATTATGAAAAGTTTGAAATTCTGGTAAAATGTTTCAACTCAGTTGTACAGCATCCACCACAATAAACATACAGAATAATCTGTGATTTTTATGAGATATAGACTGTTGAATCAGAAAGCTATGTCAGACTCTGAATTAAACAGAGTCTTTATATCTTGGACCATTAGAGCTTGTTTATTTGAGTGCCTAATTACAGTTGTAATTCATTTTAAATGGTTGTCTCTGGCAATACACTAACTTAAAACTACTAGAGATGAGAACAGAATCAGGCTTATAAATAAGGCTAAATTGAGCTCATGAGAACACAATTCATTTTATCACCATAATAACATTAAATTTAAAATATGAAATGCATTTTATATTTGAGGTTTGTGTGTAATTCTGCTGAAAAATGTGGAATTCTGGTAAACCCTAATTTTATTTTAGCCTGTATTGATTGAAGGTAAATATCAGAAGGTTTTACCACAAAAAAGCCAGCTTTATTGTCATAGCTCTATTGAAAACAATATGTAGTAGCCAAAGACCTGCTCTCAAATGTGAAGTGCCCTCACTTAGAGTGGACCCAACATTGCCCACTGAGTAAACCATGGCTGCATTTTTCATACTAAATGTTTTTGCAGACTTCTTGATCTTCTGTCTTTTGTTTCATGCAGATACCACACGGCCAAAGCGTGACTATGAAGTGGATGGGAGAGATTATCATTTTGTCATTTCAAGAGAACAAATGGAAAAAGATATCCAAGAGCACAAATTTATAGAAGCTGGGCAGTACAATGACAATTTGTATGGAACTAGTGTCCAGTCTGTGAGATTTGTGGCAGAAAGGGTAGGTTGACAGTAGTTTTATTACTGTTGCAACGTGATCTGCTTTGTTTCTACTTTGTGTCTCAGACATGATTCTCTGCCAAAAATATAAAATAGCTGCAAAATGGCATCCTAATATTTATAGGCTTTATAATGACTCCACAAGTGGAGTCTCTGACTTTAAATGACATCATCCTTGTCACATTCTGCACTTGAATATAGTGCCATGGATTCAAGGTTCTAATACAGTTCCTCAAGTACTCCTCAAAACAGCCTCTACTCTTCCCTCTGTAAGACAGGTAGAAACTAAATCACTTTCACAGAGGTAAAAGAATAACCACAGAAAGATTAAATTATTTGCCTCAGGTGACACAGGGAGTCTTTGATGTAAACAAGAGCTGAATTAATCACTAAGGATGTGGACATCCTTTTGCTTTTATGAGCTGATTTTCCTCATCTCAAGAAAATCCTCCTGGCCCTGCAAATTTCATCCCAGTAAAAAATAAATCCCAAGTTTGTTCCCATATCACCAGTGTATATTTATACTGGCACCAAAGCAAAGGAAAGAACGCAGTGTAGTGGAGCGCATGCCCTGGGCTCCCCCTTCCCCGGTGTGCCAATAATGGCCCCATTCCAGGGCACTGCGTCGCAGATTTGCTTCCTGTCTTTTGGCTGATCTGCAGCAAAGTCTGCAAAAATAAACACATGCTCATCTCTTTCCAACAGGGCAAGCACTGTATACTTGATGTGTCAGGAAATGCTATCAAACGACTACAAGTTGCACAACTCTATCCCATTGCTATCTTCATTAAGCCCAAATCATGGGAGCCTCTGATGTAAGTATAAACTTCTTCAAGCATTTTATTTTTTTTGAGTACAGCCTCAAGTGACACCCCACAGGTCTTGAGTCTACATTTTGCTTGTTCTTTAAAATTAGTAATTATGAGATGAAGTAGGAAGAGTGCCCTCAGAACCTGTCGTACACTGTATCCTGGTATCTCAAGGAACAAGCCATAGCTTTGAACCTTTCAGACTGGCACATGTGGGATTATGTGCTGGACTGTGAAGGACTTCCTGCCAGTGCTTAGTGTACTTGCTCCAAGCTGTGCAACAAGTTCACCAGGGACTCACTCACACAGCTTAGCTTGTCCCATGCATCCTTGGGTGCTCTTGGCGTTTAGAGTCTGGCCAAGAGCACGCACCAGGGGTTAAACCTGTGTCAGACTTGAGGTGTGTTCCTCTTGGAACAGCCCTTCATTTACCTGCAGGTCTGTGAGAGGATAGGCAAGGAGCCACAGGACCAGAGAGGGGCAAACATAACACAAGAATGAAAGAGAAGGCAGCAGTTCCATGCTGCCAAGGCTGTCCGAGTTGGCACATACTTTGGGGGATAAGATCAAAACTCAATGTAAAATCAGTAAGATGAAATTCAGCACAGACAAAGAAGAGAAAATGAAATGCGTGAGTACAAGCAAGGAATAATTTAGCTACAGCACTGCAGAAAAGCATCTGGCAGTTGGGGTGGATCACACAGGAATACGAATGGATGGGTAATGTGTTGTAAAAAAAGGAAATTGCCACTGTGGGCTGTATTCATATCAATGTTGTGTAAGGACACAATAGACTGCTATTTTATTCTACTGGGTATGGATGAGGCCTCAGCTGGAGTGCTAGTTTGATTCTGGGTTCCACCCTGCTGGTGGAGGAGGAGCAGGAATTATCTAGTGTCACAGAGAGAAGGCTGAGGAGGAAATATGGAATTGATATTCATCCTGAGTTAAAACTCAGGATAAAATACATGGTTATCAAATTGTTTTCCATGTACACTTACAGTTATGCAAGAGCTATCAGATTCATTTGCTGTGATATGGGTGAAATTTTGAACTCTCTGCCAGTTTTGTCCAAATTTTTATTGATGACATGGAGGAGGGTATTGAATCTTTCATTAGTAAATTTGCAGACGACACTTAGCTGGGAGTGTGTGTCGATCTGTTGGAAGGTAGAAGGGCTCTGCAGAGAGACCTGGAATGCTTGGATGGATGGGCAGAGTCCAATAGGATGAAGTTTAATGAATCCAAGTGCCGAGTCCTGCATTTTGGCCACAATAACCCCCTGCAGTGTTACAGGCTGGGGGCGGTGTGGCTGGACAGGGCCCAGGTGGAAAGGAACCTGGGGGTACTGATGGACAGCAAGCTGGACATGAGCCAGCAGTGTGCCCTGGTGGCCAAGAAGGCCAATGGCCCCTGGCCTGTATCAGGAACAGTGTGGCCAGCAGGAGCAGGGAGGTCATTCTGCCCCTGTACTCGGCACTGATGAGGCTGCACCTTGAGTGCTGTGTCCATTTCTGGGCCCTCAGTTTGGGAAGGACATTGAGACCCTTGAGAGTGTCCAGAGGAGAGCAAGGAGGCTGGTGAGGGGCTTGGAACACAAACCCTGTGAGGAACAACTGAGGGATCTGGGGTTGTTTAGCCTGGAGAAAAGGAAACTCTGAGGGGACTTTATCACTCCCTACAACTCCCTGAAGGGTGGCTGTAGTCACGTGGGGGTTGGTCTCTTTCTCCAGGCAGCAACTGGCAGAATGAGAGGACACAGTCTCAAGCTGTGTCAAGGGAAATATAGGTGGGATATTAGGAAAAAGTTTTTTACTGAAAGAGTGATAAAGTACTGGAATAGCCTGCCCGGGGAGGTGGTGGAGTCACCATTCATGGACGTTTTTAAAAAAGATTGGAAGTAGTGCTTGGTAGCATGGTTTAGTTGAGGTGTTAGGGTATGGGTTGGACTCGATGATCTTGAAGGTCTCTTCCAACCTAGTGATTCTGTGATTCTATAATTCCCCTCCCCCAGGGCTCTCCCAGGTAATAGGTATGTGTTTGACAGCTAAAATGTTGGCACTCCCCCTCCTGTGACAGATGCATGTCTGGTGATAGTAACAGTGCGCCTGCAGCCACTGGTCACAGAGCTGGACAATGCCAACATGACCCATCCCTGGATTATGCATTCTTCTATATGCCCTGCCTTTGACAATGAGTTTGTTGTATGTCCAGCCACATTACAAGGAATGATGCACAATATCTGGTATTTGCACAGCACCATCCTGACTTCCTGACTTTTCTTCTGGTCCTAAAATTCAATAATATTCTGATTTTGTTGCTGTATAGAAGAAGAAGGGTAGTTTGATAGCCTGCCTTCTGCACTGATTGTTTTAACAGAGATCTTAACATACAGTTTTCTCATTCATAAAATATTTCTGTTATTCATTTATTGCTGGCATTTCCTCTGGAGTGACTAAAAACAGAAAGTAAATAAAAGTGGCCCTTACTCTGAAAAATACATCAGGCAGAACCAGAAAAGTGGCAATAACATAAAGGCTTTGTTGAGCTGATGATAGAACAGCAAATCCTTGAATAGACTGCATGGTGTTATGAAGATGCAAAATATTATGACAATCATTCTGTTATTGAACCAAAGCAATGCTAATACTTCACTTAGGACAATGAAACAAGTGGGCTGTTAAAAAATGCCTGGACTTGGAACTCAGTCTAGTTAACAAGGTGGTGATCAGTCAAAGGTTGGACTTGATGATCTTGGAGGTCTTTTCAGACTTAATGATTGTGTGATTCAGTCTTTTTTAGGTATGTAACTACTGCAACATGAAAAAATTATAGGTTTATCTGTCATAACTATTACTCCTATTCATACAAAAGAGTTGAAAGCTACTTCAATAGCAAAGTCAAAACACAAAAGACAAAAAAATTTCTAATCAAGAGATGCAGAGAAGCAAAGACAAAAGAGTTATCTTTCATCAAAATCAGCACATAAATTTGTTGTCTCTCATTTATGCATATGCTCATTTGCACCCATCTGAAGAAGAGGTAAGAAGAGAGAAGGGAGCATAAATCAACTTTGCATCTGCACTTGAAAGAACACATGGCCATTGCTGTAAACAAACTGCTCTATCACTCCTTCCTTCCTTCCCTCCTTCCCTCCCTTCTCCCT